>CM076575.1:694135170-694427329 GCA_034641835.2 Pinus albicaulis
TTCATCATTCTGACCTTGCTCTTTCTTTACATCACTTTTTCTTGAATCCCACAGGCTTAGCCAAGGATCTTGCTCTGATACCACTGTAATATCTCAAAATAGGGACAGCTCAGCAATCCTGCTGAAATAATGCACTTCTGAGAATTCTATGCATAGAAATGAATTTTCAACTCCTGGATCCCTTAGATCAACTCATCTAAGATCTAAATCCAAAAGGGCAGCAAAAACAAATCAGACTAGGTGGGTTAAACAGATCTCCCACAGACTAGTCTAGCTGAAAATCATTCAAAGAGAGGGGTTGTAGCTATATGCAAAGGACTGCTTCAGAAATAACTCAAATCCACTGAAGCACATTAGGAGGCTGATATGGAGGTTCATAAATCAAAGTTATAACAGCAAATAAGATGTACATTACAGCCCATACATTGTATAAGAGAAAGAATGAGACTATACAGGAAAAATCCTCAGAAATGAGGTGCTACAACCATAAGAAAAGATTGCATAACCATGATAGTGTTATTTTCAGGGGCTGAAGCATCAGTTTATTAATATTCATATATATAGTAGATATGTACATAAAAATTTAGATCTAATACAGATATGTGTACAAGAAATGCTCATTTATACATTCCCCTTGGGTTTTGTGCAAAACATGAAGCACAGAGAGTAGATCTGAGATCTAAGGTTGCAGATCTGTAGAACGATTCAGAAATTTCTGAATAATAAAATGGTACAGTAGATAAGATCTAAAAATAACATGTATTGGATGGCCAATCCATGGATCACCTCAGTGAGAGGAAGAATCCTAACACCGGAGATCTCTCCTCCAAAATGCAGACAAAACACCATGTAGCTGCAAATCTGCAAATAACGTTGTCCAGGGAGAGAAAAAATGTTCTAGGCTTTGAGAATTATTTGGCCTGATGCTAAGGTATAGATCTGAAGCTCAATCAGCTAATGCACTCTTCCAGGAGGTTGAAAGACACACTCACTGAGAAGAGGCACCATAAAAATATAGATCTAATCAGATCTAGTGCTCCACTTGCTGCAACTCACAAGGACAGCTCAACCCTCAACAGGAGCAGCACTGTAGGTGTAACGTGAAGCTTGGCCCAAGCCTGATAGTGGACAAGATAGCACAAGTCTCCTCCAAGAGCTACTCAAGTAAGGAGGTGGGAATCCTAAACAGGAAATCCCAACAAGGGATGTCTAAGCAGACAATACCTTCAAAAAATAATAATCTTCAACAACCCCTTTCATGCTGCCCTCCTCTTCCTTTTATAAGATTGCAGTCTTGTCAAAACCTTAAACCACTTCATTATTTTAGCTCCTTTCACATGTAGAATCTCCTTCTAGAACTGTGTTGTCCCTCTAGGAGGTTCAATGCATCTAGACTGCGCTGTAGATATGGTCATGGTTGACTTGGTCAAGTGATCAACCTCTTTCACACTCAAGGTGTCTTCATTTTGACTAGTTAGCTTGATTTCCATTCACATTGAGCTGTCTTTATTTAAGATCCACTCTTTGAGAATAAATTGTAATGTCCCTACTTAGCCTTAGCTAAGAGGAGACATTAAATTTTGATTTATTTTATGTTTTATGAATAAATGAATAAAGGAGGACATGTAAAACTCCTAATAAATCAATGCCCATGTGAACAAAGACAAATCTGGGCTATGTAAATAATCACTTGCAGGTGTGAAAGAGGGTTAAGCCAAAGATTGGGTCCACTTTGATCAAATCAACTGCGCTGTCTAGGTTCAATGCATCTCCAAGAGGGACTGTGCAGTTCTAGAAGGGAGCCTCTAATGTGAAGAGGGCTGACTCATCAAAGTGGTTTAGGGTTTGAAAAGGCTTTCTCATGTTATAAAAGAAGGAGAGCAACATGAAGAGGTTGTTGATGAATTATATTTCTGAAGTATTTGTCTGCTTAGACAAATACCATTCTCTGTTGTTTAGTGGAGGATTGTGATTGGAATTCCTGTTTAGGAGTTTCATCCCTTCCCTTGAGGATCATTGGAGGAGTTCTTTGCTGAAGTTGGCCACTATCTAGTTTGAGACCAAGCTCTATCTTTCATGAGCAGCGCTGGCCCATTGAGGGTTTTGCAGCTGCTATCTTTTGTAGCAAGTGGCATTCTAGATCTACTTAGATCTAGTGGTTTTTGAGAGGCTTTCTCTATTGGAGAGTGTTCTTCAGCCTCCAAGGAGTTAGATGATCTATATTTTATATCAGATCTATACTTTTCATTCCATGTATTCAGTCTCCTTCGCCCTCTGCGCATTTTCTGCTTCATACTGCGTTATTTTGTTAGAGGGCTTTGTTATTTCAGTTTGTTATTAGTTTGGAGGAAGATCTCTTGGTGTTAGGCTTGCCTTCCCTTGGTGATCTATGGATTGGGTTGCTGATCCATGTCTCTATATATCTGATCTATTTCAGCAATAAAAGTTATCTTTAGAAATTTCTGGGCTTTCTGCAGCACAGTATATTGTAATTCAGATCTACAGCTTAATATGCAATATTTTGATGTAATTCCAATTGAATCTTGTTCTTAAAGTCTTGTAGCTTCCAGATCTGTATTAGATCTGATGTTTCATCCATATATCTATCCTAGATATGAAATTTAATGTACATCAACTGAACCATTTGAAAAAGAATGTTGTCTATGTATTTCTGCAGTTTATTCCTAGTTGCAGCTCTAATTTCTGAAGGGATCTTGCCCTAGTTCTTCTTGTAATCAGTTGTAAAGGAAATAAGATCATATGTAAATCTGGTTTACTGTTATATTACTGAAGTATCAGATCTTTGGCTGACCTCCTCTAAGTTTTAGTCAAATCTGAGCAATTCTAGTAGCTGGGGTTTTCATTTTGCAGCAGCTTCTCTCTTTGGCTGATTTCTAGCTAGTCTTGTTTCCGGGAGATCTGTTTAATGTGCTTGAACTTATTTTTTTCTACTGAAATTGCATATATATGTCACATACAGCTTGAATGAGGGGATCCCAACCCTGATCAGCGTTTTATTTTCTCAAATTTTCTTATAAAGCGTTCTCATTGAAGGCCTTGTTGATATTCATGAATTGGGATTATTCCAAGTTCTATAGGCAGAGTCTACAGTTGGCCAGGTAGCCTCTAGTTCTCACCATCTTTCCAGAGGTGAAATAACTAGTAAATCCCTCTGTATATTATCTCTGAAATATAATCTTGAGAATCCCCAAAAAGAGACATTACAGTGGTATCGGAGCTCCACTCTTGGCATAACCTGTGCTAGCATTGGAGCCATAGTCATGTTGCATTCCGAAGATGAAGATCATATTTCTGAGAGGGAGAGGAGATACCAGAATAGAAGTCATAGAAAGTATGACTATACTACTGTTGACCTTGACAAGGGTCATGACAAGGGGAAAGCCCCTGAATTGAATGATAAAGATAAGGAGGTAGAAGAGTTTGTAAAAACTCTCTTGGAATCTATGCAAGATCTATCCAAGGAAATAAAGGAGATGAGGATAGATCGAATGAGGGATTCCCTTGGAAGACTCCATCAAGGAGAGAGTTCTAAAACGTCTTAGTTTAGGACTGGTCCACCGGTGAGCTTGCCACAAGCTCCACAGATCTCACAGCGCTCTACAATGCCTACCTTCTTGGTTGTAGAGAATGAAGGGCTTCAAGATTCAACCTCTTTGGAAGGTTACTTTGAAGAATATGATTCACAAAGCCAAAGGTTCAAGGATAACTTGAGCTTTCGATATTTCTGCCATCTAAAGGACTGGAGGAGACCATTGTAGCAGTATAGAGATGGAGGTTTCCTTCATGGGAGGCACCACACCATGGGCAGGTTCTTCTTGCCTAAGTTCGATGGATCGCCCTCTTTTTCAGCTAAATCATGAGTGGAAAATTTGGACATCTACTTCTAGCTGAATAAAGTGCCTGAAGAAAAATCCATTAAGATTGTTGTGCTGCATTTTGAAGGAGAAGCCCACAACTGGTGGTTTCATGGACTTTCTACATTGGGGCACAGCAATGTGTCCACTTATGTTGAGTTCACTAGGAGACTAGTGGAAAGATTTGATCAGAAGGATCCGGAGGCCCCTTTCATAAGCTTGTAAAAGCTTAAGCAGACAGGAGATGCTGAAGCCTATATCTCTCAATTTTTGAGGCTGCCTATAATGGTTCCTAATCTTTCAGTTGCAAGGAGATTCTATATGTTCATAGATGGCTTGGAGGAATCTTTGCATGGGTTGGTCAAGTCTACCAAACCCACCACACTGCATGATGCCATTGAAAGAACAAGAGATCTCCAAGATTCCTTGCCAAGGGCAAAGGCAACCCTTCCAAGAAAATCCACTCACTCTTCTAAAGGGAAGGAAGGGAAAGCTACTCCACCCAAGGAGAGCTCACAGAAAAAGCTTCTTGATAGTGATCTCCGGATGGAGTTGAGAAAGAAGAAATTATGTTTCACTTGTCAAGAATAATGGGTGTCGGGACATAGATGTGCTGCTGGAAGAGTACATTATATTGAAGTCTTCTCTTATTATGAGGAGGAGGAAGGAAATGATGGACCTAGGAGAGGTCACAGCGCTGGTGATGATGAGGAGAAGGATCCATCATTATCGAGAGAAGAAGAAGGAGCATTTGCTCCAACTAGTGGGACTCTTGCTTCTTTGAGGGGAGTGCCCAAATATTTGACTCTTAGAGTGCAGGGTTCAGTTATGGACCAAAGAGTATCTATTCTTATTGATAGTGGGGCAACCCACAATTTTATTGATGCTCACTTTGTGCAGAGGAGAGGTATCCCTACTTATTCTTTTGATGGGTTCTCTGTTCTGGTTCTGGGGGACAGAACTATGCAGTGCATGCAGTATGTTCCCTCACTTTTTGTGACTATGGGGACCTACACTTTGAGGGGCCACTTCTTTGTGGTGGACATACCAGATGCCAACCTCATCTTGGGTGTCCAGTGGTTGATTAATTTGGGAAAAGTCACCAATGATTGGAGGGCCTTGCAGATGGAGTGGGTGGACTTGAAGAGTGGGAAGCAACAAGTTATTCAAGGCATGCACACCTACCCTTCACTTGATGTCTCTACCCACACAAAAAAGATGGATTTGGGCAGTGAGGGAAAGGATCTCATGGTTCCTTCTCTCATGGTCATGATATTGCTACAAGGGACATTCCTACATCATGGCAAGCCTCTTGGGATGCCATTAGATTTTGTGGAGAAAGCTTCACTAAGTGCTGAAACAATGGAAGAAAGAGTCACTGCACTGTGGGAGGAAGAAAAGGGAAGGATCAGCCTTCCCACACAAAATTTCGGCATGCATGATTCCAAAGGAACAAGCAGAAGCAAGGCAAGCACCACCATAGATACATCTACAACGCTGTCCTTGTTGAGGAGTGTAGATCCATATCGGAGGTCTCAACTTCTTGTAGAGTACTCCAAAGATCTGCACACCGGGATGATCTTAGATGGCATAAAGCAAGGAGGAGGCTATATGGTCCATCAAGGGGTCATCTATCATCTTGGAAAATTATTCTTGTCTCAAGCCTCAAAGCTTAAGCAAGAAACACTACAAATGGCACACAAGGAGTTCCTTTCCAGCTACATGCAATCAGCAAAAATCTACTCCCTAATCTTGAAGAATTTTGATTGGGAGGGTATGGAGGAGGAGCTACATCAGCATTATGATTGGGAGGAACTAAATCATCACTTACAAGAGTGTAATAGATATGTGGATATGGGGCAGCCAAAGGATCCTATGCAAGATATATTTCAGCCATCTCTTTCTTCTCTCAAAAGAGGGGAAAAGCCCATGCGTAACTCTATGAGTATGGGAGGTTTGTATGGTAAGAAATCTAATCTTGTAGAGTAAGTTTATTTTTCTTATTTGGCACACTCTCTTACCATATGTATGCAGGCCATGGCTCCTACAAAGAGCAATTTTTCATGCAGATCTCATGGCAAATATGGGGCCAATGAAAATTCCAAAGCTGGCCACTCCCTTGAGGTGCAAAGGGACATTGTGTACCATGATGGGTGCTTTCCAAAAGAACCTAATGAGAGTTTCACTTTCAGCCATGTCAAGGTGGCTTATGTAGCAAAAATGTGGTGGGAGTACCACCTATCACATTCAGATCTACTCAGAACAAGGAGTGTACTGTGCTGGTACCTTATGTGGGATTGTGACCCACCTCCTCATGTGCAAATTTCAGTTTGCCTTTATGTGATTTTGCTACCATACATAGATGACATATTGGTTTTTTTTATGGGTATGTATGGGAAAATATTCAGTAGTGTACATGTACCACATGTGATGGAACTTTATCCAGTACTTCATGATACATGTTTAAGATATGACATTGGTTGACCCATGTTTATTTCTGTTGAGTTTTACACTCCTGAAGCGGCAGACTATAAACCTATCATGCTAGCATTGGAGGAGAAATTTTTTATGTATTGCCTTGGTGAAAACTTACTTCATGATGAGAGCTTGATTCTTGATGGTGTCATCAATGGAGAAGGAGAAGAAACGCAACACTTACCCTACCAGTTGCTTGAGGACAAGAAACATTTTGAGGGGGAGGACTATAATGTCCCTACTTAGCCTTAGCTAACAGGAGACATTAAATTTTGATTTATTTTATGTTTTATGAATAAATGAATAAAGGAGGACATGTAAAACTCCTAATAAATCAATTCCCATGTGAACAAAGACAAATCTGGGCTATGTAAATAATCACTTGCAGGTGTGAAAGAGGGTTGAGCCAAAGATTGGGTCCACCTTGACCAAATCAACTATGTTGTCTAGGTTCAATGCATCTCCAAGAGGGACAGCGCAGTTCTAGAAGGGAGCCTCTAATGTGAAGAGGGGTGACTCATAAAAGTGGTTTAGGGTTTGCAAAGGCTTTCTCATGTTATAAAATAAGGAGGAGAGCAACATGAAGAGGTTGTTGATGAATTATATTTTTGAAGTATTTGTCTTCTTAGACAAATACCATTCTATGTTGTTTAGTGGAGGATTGTGATTGGAATTGCTGTTTAGGAGTTTCATCTCTTCCCTTGAGGCTAATTGGAGGAGTTATTTGCTGAAGTTGGCCACTATCTGGTTCGAGACCAATCTCTATCTTTCATGAGCAACGCTAGCCCATTGAGGGTTTTGCAGTTGCTATCTTTTGTAGCAAGTGGCATTATAGATCTGCTTGGATCTAGTGGTTTTTGAGAGGCTTTCTCTATTGCAGAGTGTTCTTCAGCCTCCAAGGAGTTAGCTGATCTATATTTTATATCAGATCTGTACTTTTCATTCCATGTATTCAGTTTCCTTCACCCTCTGTGCAGTTTCTGCTTCATACTGCGTTATTTTGTTAGAGGGCTTTGTTATTTCAGTTTGCTATCAGTTTGGAGGAAGATCTCTTGGTGTTAAGCTTGCCTTCCCTTGGTGATCTATGGATTGGGTTGCTGATCCATGTCTCTATAGATCTGATATATTTCAGCAATAAAATTTATGTTCAGAAATTTATGGGTTTTCTGCAGCACAGTATATTGTAATTCAGATCTACAGCTTAATATGCAATATTTTGATGTAATTCCAATTGAATCTTGTTCTTAAAGTTTTGTAGCTTTCATATCTGTACTAGATCTTATTTTTCATCCATATATCTGTCCTAGATCTTAAATTTAATGTACAACAAGTGAACCATTTGAAAAATAACGCTGTCTATGTATTTCTGCAGTTTATTCCTAGTTGCAGCTCTAATTTCTGAAGGGATCTTGCCCTAGTTCTTCTTGTAATCAGTTGTAAAGGAAATAAGATCATATGTAAATCTGATTTAATGTTATATTACTGAAGTATCGTATCTTTGGCTGAACTCCTCTAAGTTTCATCAAATCTATGCAATTCTATTAGCTGGGGTTTTCATTTTGCAACAGCTTCTCTCTTTGGTTGATTTCTAGCTAGTCTTGTTTCCGGGAGATCTGTTTAATGTGCTTAAACTTATTTTTTTCTACTGAAATTGCATATATATGTCACATACATCTTGAATGAGGGGATCCCATCCCTGATCAGCATTATATTTGCTCAAATTTTCTTATAAAGCATTCTCATTGAAGGCCTTGTTGAGATTCTTGAATTGGGATTATTCCAAGTTCTATAGGCAGAGTCTACAGTTGGCCAGGTAGCCTCTGGTTCTCACCCTCTTTCCGGAGGTGACATAACTAGTAAATTCCTTTGTAGTCCGTCTCTGACATAGAATCTTGAGAATCCCCAAAAATGGACTTTACATAAATGTTGTTGACTTGGTCAAACTTGACCTTGTCCACATATTTTAGGCATTGTTCACACATGTGGATGCCTGATCTGGTTAGTTCCTGATCCATTTTCACACTATGAGGGATTTTTATTCATACTTGAGAAATTTATGAGCCTCCTTGCCCATTTATAAATCCATTTAGATTTTAAAAGAAAAATTAATATTCCTATTAGCTGTAAGCTAATTTAGGAATATTACAATATGGAAGGCTTCCACTAACAATGTCAAAAAATGGGATCCATTTGGTTACAGAAACTTTAAATTTGTTACTGCTCGCCTAAAAATGTACAGAAATATAATCCTATGCATGAGCCCTACTTGGATAGGATGTCATTACAGGTATCCTATTATATGGTATCCCCTTGAAGGATATTACCATGACTATGATTTTCAAGAATTTCATGTGAACCAGGCCTTTGCAATAATCAAACAAAAAATGGTTTTAGACTATATAGGGAAGAAGTTTATCCTACTTATTCTTTGACACAACTACACCTAAACCATATTACTACATGAGGAAATGAAAAAAGGTAAGCAGGGGAGTATGTTGGGCCATGGAAAAGGTATGTTTTATCTTTATATTAGCTTTATTTATCATTAACTTTCATGTATTTATCTTCATTTTTGGAATAAATCTAGAAGAAAATATTGTGAAAGCTGGAAAAACCAATTATCAACAAATTGTGTGATTCTGGCATGAAAACTAACTTCTGCTTGCTTTTTGTGTGCAGGAATTCGAATTGAAAAACTGTTGTTCAAACAATTGGACATCAGTGGCCAAGAAAAGAAAAGAAGACCATGTATTTCTCATATGAGCCAACAAAAGACTAGGAGGATCAAGTCTATTTTATAATGCAATCTAATTGACAGTTGTGAAATCCTCAGGATCCCCTGATCGTGAGGATTCACTCTCATCTTTTTGTTTTCATTTAGATTATATAAAGCCGATAGGTGAAACAGAATAGGACTTTTAACCTAGAAGCTGTAATTTACATTTTGACATTATTATTGAAGATAGTGTAATATTCCAAAAATTTAGCCTTAAACTAAATGGAATCTTATAGTTGGATTTATCATTAGGTAAGTGAATAAATGGGTAGGAAGGCCCATAAGTCTCATAAGCAGAAATAAAAACACTTTAAGTGTGAAAGGAGACCCTTTTAACAGCTTAATAAAGTACCTCCAAGTATGAAGAGGGATTATATCATGTTGATTCAGTCAACTTTGACCAAGTTAACAGCGCTAATAAGGAGGAGTGGAGATTAATTGAGGAATAACGCAATTTTGGAGGGAGATGGATCTCATGAAGGAAATGACCTAATTGAGTGGAGCCAAGGGAAAGCAAGCTCATATTCTATTTAAGGAAGAGGATGGCAGCCATATGAATTCATGTTTTAGATTATTATTTTGATATTGGTCTGCTTAGACTATTGCTTCCTCTTGTTGTATAGTAGGGTTGTTGTGTTGTTTAGCACCGGGTGTTCCCGAGCGGGAATCCCACCTCTTTCCTTGAGGGGCCTCTTGGAAGAGTATGTATTAATTTCCACATTCAGGCTTTCATGCCAAGCTACAACTTTCTTCATTAGCGCAGTTTCTGCCAATTATTGTGCTGTGTTGCAGGGTGCAACAGTGGAAGGGTTAGAACCCCACTTTAAGAGATATTTTCTCATAGGAGGAAGGTTTCCTTCTCTTGAGAGATCTGTTTGGAGAGTTCTTGGGCACATTTTAGATCCTTGGCATCAGGCCATAAATTTCCCATCATTTTCAGTGCTATTCCAGCTAGGGAATGCATTATTTTTTAAGGTAGCTTCAGTGGAAGATCCTGTGGTTCCTTTGCAGTTTTTCCTTGTGATTGAGGGGTACACCCTTTCATGGGAGGATACCTTTGAGGAGATATACTTCAGATCTATTATAATTCAGCCTTATACACTATTTTATTTCAATTTGCAGTGATTATTCAGTTTATTTCTCAAGATCACCATTGTATTTGGAGTGTATTGCAAGAAACCCTTTTCGGGTTCTCTAGTATTTGTAATAAGGAGACTAGATCTCAGTTTTTAAGCATTATTGATCAATATATGAGCAGATCTATTTGTCTCTATAATTTCTAAGTTGAAACCCTCATAAGACTATGCAGTCTCTTTCATGTAATAATTATGTGTTCCAGTGTTTTGGGAATTTAGTATTTTTCAGCTATAATAGGTGTGGGAGGTCTATTTACCTCACCTAGTTTAATTTGTTTCTAATCTCCTCTTGGATTTAGATGCTATATTGTCATATCTAATGGATCCAATTTTTTATTTTCCTTTTTATGGCTTACATTTCTGAAAATTTGTTTTTAAGTGCATGCTTTGCTGAGTTCCCTATTTTTGGATATTACAGACAGAGTAATTACACTGCAGTGATGTTGTGTCTTTATTATTGAATTTAATGAGAAAAAAATGTTTCCTTTGTAATTTCATTCTGAGTATCTTTCAGCAGTGACTTATGGAGACTTTGGGCCCAGTCACTAGGAGATGTACTGCTTCTTTTGTCTCATATTCGTTTCTTTCCCTTTTCGCAATTATTCATTTCAGCTATCTCATAGAATTACAGTTAATTCAATTATTGTTAGTATTGATATTTATGATTTTCCTTTACTGTTGAGATAAATATTAGCTATTGTTACTTTTATGCCTACGTGTTATTATTTAATTAATTTATCATATTATTTCAAGAATTGTGATTGATTTTTGTTTCTTTTGAGTAATGTTATTGGAAATATTAGTGATCAGTTACTGTTAGTTTCAGTTAAAAGTGTGAATGATAGATTGATGTTCATTTCTGTAATCTCTCTTTTTCAGTAGATAACTTTTGAGCAGTAATTATTTGAGTGTGATTCTTGCAATTCATAAGTTGGATTTAGTTTTTCTACAAATTAATTGAGGATAGTTTAAGATTCATCGTTTATAATTTCTTTAAGGTTTTCTTTTGAACTATTCCAGATTAAACTTCAATAATTAGAAAATTACTATTGCAACAATTTAGAATCATTTATTCCTAGATAGCTTCTGATTTCACTGTGCACAAACAGTGCCAACATTCTTGAAACAAACAGATGAATCCTTGGTTGGTGATTAATGTAGGAATTAGGATTGATTTCTATAAGTCGCCTTTTTACACCAACAACATGGTTACTTGGGATGAATAAATTCTTTGAGTTGCATGAGTACACAGAGAACATGAACACCAAAATAGCTATCTTTAGCCTCAAATGGAATGTAGACATCTGGTGGGAAGATGTAAAGAGGGTTAGAGATATCAGGATAGAAGACTTGATTTGGCATGAATTCAAGATAATTTTCAGGAATAAGCACTTGTCAGAGAGGTACTACGAAAAAAAAGCCAAGAATTTTATGAGCTAATGATGGGATCGATGACATATGAGGAGTATATGACCAAGTTTCTAGAGTTTTTGAGGTATTTATTGTATCTTAAAGATAAGAAAGCCAAATTTCATAGATTTTTCAGTGGATTTCCATTAGAATTTAGAGATCAGATTCATTATGATGAGGCTCGGTCACTTGAGGAAGTTATTGGGAAATTGAAGCATTGTTATGAGCAATCAAAGCATAAGACTCAATCTTAGCAAGGTTGGAAAGGAAAAGATAAAAGTAAAGGTAAATGGCAACTAAAAATAACAAGGTCTCATAATGCAGAAGAGAAAGAAAATGTTTGACCTTACAAGAAGTGAAACATAGTTAGGCATAGCATGGGTCACAATCTGGAGGGAAGCATAATAGAGGTGATGATACAGGACAGTTCCAGTGTTGGAAATGTGGTAAAGAGCATCTTGAGAGGGATTATCCGAACAATCAGGGTGATAGACCTCATATTTACAGTGCATAGGAGGCGTAGACAGATGAGGATGTGGGGCAGAGAATTCCACGGATTTATGCAGCATTGGATAAAAGGTAGAAAGATCACCAGGCATCTATCATTGAGATGGATGGTAAGATTTGTGTTAAAGTTGTTTCTATTTTGATTGACCCTAGATCTAATTATAGTTATGTTAACCCTGAGTTGGTGGATAAGTGTGCTTTGAATAAATAAGTGCATGCAGATTATTAGTTAGTGTAGTTGGATATATGTATAAAGAAGAGAGTTCATCATTTGGTAAGAGCTTGTGCATTTGAGTTAAATGGTATTCCTGCATCAACACATTTGACTGTATTGTCGTTGGGATTGTATAGTATGCTTTTGGGTATGGATTGGCTATGTATTCACGAGACTAAGGTATATTTTTATGAAAAATCTATTAAGTGTTTGGATGACAATGGAGAATGAGAAGAAATCCACATCAATTAGAATGGTCAGAACTATCCAAGAAAAGTGCAGCCACTGAAAAGGGTGTGTGTTATTTGTAGTGCATATTTCTAGTGATAAAGGTAAGGAGGATGAGGATGCATAAATATTATGCAGGTACCCAATCTTATAAAATTTTCAGTATGTGTTTCCAGTAGATATTTCAAAGTTTCTGCCTGATAGAGAAGTGGAATTTTCCATTGAGTTGTTACCAGGGGCAGCACCAGCATCAAATTCACTATACTGGATGAGAACTCCAAATTTAGTAGAGTTAAATTTCTAGTTGAAGCAATGCTTGATAAGGGATACATTAGGCCAAGAGTGTCATCATGGGGTGCACCCTATTTTTTGTGAAGAAGAAGGATGGTACTCTCAGGTTATGAATTGATTACAAGCATTTGAACAAGGTAACCATCAAGAACATGTATTTTTTACCGAGGATTTTTGACTTGTTTGATCATTTAAAGGGAGAATTATTGTTCTCAAAGATTGATTTGCGATTAGGATACCATCAAGTACGCATAAGGGAAGAGGAAATTTACAAGACAACTTTTTGAACCTAGTATGGGAATTTTGAGTTTGTTGTTGTTCCGTTTGGTTTGACTAATGCTCTAGCTACACTTATTGCTTGATGAATAGTGTGTTTCATCCTTATCTCGGAAATTTTGTTATTGTATTCATTGATGACATATTGATAGAAAATCAACATAGATTAAATTGATCTTGTCATAAGCTAAAACAAAATAATGAATCTATTTCTAGAATTGCAGAAACCAAATACGATTGTACATCACATGAACAAGAAAAGAAATAATTTCAATCACATAATAAAAATATGTATATGGGGAAAGCTTCAACTAAAATCCCTGCTATCTGTATATTTCATTAAGTCAATAATATGAAACAATACATTGCTATTTCCCTTCCTCAGAAACATTTGCACTATCTTTGACTGTCTCACTATTATCCCAGCATCAATGGTCTTATACTTAACCAATTTACTGGCTTTGGGTTTCTCAGACTTTCTTACGCATTATTGGAGGAATTGATCCCCTATTAATTAGGAAATTCCCAAGAATTTATGGAGAAATTAATCTAAGGCGTGATGTTGACCTCATGCATGACCTCTGCAATTTTCTAATTATACAACTAATAGTTATCTTCCCTTTAACTTCAATCTCAACTGAGCCTTTCTTATAATTGACATGCAACAAAAATTTATAACGAATTATCAATTATCTAATTAATCACTGCATGTGAATTAAATAATATTTAATTCACTAGAATTATCATTAGCTCATCTCTAAGTTAGAACGAGTTAAACTGATTTTAACTCAAATGATTGAGTTAACTAATTACAACTCAAAATAAACTGCAATTAGACCCCCTAAAACTTGGGGAGAACTTTACATGACTCTATTTTGACCGTCAACTCGAATCTACTGAGCTAACTAAGCCTTCCTGGCACAGTTAACTCATACAAGTTTTTATGTGATGTGGAATTACAATTTCCTTCTAATTTAATTAAGGGAAGATTAAATTAGAAGCCCTTCTTGTTGCAAATTTCAACACTCCCTCTCAAAAAGAAAGGGATTATGTGCTACCCCAATCCTTCTTATGTGGAACTCAATTTTTCTTCTTTACAGTTCCTTCATCAAGATGTCTGCATCCTGATCCTCTGTGGGAATTTAATCTAACAATATAATCCGCCTCTGCATACAATATCTGAGATGGTGATAATGGATATCAATATGCTTGGATCTGTCATGAAAAACAGGATTAACCGAGAGTTTCATGCAAATCTAATTATCACAATAAATCATTGTTGGATCCATCTATCAACCAAACAAACCAACAAGTATTGTCCTCATCTAGATGGCCTCACATGTTTCCTGACTAGCTGCCTTGTACTCTACCTCTGATGAACTAAGCACAACTGATCTATGTTTCATGTTGTACCAAGAAACTTTTGTTGACCCTATGTTGAAGATGACCCCTATTGTGCTCTTCTTGTTGGATGGACTCCCTGCCCAATCTGCATTTGTGAAGCCTTGAATCTCCACTCCCTCTTTTCATACATCCCATAGCCCAAACTCTGTAGTGCCTTTGAGGTATCTCAACACATGCTTGTTTGCCTTCAAAAGGAGCTTGGTAGGCTTAACCATAGCTTTACTAAGCTAGTTAACCACATAGAATATGTTTGTTCATGTGTTCACAAAATACATGAGTGAACCCACAAGCTTCATGTAGATAGTTGGATTTACTACTTCGCTTGAAGTAGCATCCTCCTTCATCCAATTTCCTACTAGAGGAGTCTCCATGGGTTTGTTTCCCTCCATGTGTAACTTCCTTAGAATCCTTTTTTCATACTTGCCCTAAGATATAAATAGTCCCCATCTCTTTTCCAAATTTCCAATCCCAGGAAATAGTGCAAGAGCCCCATATCCTTCATCTCAAATTCTCTTGCAATATCCTCTTTGCAAGACTTGATGAGTTGGTCATCACCTATCAATATCAAATCATCGACATAAATTACAATGATCAAAATTTTACCTTCTACCACAATATGGTAAACATTCACACGTGCTTCACTCTTGGTGAAGCCTAACCTGGTTAAATAGTTTTCGATTTCGGTGTACCAAGAACAAGGTGCTTGCTTAATCCCATACATTTCTCTCTTGATTCTACACACATGCGACTCTCTGTCGAAGCTCCCAAAACCTTCCAGCTACTCAATGCACACCTATTCCTCAATCACCCCATTGAGGAAGGTTTTATTTGCATCCATCTGATGTATATTCCATTCCATCTGCACTGAGAGAGAAAGGATGGATCTTATTGATGAGTACCTTGCGACTAGTGCAAAGGTTTCATCATAATCAATCCCCTCTACCTGAGAGAACCCTCTTGCCACAAATCTAGCCTTGTGTTTCTACACACTCCCATTTTTTTCCTGCTTCACCTTGTATATCCACCTGGATCCTACAACTGACTTCCCTCTGGTCTTGGGACAACTTCCCATGTACTGTTTTTGATAATGTAGTCATACTCCTCAACCATGTAATCAACCCAAATTGGTTTTTGTAGTGCTTCCTCGAAAGAGGATGGATCTGTATCTACACCTTCACTCATAGGATCCATGTATCCAGTGTACCTCTCTGGGGACCTTCTCTGCCTATGTTGTGATGTGGGTTCTCCCACATTTTCTCTAGCATAAAGAGTAAACCTGTCAGCCTCTCTTGGTGCTTCATTTTGTCTTGGGATGTATCTGTATGAGTGGGTGCTTCCACTCTATTCACCTCTACTTGTGGCTTCTCCACATCTTGAGGTTCTTCTTTTGGAGCTAAAATATCCTCAACTGGATACAACTAAATATCCCTATCAAGGGAAACTTTCATTCCCTTCTGTTCATAAAATTTCACATCTCTCCTGACCATTTTCATCCTATGTGCTGGAAAGTACACTTGATAGTTGTGAGGTGTATCAGTGTACCCCAAAAATATCCCCAACTCAGTTGTTGTCTCTAGATTTTTCCTCGCATCTTTGGTCACATGGTAATAAACTGATGAACCAAAAATTTTAAAATGTGACACATGTGGTCTCTTACTTGAAAATGCTTCCTCTGGTGTACTCATCCCAAGTGTCCGATGAGGACTTTTGTTCTGCAAAAATATTGTTGTGTTACATGCTTCTGCCCACATATGCAACGGTGGGCCTTGATCATGCAACATCGCTCATGTTTCTCCCACAATAGTTATGTTCTTACTTTATGCAACCCCATTCTACTATGGGTTATGAAGTTCTATCAATTCCCTTCAAATTCCTTCTAAAGCACATAATTTCTTGAGTTCATTAGAGAATATTATCCATAATTGTTATTCCTTAGAGCCTTCACCTTCTTCCCTATATCTTTCTCAAAAAGTGCCTTGAACTCACAAAATTTTGAGAATGTCTAATCTTTCTTTTTCATGAAGAAAATCCAACACTTGCATGAAAAATTGTCTACAAAAGTCACATAATACCTTTGTTTTGTTGTGGAAGCTGTCGAGAACGGTCCACACACATCTGAGTGAACTCTCTCAAGGATTGCCTTTGCTCAGATTTCCTTATCATGAAAGGTTTCTTTGGTATACTTCCCCATTTTACACCCTTCGCATGTATCTCGTTTCTCAAGTGCACCCTTTGGAATTCTTATAGAAATATGTTGCATGATCTTCAAATCGTCATGGTGTAGATGGCCCAGCCTTTTGTATTATAACTCATAGATGTCTTGGCTCTCCACCTTCTCTGCTTTCATGGTCAAGGTAGAAAAATCTTATACATCCAATTTTTATAGGTTATTTACTTGAACCCCAATATTCTTCACCTGTGTAATATTCCCAATTAGCTTTCAGCTAGTTGTAATATTCAATTTTGTTTATTATTCTTAGATAGAAGAATAAGAGGGTAGGGATATCCATAAATCTCCTCAGTAGAAATAAATTCACTCCTAATTTGAATAAGGAGCATCATAGTAGTTGGATAAAGCACCCTCATGTGTGAATAGGGGATGAAGCATGTGGATGGGGTCAAGTTTGACCAAGTCAACAATGCTGGTATGGAGGGAGTGGCTAATCAATGAGAGACAGTGCAATGATCTCCATGAGAGTAGTGGCTTTAATGAGTGGGGCCCAAGGTGAGAAGGATCACAATGCATATAAGGAAGGGGAAGGCATCCATAGAAGCCATGTTGATTATTGATATGTTTTTGGTATGTTATGACTTCTTGCACGCTTTAGCTGTTTAGCGGAGACTATTGTGTTGTTTAGCACAAGGGTGTTCCCGAGCGGGAATCCCACCCTCATCCTCGGGGGACTTCGAGTTCCCACTCAGGAGAGGTTATTGGGCTACATATTCCACATTATGGCATCAGGCCAAGCTTCAACTTTCTTCTACAGCACAGTTTCTTCCAGGGTTGTGCTGTGTTGTAGGGTAGAAGCAGTGGAGGGTTTATAGGGCCATTTTTTGAGCTTGCTTTCAGTGGAGGAAGCATTTTTTCTATCGGGAGGCCATAAAGGGAGGTCCTTGGGAATAATTTCACCATTTGGAACTAGGCCAAACTATTACCATCCCCTATAGCACAGTTTCAGTCATAGACTGTGTTATTTCATAAAGCAGTTGCAGGGGTGGTTTCAGTGCATCATTTACGGAGTTAGATTTCTGGTGAAGGGATCAGCCTTTCATTTAGGAGATATATTGCGAGGAGGCTTCATTAATTTCTACATAAGTTCATTCATCTCTTTCTAGCTATTCATTTACAATGAATCTTCAACCCTAGGTATGTATTTCACCATTTGTATTTTGTTGCATTTCTAGAAAACCTTTCTGGGTTGTCTTCGAAAGGTGATCTAGAGCCTTGATCTTTACTTCCAGCATCTCTTGAGGCACATATCAGTTGTCCTATATCATTGTATGTTCCCATCTATAGCTATGTCCACTAGGACTGTGCTGTATTGATCTTCCAACATTTGTATAGTAGCAACTATTCATATATTTGTCTATGTGATTGTTGGAGGATTGTGTTGAATTGCTTGGGTGAATTAACCCTCAAGATTTTATGCTCATTGTGGACAATATGTTTAATAAGATGGCTCCACATTTGTCTCATGTATTGGTATATTGATATTCACTACTAATTTTCCATTTTTGTGTTCTATATTGCTGCTTTTCTTATTTTGTAATATTACAGTGGTATCAGAGCATAATCTTGACTCAGCCCATGCATTTCAACCAATATGTCATCAGAAGTAGGAGATCCTCTCACAAACAGAGAGAAGAGGTATCTCAAAAGAAATTGGAGATATGGTTATACAGATGATAGAGAAGACAAGTGAAAAACTCCCATATCAGGAGAATAGGATGACAAGGAGTTGCCTAAGCTTCTTCATCAAACCATGCAAGATATTGCAAGAGAAATCAATGAGATGAGGATGGATAGACACAAGAAATCCCCAAAAGTGTTTCTACATGGAGAAGGCTCCGGATTTTCACATCACTAGCATGATCAACCAGTGAAGCAACAAATTTCCCAACACTCCACTATGCCTACATTATTAGCAGTGTAAAATGGAGGGTTTCAATAACAAGAAACTCTTGAAGACTATTTTCTTGAGTATGAGTCTCAATCTCAGATATTCAAGGATCATTTGAGCTTTCGGGAGTTTTTTCAGATCAAGGACAATAGGAGACCTTGGCATCACAATAGAGGTGGAGGATTCACACAAAACAATGATCTTCACTAGAATATGGGTAAATTATTCTTGCCCTCTTTTGATGGGTCATCCAAATGCACAGCCAAATCTTGGGTAGAGAAGCTAGACGTCTACTTCCAGTTGAACCAAGTACCAGAGATGGAAGCCATCAAAATATTAGCACTCCACCTTGAGGGTGAGGCACATGATTTGTGGTTTCATGTTCTTTCTACATTGGGGCATGCCAATGTGACTTCATATTTAGATTTCATCAGGACGTTGGTGGAGAGGTTTGATCGAAGAGACCCGGAGGCACCTTTTATTGAGCTAGCTAAGCTCAAACAGTCAGGTAATCCTGAAACTTACATTTCTGAAATTTTAAAACTTTCTATTATGGTTCCTGATTTGTCTGCAGCTAGGAGGGTCTATATGTTTATTGATGGGCTAGCAGAGCCTCTAAATTGGTTGGTTAAATCAACTAAACCAACTACCCTTCAAGATGATATTGAAAGGGCTATAGATCTACAAGATGATTTTCCTAGGGCAAAGGAACCATTTCAGCAAAAGCCCACTTTTCCATCAAAGAGAAAAGATGTGAAGGCTCCTTCTTAAAAGGAGAGCCAAAACAAAGGACCTCTTAGTGATGATGTCCGGAGAGACTTGAGCAATGTAATATTCAAAAAATTTAGCCTTAAGCTAAATGGAATATTATAGTTTGTTTTGTCACTAGGTAGGTGAATAAGTGGATAGGGAGGCCCATAAGTCTCCTTAGCAGCAATAAAAACACTTCAAGTGTGAAAGGAGACCTTTTTCAGCAGCTAAATAAAGCACCTCCAAGTGTGAACAGGGTTGGATCATGTTGATTTAGTCAACTTTGACCAAGTCAACAACGCTATTATGGAGGAGTGGAGATTAATTGAGGAATAACGCAGTTTTGGAGGGAGATTGATTTCATGAAGGAAATGACATAATTGACTGGGGCCAAAGGAAAGGAAGCTCATAATCTATATAAGGAAGAGGATGGCAGCCATATGGGGTTATGTTTTGGATTATTATTTTTTGTATGGTCTGTTTAGACTACTTGCATTCTTCAATTGTTTAGTTGAGATTGTTGTGTTGTTTAGCATTGGGTGTTCCCGAGCGGGAATACCATATCTTTCCTTGAGAGGCCTCTTGGAAGAGCATTTCATTCATTTCCAAATTTTGGTTTTCAGACCAAGCTACAAATTTCTTCATCAACACAGTTTATGCAAGTTATTGTGCTGTGTTGCAGGGTGTTGCAGTGGAGGGTTTAGAAACCCATTTTCTGAGCTAGTTTTTCATAGGAGGAAGGATTCCTTATCTTGGGAGATCAGTTTGGAGGGATCTTGGAAATATTTCACATATTTGGCACCAGGCCAACTATTTCCCATCATTTCCAATGCTATTCCAACTGGTAATTGCGTTATTTTTTAGGGTAGCTTCAGTGAGGGATCTTGTGGCTCCTTTGGAGTGTTTTCCTGTGATTGAAGGGTTCAGCCTTTCATTGGAGGAGGAATTTGACGGGATATACATTAGATATGATACATCTCAGCCTACTACACTCATGTGCTTCAGTTTGCAATGAATCTTCAGCCCTAGGGCTTTAGATCCCATCTTGTATAGGGTGTATTTCTGAGAACCCTTTTTGGGTTCTTTGTAGGAGTTTGTATTAAGCCTAGATCTGTATTGGGCGTATATTTTGAGGCATATAACAGCCCTACATATTTTGTACATTCTTTTGCTGTAGCAGTGTGTTTATAACTGTGATGTAGTAGTCTTCTGGCATTTTGTATTGTGACAGTAGCTCATTTGTGGGAGTGCTTGTATGTGGGAGGCTTATTCTTTCATTGTATATGGTTTATGCCTCACAATTTGTATTGATTTTCTGATCTAATACATGATGTTATGTCTCCATATTGGTCCCCAATGTTCATGAGTTGATTTACACTGCTATTCCCAGTTTTGTGTTCATATATTGCTGCATTCCCCATTTTGGGATATTACAGTGGTATCAGAGCATAATATTGGCTCAACCTATGCATTCAGCCAATATGTCACCATAAGGAGAATATTCTCTCAAGGAAGAAGATATGTACAGAGAAAACAAAAATAAGACTCCATTATTCTGAGGAAGAGAGGAGGAGGTGCTCTCAAAGCTTCCCTTTCAAACTATACAGAGCATTAAAGGAGATCTCAAGAAGATGAGAAGGGAGAGAGAATCGCCAAAGGACTTTGGATCTAAAGCCAACTCTAGATTTTCACATGATGAGTGTTAGAATGCAACCAGACACTATGATTCACAACACAGTCATATGCCCAGATCTGCTATGAGGGAGATGGAAAAAGAAGAAATGCCTAAGAAGGAGACTCTTAGAGATTATCTGCAAGAATATGAAGCTCAAAATAAGAGGTTCAAAGACCACATCAACTTCCAAGAGCTTTGCAAGATCAAGGTGGAGAGGAGCAAGCAGCATGACATGGGTAGATTTTTTCTATCTATTTTTTATGGTTCACCTAAATTTTTAGCTAGAGCTTGGCTGGAGGAGCTAGACATCTATCTGTAGCAACACCAAGTTTCAGAGAATGAAGCCATCAAAGTTGCAGCGCTACATTTTGGAGGTAAGGCCTATGCTTGGTGGATATTTGAGTCCTTTTCTTTGTAAAAATGAAAATACTTCTTCTTATGAAAATTTCACTAGGAGATTAGTGGAAAGGTTTGATGGAAAACATTCTGAAACATCTTTGGTGGAGCCAAACAAACCAAAATAATAATAAAATTTGCATGGGTTGAAAGAACCTATAAACTCAAATCCACTTCAGAAAACTGTTGAAGAGGCTCACATCTTGCATAATACTTTTCTAGAGGCAAGATCTCTATCCCATATTCTTGGACAAGAGGGCATGAAGATCCCTTTTTAAAAAGAAGTCCTCTTATTTAGATGGTGACTCCCATTCATATTTAAGAGGAAGAGAAGGATGGGGGCAACAGCTCTGTCATATCTAGAGCATATCTAACACCTCATGTAGAGGTAGATGGAGAACTTTCTCCAACTAGAGGGATTCTTGTATCATTGCAAGGAATTCCCCAGGATCTCATATGTGGAGGTCAAGGCACCATAGATGAACAGCATGATTGATAAACCTTACGGATGGAAGGAGAAGGTAGGGAGGAAGGTCAACATCACATGATGAGGAGCACACACCCCTATCTATTTCATGAGGGTGGTGCATAGAAGAGGCAGACCGATTTGTGCAGTAAGGGCAGGAAAAAATCTATCCACCCATATGTGCAGTCTACTCTTGACATTGATGTCTCACTGCATGGAGGCATTCCATCGGGGAGACCACCAGATCTGGAGATTATGAGATATGCTTCACATGGGGCTGCACCACTCTTAGATCTCGGAGGGGTGGATACTTTAAAGGGGTCTATTATAGTGCAGAGAGTCTGGGGTAGACTCAAGGAGGAGGGAGACATTCTCCCATTTTCAGCATTACCCACTCTCATTACATATACTGCGCTGACAAAAGTTGTTGCAGTGATGGAGGATGGCACCTTCATGGTGCAAGGGAGCTGCTCCATGGATTTGGAGAAATAGAGGGTACTTCCTTTGAGGAAGGAATCCTCCATACATTGTAGTATATGGAAGCCACTCATGCTTACATTGGCCGAGATGAGGAGATTCTTTTTGGATGGGAGCTTCTCATGGGAGGCCAACTTCCAAAGGTCACCACTTCTATTTTAGCATGATGGGCATGGCAACACTTTGGAGGATGAATTTGGAATGAGGGATGTCAAAGGAAAAGAGAGCAGCATGTGGGGAGTTTTACATTTCATATCTTCAACGTTGTCTCTTAGGAGGGTTGATCCATATTGGAGATCTCAACTCTTGGTAGAGTACTCCAAGGATCTTGGTGCTTGCATGATTCTTGATGACCCGGAGGGAGATGATAGATACATTGTGGTTGGAGAGGTCATCTATTCTTATGGCAGAGTCTTCTTGAATATATTTTCTAAGCTCAAGAGGAAGCTACTACATGTGGCACATGTGGACTTTCTTTCCATGCACTTTTATGCATTTCATTCTTTGATGGAGGAGTTCACTTGGGAGGGCATCCAGCATGATATATTTCAGCATATGGAGAGATGCATAGCCTAGATGTTGTTGGAGAGGTTGGCGCAACCACTTCCCTACTCATTGAGAATGAGGTTGAACTTTCAGATGAGCCATTTCAGCTCAATGACCAAAGTACATAGTAGAGAAGGTACATTTTTTCATTATGATTTTCACTTCTTTACTTTATATGAGTGGCATGTTGTACCAAGGAGAATTACCCCTTCTTGTATATTGTATTTTTATGTAATTGAGGCCATTTGCAGCATTGATTTTGGCCATGTTATTGGTGGTTTGTGGGGGGGGGGGGGCACATGATTCTTAGTGTGCACCATTGGCACCACATTTTAATTTCATGATCCTATCTTGCAGGATGATTGTGGCAGCGAAAAAGTGGCTGGAAAGACACTTGTTATTCTTTGTTTTGAGGCAGGCAAGGGATACACTACGCTGGTTCCATGTGTGGAACTATGATCCAGTTTCCAGTTTTCATATGACAACTTGCTTTCATTGGTTTTTGCTTCCATATATTGATGATGTTATTATGTTTATGGGAAGCTTTGTTTGGAGAGTGGCACAAGAGTTGGAGGTGCCCATTGGGAGTATGATTCTCCCTATTTAATATGTTGCATGTTTTAGGAGAAACAATGGGCAAATCATGATTGCCACACTTTTTCTCTTGTCTTCATGTCGGAGGAGCCATTTGGAGAACTTGAGTTCTTGGAGGAGGCACTTCATGGATGTTTTATTTGGTGGGCTAGCTTGGGCCATTCTTGGAGGCCATAACATTTCAGCCCAAGATCAGCAGCAGCCCCGTACATACCATAAATGGAGAGAGAAACAACTTGGGTGGAAGAATTTAATCTCTCCATGCATCCCCAATACATTGCATGATCCGGGGGTTGAGGATCCTTTTGATGAGCTACCTAGAATGGCTCATTTCATTTGGATGATAGCATGGGTTTGGGAGTTTCTCATTGGGAATGAGATCCCCCATGCTTGTCATCACTCCTACCTTGAGAAGGCCATTGGATAGCAAGAAGGTTTCCCCTTACACCTTCCACCTTTTCATGATGTAAGCCATTTGGTTTTGCATACTTGGGAGGAAACATTGGAGGGAAAATTTATTGTAGATTTCTTTAAGCAGTGGTGGGGACTATTGATGAGGAGGCCACAAGAGGTGGAGGGGAGAATTTTTTCTCCACTTTTATAGTTGCTTGAGGACAAGCAACATTTTTGAGGGGAGGACTATAATATTCCAAAAATTTAACCTTCATCTAAATGGAATATTATAGTTCGTTTTGTCACTAGGTAGGTGAATAAGTGGATGGGGAGACCCATAAGTCTCCTTAGCAGTAATAAAAACACTTCAAGTGTGAAATGAGACCTTTTTCAGCATCTAAATAAAGCATCTCCAAGTGTGAACAGGGTTGGATCATGTTGATTCAATCAACTTTGACCAAGTCAACAGCGTTGTTATGGAGGAGTGGAGATTAATTGAGGAATAACGCAGTTTTGGAGGGAGATTGATTTCATGAAGGAAATGACCTAATTGAGTGGGGCCAAGGGAAAGGAAGCTCATAATCTATATAATGAAGAGGATGGAAGCCATATGGGGTTATGTTTTGGATTATTATTTTGTGTATGGTCTGTTTAGACTACTTGCATTCTTCAGCTATTTAGTTGAGATTGATGTGATGTTTAGCACTGGGTGTTCCCGAGCGAGAATCCCATCTCTTTCCTTGAGAGGCCTCTTGGAAGAGAATTGCATTCATTTCCAAATTCTATTTTTCATGCCAAGATATATCTTTCCTCATCAACGCAATTTCTACAAGTTATTGTGCTCTGTTGTGAGGTGTTGCAGTGGAGGGTTTAGAAACCCACTTTCTGAGCTAGCTTCTCATAGGAGGAAGGATTCATTCTCTTGGGAGATAATTATGGAGGGATTTTGGAAATATTTCAGATCTTTGGCACCAGGCCAACTACTTCCCATCATTTCTAGTGTTGTTCCAGCTGGGAATTACGTTATTTTTTAGGGCAGCTTCATTGAGGGATCTTGTGGCTCCTTTGGAGTGTTTTCCTGTGATTGAAGGGTTCAGCCTTTCATTGGAGGAGGTCTTTGAGGGGATCTACATTAGATCTGCTACATTTCAGCCTACTACACTCATGTGCTTTAGTTTGCAATGAATATTTAGCCCTAGGGCTTTAGATCCCATCTTGTATAGGGTGTATTTCTCAAAACCCTTTCCGAGTTCTTTGTAGGAGTTTGTATTAAGCCTAGATCTATATTGGGCATATATTTTGAGGAATATAAAAACCCTACATCTTTTGTACATTATTTTTCTATAGTAGTGTTTTTATAATTGCGTTGTAGTAGTCTTCTGGCATTTTGTATTGTGACAACAGCTCATTTGTGGGAGTGCTTGTTTATGGGAGGCTTATTCTTTCATTGTATATGGTTTATGCCTCACTATTTGTATTGATTTGTTGATCTAATACATGATGTTATGTCTCCATATTGGTCCCCAATGTTCATGAGTTGATTTACACTGCTATTCCTAGTTTTTTGTTCATATATTGTTGCATTCACCATTTTGGGATATTACAGGGAGAAGGAAGCTTTGCTTCACATGCCAAGAATCATGGGCACCCAGACATAGATGTGCAGCAGGGAAGGCACACTACATAGAGGTGTTTTCTGATGATGAAAAGGAGGAATAAGAGGAACTAGAAGGAGGTCACAGCACTAGAATAGTAGGGGAGGATCCACCACCACCAGGAGGTGGGAATGGAGCCTTTGCTCCAATTGGAGGGGCCCTTGCATCTTTGCAGGGAGTACCCAAGTACTTGAATTTGAGAGTTCGAGGTTCCATTCAGGATCATAGGGTATCAGTGTTGATTGACAGTGGGGCAACCCACAACTTTATTGATGCACAATTATTGCACAGGAGAGCCATACCTACTAACGACTTTGAGGGATTTTCATTTTTGGTCCCAGGAGCTAGAACCATGAAGTGCATGAAGTATGTTCTAGCATTAGCTGTCACCATGGGAACATACACCTTGACTGATCACTTCTTTGTGGTTGATATCCCTGACACCAATGTGATATTGGGTGTATAGTGGTTCATTAATTTTGGGAAGGTCACCACAGATTGGGATACTTTACAGATGGAGTGGACAGACAAGAGGAGTCGTAAGCATCAGGTGATTAGGGGCATGCACACATATCCCTCTCAGACAGTTTTCACATAGGAAAAAGAGCTAGATTTGTGCAGTGGAAGCAAGGACCTAACAGTCCAATTAGTTATGCAGATGACTTTAGCCCATAAAACATTACTATTTAGAGGCATTCCACCTGGGAGGCCACTAGACCAAAAGTTGATGAGAGATGTCTCACAACAAGTTGCACCACTCATAGATCCAGGAGGAGTGAGGACCATGGGAGGACTTGGCATAGCGTAGAGAGTCTTGGTTAGGCTCAAGGAGGAGGGACATATTCTCCCAATATCAGTATTACCAACTCTCATGAAACATCTTACATTGAGAGAAGATGTTTTAGGGATGGATTATGGCACCATCATGGTGCAAGGAGACCACTCCATGGCTTTGAAGAACCAGAAGATACTTCCACATAGGAAGGAATCTTCCACTTATGGTAGAGAATTGTCGCCACTTATGCGTACATTGGAAAAACTCAAAAGGTTTTGGATGGGTGATAGCTTCCCATGGAAGGCTAACCTCCAAAAACATCAACCTTTACTTGGGAAGGAGTAGCTACAAGAGGGGCATCAAAGGCAGGATAGCAGCATCCCCGCATATGAATTTGGCATGGGATATGTCAAAGCATAGGACAACAACATGTGCTTTACATTGCAGACCAGCAGCATCGTCATTATTGAGTATAGATCCTTATTGGAGATCCCAACTGTTGGTGGAATACTCCAAGGATATCTTCTCATGCAGGATACTTGATGGCCAATTATCAGATGGGTGATATGCAGTGAGAGATGGGGTCATCTACTATCAGAGTAGGATCTTCTTGACTAGAGCCTCTAAGTTCAAGGAGAAGCTACTACATGCATCATATGAGGTTTTCTCTCCATCCACACAGATTTCATGAGGGAATATCATACTATCATGGAGGGATTCACTTGGGAAGGCTTCAAAGAGGAGATGAACTAGCATATTAGGAGATGCATGGGTTGTTTGGAGGTGGGGGAGAGGCACAAATACTTGACAGAGTTGTCACAGCCACTTCCTTTCCCATTGGAAATGAGGGGAGGCCCATCTATGAGCCACTTCACTAGCTTTCTCAAGTTATATGGTAAGGATTGTATTTTTGTGCATAATGATCCACTAACTGAGTTATTTTATTCCTTTTCCATTCATGTACAATTGATTGCTCCAAAATGGGGCACTCTTTTCTTTAGATTGCATGATCTACTTGGAGCCATAAGCAGTGATGAAGATGGCCACTCCCTAGGAGATTTTAGGGAGCTAATATCTTATTTTGGGTGTACTCAGTTGGCACCACACATCATTCACCTTCTCCAAGCATGTGAGAGGATTGGGGTAGCAAGCAAGTGCTTGGGAAACCACTCATCATACCATGTTTTAAGGTAGTCAGGAGTAATAAAATTTTGGTTCCACTTATGGTACTATGATCCTCCTCCGAGATTTCATATGGAAGCTAGTGTGTCCTTGATTTTGATCCCATATGTTGGTGATGTTTATATCATTGTTGTGGGCATCATTGGAGGGATGACACATGGATTGGATGTGCCCATTGGGAATGATATTATCCACATTTCTTATGCTTCATGCTTCAGGGATAACATTGGGAAATACATGATTGCTACATTAGACCTCTTATTTCCTATTGGGATGAGCCATTTGGTTAACTTGAGCACTTGGGAGATGCATCTCATGAACACTTGGGAGGATCATTTCAGGGATGGATTGATTGGGGGACACTTGGTTCATGAGGAGAATTTGTCACATGGAGGTGTCACAAGGGAAGGAGGAGAAATTTTTCAGTAGTCACTGTTAGAGTGTGTTTGGTGCACATATGTACGAAATCATACCAACTTAAGGGGTGTGGTCTACCCACTTAAGTTATTGGTAACAAGCAAAAAAAGAAGTGGAGTTGTAATGTTCCAAAATTAGCATGAAGCTAATTTGAACATTAATTTTTCTCATGACATCTACGAGGTGAATAAAATGGGTGAGGAGACCCATGAGTAGGAATAAAATCCCTCATAGTGTGAAAGGGATCAATGGAGCAGCTTTATTTTGCACCTTCCAGTGTGAAAAGGGGCAAATGCATGAGGACAAGGTCAAGTTTGACCAAGTCAATAGCGCTGCCTAAGAGGGTGTGGCTTGCTTGGGAAGACAGTGCAGTTTGAGAGGGAGGAAGATCACTTGTGGAAGAAACCCTAATGTGTGGGGTCCAGGGCAAAGAGGCATTCACTTGCATAAAAGGAGGAAGAGGCAGCCATAGAGGGACATGTTTGAGTATTTGATTTTGGTCTAGTAGACTATTTGCAGTCTCTGGTTGTTCAGCTAAGTTGCAGTGTTGTTTAGCACGAGGGATTCATGTTTAGGATTTCCTCTCCTTATTGAGAGGCCTCTTGAAGGATTGCACTTCATTTCTCCACATCTAGGCTCAAGGCCAAAGCCACTTCCTTCAGTCACTGTGTTATTTCTGATGAAGTATAACGTAGTATTGCAGGGTGTTGTAGTGAAGGCTTCCACAACACCATTCCTTGGCTCATCTTTTAGAGGAGTGAGTTTCTATTCCTCAGTAAGGTTAGTGAGGAAGGTTTTCCAAAGCTGATTTGCATATATTGGCATTAGGCCAAGCATCTCCCATCTATTACAATGCAATCCCTCTCCTTGACTACATTATTTCAGGGTGTATCTGTAGTGGGGGTTTGCACCACTATTTTGGAGGGTGATATCTTCAGTGTTAGGATCAGCCTATCACTTGAGAGATATGTTGGAGGAGTTCTATTTTATATTGTGCATCATCTTCAGCCATCTCCTTCTATTTTCTGAGTTGCAGTTGTTGCCCAGCAACTCTGGAATTTCTGCAGATTTTCAATTTGTACATATATTTCAGCCAATCCTTCTAAGGATTGTTGTACCATTGTTTTCAGGGGTTGAGAGCTTTCTCCCCCACATTTCTTGAGCTTGTATTTTCATATCACTTTATTATCTATTATTATGTTGCAGTGTCTCCTATAAACTACGCTGATATAGCCATGGCTTCCTTCACATAGCAGTGTTTTCCATTTATCATGTACATGTTCCATTGAGGGAGGTATTGCCCCACTTGAGTGATTGTTTCCTCAAGTATTTGTATACATCGTTGCTGCTATGATATAATATGATGGATATTTGGATCTTATGACTATTTATGCATTCATATAATGTTGCATCCATTGTATGTTCTTGTATGTGTTGCAGTCCCATCATTGGGCATTTTCTCAAGAAAACTAGGTGTGGGAGACCTGTTTAACCCACCTAGAGGGATTACTTTTGAGCCACCTCTTGGATTTTCATCTTAGATACATTCATATAAGGGATTCGTGTCTTGGTTTCAAATCCTGTAACAGTCTTTCCTGGAAAATTTGTTTTCCAACCATGCTTTGCTAGCAGATTTCTATTTTGGGATATTACAGGAGTCAAGCAAGTTAGTGGAACAAGATAGAATCATAAGCACACAAGATAGAGAAATAGCATGCATATATAAACTAAAAACTAAAACAAATAAACACAAGCTCTGAAAATATTCAAACGACAACAATAATACGAACGATGGCTCTAGGCCCCTCTTATTGAGCGTTGGTAGTAATAAGAGTGAAACTTTACCCTCTTGCCAAAGGGCCCCTAGTCCATGGGTTCTAGGCCCTGTTGCAAGGATGTTTTTATCCCAAGCTTGCCTCAGTGCAGTCTCCCTCTCTCTCTATTGTGCTATAGTGAAATTTTTGGATGACCAACAATTGAGTCCCCTCTATCTTCAGCTCCGCCTCAGACACTGATGGTATTTCTTGGGTAATTTTGGCCAGCATAACAATGTGTTCACCCATTCTTCATCTCATGGCAGCCTTATATAGGAGATTTCAAATCCTCCCTTCCCTCTCTTGGTACATTGTGGATGGTGACCCAAGAGAGGGATATGATTCCCTTGTCTGCTCCAAATATTCAATTGTGTGCTTACTTGGTGTCTATGGAGGCGTTGGTGGCTGTCCTTAGGCGGCTTCAAGTGAGGAATCACTTGTCCTTTGCTTTGTGTGGTCCTGGATAATGAAATTTCGCCACTCCCAGGATAGCACAAAGATCAGGCAAAATGGCGCGCAGAAGGCACTCTTCACGAAGGATTATGCACGCAAAGAGCATTTAGGACATTCAAATTTGATTTTCCACAGACCTTAGATATTTTTAAATACTTTCCAGATTCTCTAATGTCTTCCAACCCTGTAAATCCTTTTGCCTGACATTAATTAATGTCGTATTATGTTGTATGATTTTCCGGTGTTAACAGTCACCTTTACAGTTGCTTGAGGACAAGCAACATTTGGGAGCAGAGGATTGTAATATTCCCAATTAGCTTTCAGCTAGTTTTTGCTTCTTAGAGAGAAGAATAAGAGGGTAGGGAGACCCATAAATCTCCTTAGTAGGAATAAATTCACTCCTAATGTGAATAAGGAGCATCATAATAGCTGGATAAAGCACCCTCATTTTTGAATAGGGGATGAAGCATGTGGATGGGGTCAAGTTTGACCAAATCAACAACACTAGTATGGAGGGAGTGGATAATCAATGAGAGACAGCGTAGTGTGAATGGGAGGGATTATCCATGAGAGTAGTGGCTTTAATGATTGGGGCCCATGGTGAGAAGGTTCACAATGCATATAAGGAAGGGGAAGGCAACCATAGAAGCCATGTTGATTAATGATATGTTTTTGGTCTATTATGACTTCTTTCACTCTTCAACTATTTAGCAGAGACTATTGTGTTGTTTAGCACAAGGGTGTTCCTGAGTGGGAATCCCACCCTCATCCTCGGGGGACTTCAAGTGCCCACTCAGGAGAGGTTATTGGGCTGCATATTCCACATTCTGGCATCAAGCCAAGCTTCAGCTTTCTTCTACAACACAATTTCTTCTAGGGTTGTGTTGTATTGCAGGGTAGAAGAAATGGAGGGTTTACATGGCCATTTTTTGAGCTTGCTTTCAGTGGAGGAAGCATTCTTTCCATCGAGAGGCCAAAAAGGGAGGTCCTTGGGCATAATTTCACCATTTGGCACCAAGCCAAGCTATTACCATCCCCTACAATGTATTTTCAGTAATAGACTACTTTATTTCAGAGAGTAGTTGCAGGGTGGTTTCAGTGCATCCTTTGGGGAGTTAGATTCTTGCTGAAGGGATCAACCTTTCATTTAGGAGATCTATTGGGAGGAGGCTTCATTCATTTCTACATCATTTCAGCCATCTCTTTCCATAGATTTAGTTGTAGTGAATCTTCAGAACTAGGGCTATAGTTCACTATTTGTATTTTGCTACATTTTCGGAAACCATTTCTGGGTTGTCTTGGAAAGGTGTTCTAGAGGCTGTTGGAAATACTGAGAGGGGGGGGCGGGTGAATCAGTATTCATTTCAATTAGAGAATTAGTTAATCTTCAATTATTATCAGTGTTTGTACAATGATAGAAGTAAACAAGAGGAACACAAATGCACACAGTTTTTAAGGTGGAAACCCACTCCGGGACAAAAACCACCTAATTTGTTTCTAATAATTCTTTACTATTCAACTCCAATTGAAAATAAAGCTCCAACTTCCTAGAATCTAGAAAATCATTCTTCTCCAGCTCCCATTGGATGGACGCTCCGACGCCAGAGATTCTTCAGTAGTCAACTGAACGGATGCCCCAACACCCAATGAGCTACAACTCACCCTAGCACCACCCTACCACCCTATAGAAGAATAAAAGAAGAATGGACTCCCGTACCAGGGAAAATGGTCCACTTTACAATGATATAGAATGATGTAGAGGAAGAAGACACACTAGAACATAACCCCAACTATGACACAACCACCTAATGATGATCCTAGACCACCCGATAGTGCTTCTTCAACTCTTGGTAGATAGACACTAGTACAATTTGTACAATAATGTATTTACAATGACTTAGTACAATGATTGTATGCAGTGTTGCCCACTTGAAGATTTCATGTGATGAAATTCTTGCTATTGTTATGCACCTTGGTTGCTGCTCTTTTCATGCTATCCTCTGTTGCACCTTGCTTTTCTTTTCTTCCCTAGAAAGTCTGGTCCTTTGCAGCCCTTGACAATATATGATCTAGCTTTTTCTTTGCCTTCTAGGAGCTCGATATTGAATCTGGTGTATCTCTGTTATTTCATATCCCCAATATATGGTTTTTGGTCCTGTAGTAGTCCTCTGATCCATCTTTCCAATGCCATGGGTCTGACGCAATTTTAATTCTTCAAGAGAGAGTTATACCCAATCTCTCACAATTCCCTAATTATGGATTTTTTCAGCAAAGCAAACTTGTACAACATGCCACATGTCACTGTTTCTTCATTCAGCTATGAAATTTATAGAGCGAAAACTATAGTCTGTGCACTATCTACCACTTTTTATAGAATTCCAATCTGATACTTAGAGAGATATTTATGACGACGTTCCCAAGGTCACTTCTTTGAGATGAATTTCAGGAGCTTGAAAAAACACTGATTTCCACAGATCATATCTCCTAAAATGTTGCGCACCTTGATCTGAAATTTTCACAGCAGCTTCCTCAGGTTTTCAGCTTCACCCCATAAAAATTTTAGCTTTTTAACCTTCGTAGAAACAAATTTAGAGAGAAAATTCCACAATGACCTGTTTCAGATGGCGAAATCCCTTGCATGAGGAGGATATGAGGATCACAATTTATATAAATGCTTAGGTTGATAGGGGCTTCAAAAAGTGAACGTGGGAGGGATTTTAGGAGCTTAAAAAATATTAATTATGACTTTTCAATGACCCATGCCACAACCCCATGGGGTTTTAGCCCACTATCTGGGGGTACAAACTTCAAACATGAAAATATCTAAAACCGTGAAGAATTACATGGCATGTCATATGTCAACGGAAACATCTCGACAAGTAGAAACCATAAAAAGCATTATTGACCCAGAATATGTTAATTTGTTAGGTCAAATTTCCCATGCAATATTGGGGTAGTGCCTGGTGCTACTTGGGTTGACAGCAATGACAACTGCTGATCAACAATCTCCCCCTTTGGCATTGTTGGCAACACAAGTACTCCCCCTGCGATCATGACACCTCTTCCTACAACATTTTCTCCCCCTTTTACATCAATGGAAAAAGGGTAACTCCCCCTGACACACAACCACCCTGCGGACTTATACACACTTCCACTCCCCCTTTATATTCTAAATAAGAAAAATCTAATGAGAACTTGGGAGAATCCCAAGCTTCTGGCATATATATTCCAATGCTTCATGAGTACTCTCATGATCATCAACACTTCCTGCCCAATCTGCATCTGTAAAGGAATGAATAATGAGATTGTCACCCTTGGGATACCACAAGCCATATTCTTTTTTTCCCTTTAGATATCGAAGAATTCTTCTGATGGCAATAACATGTGATTCTTTTGGTGCTGCTTGGAGTCTTGCTACTTGTCCAACTACTTGCATAACATCTGGCCGGGAGGTTGTTACATATAGAAGACTACCAATCATAGATCTGTACAACCTTTGATCCACATCCTTATATGAGTCATCTATACTCAATTTGCAACTTGTTACCATTGGAGTAAGGATGGGTTTGCAATCTTCCATTTTAAATTTCTTGAGCATTTCCTTGATATACTTGGCTTGACATATAAATATTCCTTTCTCTTGCTGAGATATTTGAAGCCCTAAGAAGTATGTCAGCTCACCAAGTAAAGACATCTCGAAATCACTTTGCATCTTTGTTGCAAACTTCTTACTTAGTCGATCATCATTGCTACCAAATATTATATCATCCTCTTTATCTATTAGACATGCTTTAGTTGCTTCATCCATAACATATATGTCGTTTGGAGCTCGACTTGCTATAGCCACAATTTCACCATACATGCCTTTCCTGATTTCACATTTTGTGGAGTTGAATAGTATTGTGTGTCCTTGATCACACATTTTTCCAATGCTGAGCAGATTGTGATTCATGTTTTCAACCAATAGAACATTCTTGGCTAGAGCATATTTACTTCCGAGAGTGACAATACCTGATCCTATAACATTTGAAGATTCATCATTTCCAAAGGACATCGTTCCATCCTTCTTCTCTTTCAGAGATACAAATTTATTTCTATCCCCAGTCATATGCATTGAGCAACCAATATCAACATACCACACATCTTTGTTGTTTTGAGCCGAGAGAGCGAGAGCACAGTTATCAGTCTTATTATTCTTCCATGTTCATTTGTTTTGTGGTTTCGAAGATTCTTCTAGAGGATTTTCAAGTTTGCAGTCTTTGGCTATGTGTCCAAAGTTTCGACATTTGTAACATTCAATATTATTTCTTAAATGTTCAAATCTTTTGATGTTTCGTTGAGCCCTGGGGGGTTCATATTTGACAGATCTCCTGTAATTGTATTCGTTCCTAGGGTACGTGCGACATTCTACAGCTTTATGACCAAATTTTCCACATGAATAACAGTAGCCATAAAAAATATGTTGGTACCTGGATGGAAATTTCGTCGATCAATTGTCTTCCAAGGCTGTTCTTGTGAATCTTGTCCAATGAAGTCTACATGCATGTCAGATCACATAGGTTCATTTTATTTTTTTGTAGAAGGTCCTCCTTCTTCTTCTTTGTAACCGATGTAAGTTCTCTCCTTGTAAGATCATTGATTGTTGATGAGTTCTTCCAATGCCCTTGACCTATCGGCATAGTTTTGGATAGTTTTTCCTTTCTTCACTTCCTCACGCAGCGAGACTACTTCTGCTTCTAATTCTTCCCTTTCTTGGTTTCTTTCTTCCAACTTCTTTTGAAGTGACTCTTCAATGCATTTGTGTTCTTCAACTTCAATTTTGAGACCTTGAACTTGTTCTTCAAGAGTATTGGAATGGATATTCTCTACCTTGAGATCTTTTATAAGCTTGATTGCTTCCTTATAAATTTCTTCTATGGTCAATCCTTCTTCTTCGTTGTTTGATACCTCTTGTGTATTGTGCTTGGGTTTATTGTGCTTGGCCATAAACAATACTCTCTCATTGGCTTCTTCTTTGCTGTCATTGTCTTCATCGGATGATGAGCTATCTTCTTTAGAGAGAAAGTTCATTTTGCATCCTTGCTTGTTGAATTTCTTAAAGCCTTTCTTTCCTTTTGATTTTCCATCACTTCTGTTTGGACATTTTGTTTCAAAATGCCCAACCTCACCACAGCCGAAACATATCAATGGAATTTTGCCTTTGAATTTTCCCTTGCCCATTTTTAGTTTTCTCGTAAAGTAAGCATATTCTTCATCTGAAAGACCTTCTTCATCAGCTCCCTTTTCTTCACACTTGCAGGTGCATGTCTTTTCAATTGAAGGTTTTTTATCCTTATTGGTTTTCTTAGATGCAACAAACGCAGTTTCTAGATGTGAAGTACCCTCTTCTTCATCAAGTCTCATTTCATATGCTATGAGAACTCCATGTAATTCCTCTTTGCTGAGTTGGTCCAAATTTGCATTGTATTCTAAGAATGATATCTTTGGGTTGAATCTCCCTGGTAACGTTCTAAGAATCTTCCGTATAATAGTATTCTTGTCAACTGGCTCTCCCAATCCTTCCAGAGTATTGGTTATTTCATCAACGTATTGGAAGTATGCAGCAAAGTTGCAATCTTCTTTCAATCTAAGTTGCTCAAATTTTGCTCTATAGATTTGAAGCTTCGCTTCTTTGACATTTGAGTCACCTGCATATATATTCTCAAGCTTGTCCCATACATTTTTGGTGGTTTTACAACCCAACACCTTATGATAAGAAGATTCAATAAGTCCACTGATAATAATATTCTTTTCTTTTGCATCATTTACCAAATTCTTCTTACCTTGTTCATCCGCGGTTGATGTAAATCCATTTTTAACAGTTTCCCACACTTCATAACCTTGCGCCAAGGGATAGATCTCCATTCTTCCTTTCCAGAGTGCATAATTATTTTCATTTAACAGAGGTACACCATTCTTGGTATGCTCCATGACCTCCTTCCAGCTGTTAAACTGTTATTGAAGGAACCAAGCTCTGATACCAATTGTTGGAAATAATGAGAGGGGGGGTGAATCAATATTCCTTTCAATTAGAGCATTAGTTAATCTTTAATTATTATCAGTGTTTGTACAATGATAGTAGTAAACAAGAGGAAAAAAAATGCACACATTTTTTAAGGTGGAAACCCATTCCGAGACAAAAACCACCTAATGTGTTTCTAATAATTCTTTAATATTCAACTCCAATTGAAAATAAAGCTCCAACTTCCTAGAATCTAGAAAAGCATTCTTCTCCAACTCCCACTGGATGGATGCTCCAACGCCTAAGATTCTTCAGTAGCCAACTGAACGGATGCCCCAACACCCAATGAGATACAACTCACCCTAGCACCACCCTACCACCCTGTAGAATAATAAAGGAAGAATGGACTCCCGTACCAAGGAAAATGGTCCACTTTACAATGATATAGAATGGTGTAGAAGAAGAAGACACACTAGAACATAACCCCAAATATGACACAACCACCTAATGATGATCCTAGACCACACGACATTTATTCTTCAACTCTTGGTAGATAGACACTAGTACAATTTGTACAATAATGTATTTACAATGACTTAGTACAATGATACCTTTACAATGATTGTATGCAGTGCTACCCACTTAAAGAATTCTTGTGATGAACTTCTTGCTGCTGTTATGCACCTTGGTTACTTCTCTTGTCATGCTACCCTTTGCTGCACCTTGCTTTGCTTTTCTTCCCTAGAAATTATGGTCCTTTGCAGCCCTTAACAATACATGATCTAGCTTTTTCTTTGCTTTCTAGGAGCTCGATATTGAATCTGGTGTATCTCTGTTATTTCAGATCCCCAATATTTTATTTTTGGTCCTATAGTAGTCTTCTAAGCCATCTTTCCAATGCCATAGGTCTGACCCAATTTTAATTCTTCAAGAGAGAGTTATACCCAATCTCTCACAATGCCCTAATTATGGACTGTTTCAGCAGAGAAAACTTGTACGGCATGCCACATGTCATTGTTTCTTCATTCAGTTCTGATATTGATAGAGAAAAAACTACAGTATGTGCACTATCTATCACTTTTTACAGAACTCCAATTTGATACTCAGAGAGAGAGTTATGATGATGTTCCCAAGGTCACTTCTTTGAGATGAATTTCAGGAGCCTGCAAAAACACTGACTTCCAGAGATCATATCTCCGAAAATGTTGTGCACCTTGATATGAAATTTTCACAGCAGCTTCCTCAGGATTTTGGCTTCACCTTAGAAATATTTCAGCTTCTGAACCTTCATAGAAACAAATTTAGAGTGAAAATTCCACGATGACCTGTTTCAGATGGAGAAATCCCTTGCATGAGGAGGATATGAGGATCACAATTTATATAAATTCTTAGGTTGAGAGGGGCTTCAACAAGTGAATGTGGGAGGGATTTTAGGAGCTTAAAAAATATTAATTATGACTTTTCAATTACCCATGCCACAACCCCATGGGGTTTTAGCCCACTAACTGAGGGTAGAAACTTCAAACATGAAAATCTCTAAAACCATGAAGAATTACATGGCGTGTCATATATCAACGAAAACATCTTGACAAGTAGAAACCATCAAAAGCATTATTGACCCAGAATATATTAATTTGGTAGGTCAAAATTCCCATGCAATATTGGGGTAGCCCTTGGTGCTGCTTGGGTTGACATCAATGACAACCGCTGATCAACAGAGGCTTGATCTTTATTTCCAGCATCTCTTGAGGCACATATAAGTTTTCCTATATCATTGTGTGTTTCCAGCTGCAGCTATGTCCACTAGGACTGTGATTTATTGATCCTCTGGCATTTGTATAGTAGAAAGTATTCATATATTTCTCTATGTGATTGTTAGAGGATTGTGTTGAATTTCTTGGGTGACTTGACCCTCAAGATTTTATGCTCATTATGGCTGATATGTTTACTAAGATGGCTCCAAAATTGTCTCGTGTATTGGTATATTGATATTCACTGCCACTTTTCCATTTCTTTGTTATATATTGCTGCTTTTCCTATTTTGGAATATTACAACCTGTCCCATGGCTTTCTAATAATGGAACACCTTTCCTTTGTTAAATATCAAATCATAGCCATGGTCTTCCAACATAGCAAAAGAAACCAAATTATTGTTTAAACCAGGAACATACATTACATATTTTAATGTGAGAGAAGTACCTCACTCCCTCTAAAAGGTAATTGTACCTATTTTGGTAGCATTATACCACCCTTCATCTCCCTTCTTGATGTGCATCTAGAGATCCTTCTCCTCCAAGTTACTGATGAATTATTTGTTTTCGGTCATATGGAATGTAGCTCCACTATCGAAGTACTTACGACTCCTCCTAAGGGCTTCTTTCTGATATTCTTGTGTAGACACTTTTTAGCATAGTGTATAAGCTCATGAAAATGAAATTTTTTTACCTTTGACAGGTCTTGCCTCTTTCTAGCTTGACCGGAATTTGGAATGGGACACCTTCCCTTTCCTTTTCTTTGCCTTTCCAACCAAGGCACGATTCTCCTCATCATAAACCTTTGATGACGATCCATCTTTGGTGTTCCGCTGAATCTCTGTTACACTAAAAATGACGTCCTCATTAGCTCAGAGGAGAGGGACACGTGGAAGGAAGAAATTAACCTAGACAGCAACCTATTTTTCCAAGGTAACGCACACCAGAGACTACTAAGTTGAGTTATAATGCCTCCCTACCTCTTATAGGGATCTTTAGGGCATAGGTTAATTCACTATATTTCCTAAAGGGCAGTGTTACCTGTGTTTCATGAAGGAAAAGGGACAAATTCTACAGTAACTGACAACATTTCTGGATTTTTCTCAAGGATTCAGTCCAAAAAGAGGGAACCTATGCTGTAAGCCTCTAATTGGAAATTTCTAAACCTAAATAAGCATCAAAAGAGGGAAAAATCTAGAAAATCATGGAAACATCACGGATTTTTCCCTAATCGAACTAATTGAGAAGAATGGCAAGGTTGATCCTCCCAAACTCTTATAAATTGGAGGCTAGGGCTCATTGTCAAAGTTTGAAAGGTGATTGTGTGAGGAGAGAAATTTTGTTGTTGGTGTGAGGTTTCATGGTTGGCTTGGTTCATTGAGAACTATTTTCCTAAGCATTGTCACACTTGGATATTGAGGAGAGAGAGCTTGGAGTTGAAGGACTGAGGGAAGCTTGACCAAAATTATGGTTGGAATCTTCCTTCTTTGATATGATAGAACTGCCTCTTTTTTTCCACTTGGTGTCTTGTTATTGCATCTATTTACTTATTTGTTAAATATACATGTTATAAGTGGCTTAGATTTACATGATTTCTTGTTTCATTATATACTTGTTTTGATTGTTTATTGTGATAAAACTGTGAATATTACACCAGTTCGTTTTTTTCTTGTAGGATTCGGACTTGGAGCCGGTGAGGAGGACTTATGCCACACTGCATTGTGCTCTCCAATAGATCAACATTATAAATTGAGGTAATCCTTCTCTACTTCACTTTGTCAATCAAGTACTAGTATGAACATGAGTGTATTATCTTTGTGAGTGTTGCATCTAATCTGACTGTATGCCTTGGGTCCCAAGAGGGACCTTATTCCAGCTACCATCTGTGCATTTTACGCCTAAGTAGAATTGGAAACTCTGCTGGGGAATACTCTTTGCACCTTTCCAGCAGTGGGGTCTTGATTTCATTGGCGATATCCATCCTCCTTCATCAAATTAGAATAAATGGATACTCATTGTAACTGATTACTTCACAAAGTGGATTGAAGCCATTCCAATGATGCAATCTATAGATACTATCATGATTCAGTTTTTGGAAAGCAATATCTTGTCTCGTTTTGGTTTCCCACAGAAAATTATTACTGACAATGAAGCTTCCTTTAAGTCTAATAAAATGATTGACTTTTGTGATAAATATCACATAATATTTGTTCATTATACAACATACTATCCTCAAGGCAACGGGTTGGCTGAATTGTCAAACAAATCATTGGTGAACATAATTAAGTATTTTTTTCAAGAGAACAAGAGAAATTGGCATAAGAATCTCATAAATTCTCTATGGGCCGATAGAGTTAGCATGAAGAGATCAATTAATATGTTTCTTTTTCAGCTTGTGTATGGTGTTGACACAGTGTTTCCCACTTCTTTAGTTGCTCCAATGATGAAAATTTTTCAAGAGATCAATATTGAACCAAATGATATCCAGTGAAGAATCAGTCAAAAGATTCATTTCTAGCAAACAAGAGAATAATTTTTCAATCACACTTCAAAACTTTAGGAGAAAATCAAGAAGTATATGACAAGAAGACCAAAGCTGATGATTTAAAATTAGGAGATGTCCTTTGGTCGGATGTTCGGAATGAAGACAAAGGCAAGCACTATAAGTTTGATCATCTATGGGAAGGTCCATACAATATCACAACATTCAGAGGTAATAAGGAATTATTGTTAGAAGATCTTGATGAGCAAGAAATTCTGGGAGGACTGGTGAATGGTAGGTTCCTCAAACACTACCTTACCTAAGTTTGAAGAAAAAGGTTCACTTTCATTGTAAATATCACTTTTTATTTGTTCTCAAGAATAAAAAGTTTTTGCATAAGTTTAAAGCCTGAGGAGAAGCCCATGAGACTTCTATGATCAGCTAATGTTTTTCTTTCAAAATTTTCCAAAAATTTTAGTCAGTTTTTTAGTCTGTTTTTCAGTTTTTCGAAGTTGTTTTAGTTTCAAGCTTTGACTATGTTTCCCAATGGATAAGGCTTCCTTATCTACGGTGTTCTTGACACCTCTTGAAGGAGCTGCCATCCCCAGCTAGATCCAATTTTAGTGCCCAATATTCAATGATCAAAATTTACTCTTTCAAATTTGTCTAGTAGTTGTTCTAGGTCAAAATTTTACATTTCCAAGTCAGATTTCAAATAAAATTTTGATCATTGGATATGTCTAGGTTTTTTAAAAGCTAATACCTCCAATTTATTCATGGTCATTTTCATTTCATGACTCATGTCCTTCATTATCATCTAGAGTCTTACATCAAGTTAGCATGTTTTCACCTAGGTTATTGTCTAGGTGTTTTTCATTTCGCCACCATAAGAGTCCAAAATCTATCATAAAGAAGGAAAAAGAAGGCTCATTCACTTCGATCATACAAATTTATCTTTAAAAGGGAGTTAGCTTAGGTAGGAAAATAAAAAAAGAAAATTTGTCTTCTTTCAAAAGCTTGTTTCATTGTCAAAATATTCAAAAACCAAGTGTTCCTAAAAAAGGTCATGTTTTCACTAGATGAAAAAAGGGTATTTTATTGATGTTATAAAAGGGAAAAAGTGATCTCTTTCACTCATTTCATCTCCTCTTTCTCGATAAAGTGCATGTCTCACCTTCAGAATACCTTACGATTGCCAAAGGTGGAAGAAAACTAGAAAAAATTGCAAGAAAATCCATTCTACTATGTTTCTGGAGGCAGCGCGACGTTTAGAAAGGAGCAATGTGACCTTTCTGAGGTAGCAACATGACGTTTCTTGGGAAGTGCGACGTTTTTGGGTATTGTTGCTACGCTTATGGGGTAGCGCTACTCTTCTACAAAAACTTCTACGTTTTTGGGTTTCCCTCTTCAAATCAGCTACCCAAGCTTCAAAAAAATTGTACAAACCTCCTGTGGCCTCCAAAATAACTGAGTGGCTACCTTAACTACCTTCTTCAAATTAATTCATAAGTAATAATTGTTTTCTATCCCTAGGGTTTTTCTCTCCTATGTTTTAGGTTTTCTCTTTTCTTGATTGGCTTTAGCCATTGGAGACCCTTTTCCCACCATCTAAACCTTCACTCATCCTTCACAAACCCTACCACAACACCTCCTATTACTCACAGTCCCCTTTACCCTTGTTTTCATCAAAACCCGAAGTCCCCACTACACTTTCACAAGAAAACCATAGATCTATGTGTTTTCCCATTTTCATCCACCTCCCCATACATATTTTAAGAAATTCTACCTATATCCTCAAGCTAACATATTACCCTACTGCCTTAAATTTTGGGGAATTTTCCTCAACCTCCTTATACCTCATCATAGCCCCTAAACCTACCCTATCCATATCCCCTGTTTTCCCAAATTCATCATCCCTACCCACTCCTTTCATCTACAAGGGTTTCATTCTATTCACAACTACTATGGAGACTGAAAAGAAAGATCACAAGGCAAGCCACCATTCTATATTTGAGCCATCACATTGCAATAACTTAATGCCTCCCCATATGGCAAGAGATGTTTTCAAAACACTAGATGTCTGAGATTTTGTGAGAATATCATGAAGGTAGGATGGCATGCCCCATTGACTACCCTTTTCGCCACTAACTTCAGTAGAGACAAAGCCACCATAGCAGGCATTAAATTCACTCTATCAGCAGAGGCCATCACTTCAGCAACAGGGATTCCAAATGAAGGAGAAATCTGGTTGAAGGGAATGGACCTTGAAAACTACCCAATGTTCCTAAAAACTCATTGAAGAGATGAACCTGAACATCTTTTCCCTTTCAAGCATTTACTTGGTAAGTATGCCCCATTAATGAAGCTGATCATGAAATATTTTACATGCGAGGGAATATTTTCAAGATTGTACCAATACCATGTAAGGTTACTAATTCACTTCATAGCTACCAAATCACTCAATTTGTCAAACTATCTATGCAGGAGTTTGGTCAAGATGGTAGAAAAAGTACAAATAAAAGGTAGAAATCCTCATCCCAGTATATTTCACCATGGTTTGGTTAAGATGATTGTTTTTCACCAGCTCTCAGCAAACAATATGGCCTAGGAGGTTTTCATGGAGAAAGTAGCATTAGCTCTTGCTACTATTCCACCCATTGTTCATACCAAAGCATCATTAAAAGAGGTTGGATCTTCAAGCAAGTAGGCTCAAATATCAAAAGCACCTAAGGTTGAGATCACTCAAACTTGTGAGAAGCGGAAGAGAATGGTTTTTTCTCCTAATACCACCAAAGGTGTATTGGCACTTGAAGCTACACTTGAGCAAAGACAAACAATGGATGAACCACCTAGCCATGATGGTGAGTCACCATTGCAACACCATGATGAACAAGCACCCTTAGAAGTTGACATGGCAAAGCAGGTGAAGGATAAGTGAGTTGAGGAGATCATAAAGGAGAAAGATGAAGAAATAGCAGAGTTGAGGGAGGTTTTCTCAATTGCAAATTCTCAGATCAAATTCTTACAACAAGAGAATTTTCAGTTAAAGGTGAAACTACTCCTCCAAGACAAACCAAAGGTACATGTTGATGCAGATAAGGCAAGGGAAAATAAATAGTATATGGTGATCAGCTGGAGGATGTAGAAGTTGGAACAAAAAGAAGAAGACCAAGGATAAGAGGCCTCAATAGGGTGCTTCAGAGAGAGAGAACCAACAACTCCTAAATTAGGTTGGCAGACTTTTGATGAACTAATTATTGATGAAATCAATCAAGATAGAAAGTATTGGCTTGATAGGGTCAATTGACACCTTGAGAAGCTGCTGAAGAAAGCTAAAAATAAAAATAATCTCCAGAGACATATGGCCAATCACTATTTCCCAAATTAGGCTCAAACAAGTGAAGAAAAAGCTTAAAGAAGCTCAAATGAAGCTTAAGGATAAAGACAACTTAGACCTCCTTGCTAAGGAATCCATGTCTATTTAGCCTATCCTCTACAGGTGTTATAGAACAAATTTTGGTCAATTTTGAGCACTTTTTGTATTTTTTATGATTTTTGCAAAAATCTGGAAACTTTGTCTCCTTAGAAGTGTCATGCCGAGGCACAATGCTTTCTCTCAGAGCTTCCAAATCAAGATTTTTTTATATGTATGGGTGCATATTAACTAGTGAATTTCATATATATACTTGGTTTTTCATACATAGCTCTGGTTTTTAAGAAACATGCAAAAAGCTTCTTCATTTATATGTTTTTGCCAGTGTTTTTGACCAGGCGTGGCGCTTCTGGAGTGAGGTTGAGAAAAACCACTTTTGGATCTCTTCCTATGGGTGTTTTAAAAAAATTAAAAGTGCATTGGAAACTAGACTCACAGGGATACTCAACACAACTTTCATTTTTTCATTTGGATTCTCCTAAGTGGGTCAAAATCACCCTTGAACTGGCACAACGCTTCTGCCAGACAAGGGCGATGTTTCTGTATAGGATTCCTTTCAGACAACTGTCATGCCAGGAAAGCTCCAAAAATTCGATGCTAGTTTTCCCATGAGGTGTAATTTGATGTGTTTGAGTTTTTTTTGCCTCTATGATGAGTAAACTTATAATTTAATGGAGGAGACACACACTCATAGTCTTTATCTAAATTTCAGGGATAGGTTTCTAACATCCCTATATTCTAGGAAGTGACTTATCTGATGTAATTGTGATGCTTTTTAGAAAGGATTTCGACCCTATGAGGTTTCATGAACTCTATTTTCTATAAGTATTCCACCTCAAGTCTTTTTAGAGGTTGGATAGTTTTGATTTGCAGTGGAGCTATTGTACAAGCTTTTGCTAATGAAATCAAAGACAGTGTTGCAGACATAGTGTTGAGACTCCAGTGGTGTGCCTTTGAGAATTTTTTTTTCTCTGTAAAATCATCATGTTGAATGTTATGTTACTCATATTTCATCTATATGCTTCTTTATGTTAATTCTTATCAGTTTATAAACAGAAATCATGCTTTCCATGCTCTATTTTTAGTAAGATTTACATGAACATGTCTCTTCTCTTTTGATGAATGAATTTAGTTTAATGCTCATTCTAACTCCCTATCATTTCATTCTATACACAATGACAAATTAAGCATATTTCTAAGCTTACCTACCTAGCCTCAACCTTACCTATGCAACTAAACCTTCGAAATTAGACCAAAACCCTAGACCTAGTTTCCTAATTGTCATTCCTATCCAGAAAAAATCCAAACAAACAAAAACCATAATCTAATGAGCATCATAACTAGCCTAAAACATTATATATAGTCATCCTTTTGACTACAAAGTGACATTGAGAGAGCCCTCTTTGGTCTTATTAGGGCCATCTACCTGACCTAAAGGTTGGTTTGTGGTTACCTTCCTTCAGCTCTATTCTCAGCCTTGGGAAGTAGGTGGGAGTGATAAACCTTTTATGAGTCTTGGGAATTGGTTGGGAAAGAGGAAAGTTAATGGAGCTTGGGCAGAGCAGGATGAAACCCAATAGGTAATAGAAGATCAAGTGAAGAGTGGTGCATGAGTAAAGGGAATTTGAAGGCAAGAATATGACAATCGGTTGGATTGCTTGGATCCATTGGGATAAATGGATGGTGGCAAGACAATTATGAGAAAGGTAACAAGAAAGGTAAAGTAAATGGGCTTAAGGTAACATATGCCTTGGCTATGTTGGTAATTTTTGTTCTCAATGTTGTGCATGTGATGCATCATGGATAAAGGGAGTTATCTTAGCCTTGACCTTATGATATCAGGTAATTATGTTGTGATTATGATTAAGATGGTGTCTATATATGTATATATGTATGTACATATGTTGTTTTCTAACAGGGTCATCAGGGATCATGATTGTTTTATGCTAACATTTATATGTATGTATGCAATTGTCTGATAGGGTCGTCAATGATCATGATTGTTTTATGTTGATGTTTATATGTATATATGTATGTATGTATGTCATTGCCTAATAGGGTCATCAGGGATCATTCTTATGGAGGAATGATTGCTTATGAAGGTGAATGGCATGAAGAAGTTCCTGGCTATGAGGAATCAAGTGGGAAGAACAGCCTGACATATATATGAGGTTAGTATCATGTGGATATGAATTGATATTAGGGGATTATACTATGTCTATTTTTATCCTATGGAAGGCAATGTTGAGGGATACATCAACTGAATGAAATGTTAGGTCCCTATATCACTATTATAGTCCCTTATTATTGTTAGCGTAAACCCCTTATTGTTATTATTGTACCCTTGTAACTCCCATTTTGTTATTATTGTGCCCTTAAATTATTATTGTTAGGTCAGCTAGGATTACATTGTGGCCCACTAGGATTACATTATGGCCCCATGGACTCCTATATATAGAAAGGAGGTTTTGTGAATTGTATCATCCAAGAATTTTTCACTTATGTAATGTATTGGAGGTTTCCCCCTCGAAGTGGCTCATTTCTAAGGCGTTGATATCTCTTTTCTTCTCTTCTCTTTTTGGAGCTGGTTACACAACATTTGGTATCAGAGCTTTGGATTCTAGGGTTTCGCTGCTCCAAACAAGTCATCGTGTAATTTTCGCTATAATTTTTTTTATACGAAGGTTAAGAAGCTGAAATTTTTAGGGTGCGAAGCCAAAATCCTGAGGAATACTTTCTAAAAAATTCAGAGCTTGGTTCGCAATATTTTCGGTGATATGATCTGTGGAAGTTAGGTATTTTTTCAGGCTCCTAAACAGGTCATCGTGGAATTTGCACTATAATTTTTTTTCTACTGAGGTTCAGAATCTGAAATGTTTATGGTATGAAGCTGAAATCCTAAGGAAACTCATCAAAAAATTTCAGAGCTTGGTTCGCAATATTTTTGGAGATATGATCTCTGGAAGGTAGTGTTTTTTCAGGCTCCTGAATTTCATCTCAAAAAGGTGATCGTGGGAAAATTTCAATAACTCTCTCTCTGAGCATCGGATTGGAGTGTCGTCAAAAGTGGTCACAAGCACACAGACTTTAGTTTCTTAGCTATAAATTTCAGAGGTGAAGGACAAAATAATGACACGTGGCAAGTCATACAAGTTCGCTATACTGAACCAATCCATAATTAGGTCATTATGGGAGATTGGACATAACTTTGTCTTGGAGAATCCAAATCAAGTCAGACCTGTGGAATTCAAAATAGAATTCAGAGGGATACTTCAGTGCTGAATTTCAGATATTTAAGAGCCACAATCACAGAGATAATACAATTTCAATATCGAGCTCCTCAAAAGCAAGTAAAAGGTGTGTATTTTTTTTTTTTCCCGAATTGCATAAGTCTTGTTTGAAGAATCAAGTTGAATTGATTGCAAGGGCATATGGTAGAATAGATATCAGTATTGGATTATAAAATGGCCCCTAAGAAGAATTCAACACCCATTAAGCCTTTGGAAAGCTCTACTATGACTCATGAAGACGAAGAATTGCAACATGATCTATCAAAATTACAAGAGCAAGTGCAACAAATTTCACTCTCGCAAAGAGCAACAAAAAATGAAATGGAAGTTTTGAAGAAAGGCATGGAAGCTAAGATGGATGGCATGGAGGCTGACATGGAATCTAAGATGGATGACATGGAAGTTAAGATCGATGAGAAAATGGAAAACATGAAGAATTTTCTAAAAGCATACATGGAAGGTTTGACAAAGTTGATACAAGAAAGGTTTCCTAATGGTGAAAAGATAGTAGAAGAACCTCATGATGAGAACAAAATAAATGTTAATTTTGATTTCATAAACTCTAATGTTGGTGGGAAGAACCACCATATTCCAAAAATGGATATGAGGAAGTTTGATGGAAAGGATCCTGTAACATGGATACTACAGATGGAGCAATATTTTGATCTCCATAACGTGCAAAACACACAAAAGGTATGTATTGCAACTTTACATTTAGAACAAAATACATTTGTATGGTATCGATGGCTTTGCTCCCGTAAAAAAATTGTCACTTGGTCAATTTTTACGGAGGAAATGATAGCACATTATGAGGATACAAAGAGTAACACCTTCTTTAGCCAATTGATAAATCTCAAACAAAAGGGTTTAGTGGGGCAGCACATTGAGGACTTCCAAAAATTGAATATAAGGGTAACTGATATTCCAGAGGGACACAGGATTGATCTCTTCCTAGGCACTTTAAGGGATAACATCCAACATGAAGTTCGCGTTTTGGAACCTGATTCATTGGAGAAGGCATTCAGGTTGGCAAGAAAAGTTGAATGTAAAATTATGGCGACAAGGAAGCCTACCACTCAATTCTATAAAGAAGGAAGTGTTTCTACGCTTAGATTTCCACAACCTACAAGGTTGACACCACAACAATTGGAAGAAAAAAGAGCAAAAGGGCTTTGCTACAGTTGTGATAGCAAATACACTAAAGGTCATAAATGTGCTGAAAAGAAATTATTTTACATAGATTGTGAAGAAGAAGAAGAAAATGAAAAAGAAGAGGATATACACCAGGAACTAGCCATAGAAGAGGAAGAAATGAATCCGACCATATCATGTAATGCACTGGTAGGAATTACCACTCCTCAAACTCTCAAGATAGCAGGACAGATCAAGAAGAAAAAGGTAATAGTGTTGATTGATTCAGGTAGCACCCATAATTTTATTCATTGTAAGGTAGCCAAGGAATTAAATTGTTTCTATACCCAGCACCAGAATGCCAAGTGATGGTTGCAAATGGAGGAAATATATCAAGCTAACCATGGGGGAATATGTATTGACTATTCCAATGCTTTCCATTCCTATGGGAGGTGTTGATGTTGTACTAGGAGTACAATGGTTACAATCTTTGGGGACGGTAGCTTTTAATTTTCAAGATCTTTTCTTGAAATTTTTTTTTCGGAAGGAAAGGAAGTTGAATTATGAGGTATTGCAGGGAAGCTAGGAAGGATAATAAGCTCTAATGTCATGACAAAGCTTCTAAAGAAAGAACAACGAGGCGTAATTGCACAATTATGCTCACTAGAAGTTCCAACATCAAAATCATCTATTCATGCAGATCTCCAACAAGTATTGGACAATCATTCCAAGGTGTTTGAAACTCCCAAAGGACTCCCACCTATTCGTGATCATGATCATGCTATTCATTTGTTTCCAGGAATTTTTCCTCCAAACATCAGGCCTTATAGATATCCTTACGCCCAAAAGAGTGAAATTGAACGTATGATTGCAGAAATGTTAGAGGCGGGTATAATTAAACCTAGTCAAAGTTCTTTCTCTGCTCCTGTAGTATTGGTACACAAGAAGGATGGATCATGGCGAATGTGTCCGAATTATAGGGAGCTCAATAAGCTCACCATTAAAGACAAATTTCCCATTCCTGTGATTGATGAATTATTGGATGAATTACATGGAGCAATTTATTTTACCAAGTTGGATCTTCGTTCAGGATATCATCAAATTAGAATGAAGATCGAAGATATTCCAAAAACAACATTTCGAACTCATGAGGGTCATTATGAATTTTTGGTCATGCCTTTTGGCCTTACCAATGCACCTTCTACATTTCAAGGGTTGATGAATTCCATTTTCAAACCCTTCCTTAGAAAATTTGTGCTAGTATTTTTTGATGATATACTAATCTAAAACAGGTCTTGGAAGGATCATGTTGAACATGTTGACAGGGTGCTCAAACTATTGCAGGAGAAACAATTATATGCAAAAACATCCAAATGTTTCTTTGGAGTACAAGAGGTGGAATATCCGGGTCATATTATATCTCACGAGGGTGTTAAAGTGGACCCTAACAAAATTAAAGCCATTAAGGAATGGAAAGTCCCCAAGACAATAAAGCAGTTGCGAGGATTTCTCGGGTTAACAGGCTATTATCGCAAGTTTGTTAAGAATTATGGGAGAATAGCAGCACCTCTAACAACATTATTGAAGAAATATGCATTTTCATGGACTCCCGAAGCAACTAAGGCCTTTGAACATCTTAAAGAGGCAATGTGCCTAGCACCGGTCTTAGCTACGCCAGACTTCACAAAAACCTTTATTGTGGAATGTGATGCCTCAGGAAATGGAATTGGTGTCGTTTTAATGCAGGAAGGAAGACCCATTGCTTTTGAAAGTCGTCCAATCAAAGGAAAGTATTTACAGAAACCTATTTATGAGAAGGAAATGTTAGCAATACTACATGCACTAAAGAAATGGCGAACTTACCTAATGGGAAGACATTTCAAGGTAAAAACTGATCATGATAGTCTTAAACACTTTTTGGAACAAATACTATCTTCAGAAGAGCAGCAAAAATGGGTCACAAAGATGTTGGGTTATGACTTTGAAATAATCTACAAAAAAGGAAAGCTTAATGTTGTTGCGGATAAACTCTCAAGAAATAATGAAGAGGTGGAAGCATTGCTTTGTGCCATTTGTATTATCCAACCAGATTGGATAACCGAAGCAAGAGATGAATGGAAGAAGGAAAAATATGTATGGACACTCATTCAAAAGTTGCAGCAAGATCCTAGTACATCTGATACATTTAGTTGGAAAAATGATTCCTTATGGTACAAAGATCGCTTATATCTTTGTAAGAATTCCCAACTAAAACAAAAGATTCTTCTGGAATTGCACACTTCTCCTTTAGGAGGACACTCAGGATTTTTTAAAACTTACCAAAGGGTGAAGAAAGAATTTTTTTGGGATGGCCTTAAATCTGATATTCGAAAGTTTGTGGCGGAATGTTTGGTTTGCCAGCAGAATAAAGTGGAAACAATTAAGACCCCAGGACTTCTACAACCTTTATCCATTCCAAGTCAACGTTGGGAGGAGATTTCAATGGATTTTATCACAGGTTTATCTAAGTCCGAAGGAAAGAGTGTCATCATGGTGGTAGTTGATAGACTTACCAAGTATGCACACTTTTGTGCATTATCTCATCCATTTAAAGCAAGTACAGTTGCTACTACATTTATGGATAGAATTCAAAAGCTACATGGAATCCCAAGGGTTATTGTGAGCGACAGAGATCCCATTTTTACCGGAAATTTTTGGACGGAGTTATTTTCTTGTTTGGGTACTCAATTAGCTCATAGCTCATTTTATCATCCTCAATCTGATGGTCAAACTGAGATAGTAAATAAATGTTTGGAAGGATGTCTTCGTTGTTTTGTATCTAATAAACAAACACAATGGGTCAAGTGGTTACCTCTCGTTGAATGGTGGTATAACACTTCCTTCCATACTACAGCAAAAATGACCCCATTTATGGCACTTTATGGATATCATCCACCATCCATCACATCATATTTAGGAGAAAATTCGAAGGTTCAAGCAGTGGAAGATCACATCGAGCATCAGCAAGAAGTTCTCCAACTCTTAAAGGATAACCTGAATTTGGCACAAAATCGAATGAAACAACAGGCAGATCAACATCGCAATGAGAGAAGTTTTGATGTAGGAGATTGGGTATTTTTATGGCTACAACCATACAAACAAATGTCCCTCAAGCAAGCTAAGAAGGATAATAAATTATCACCAAAGTACTATGGTCCTTACAAGGTGTTGCAAAAGATTAGTACTATGGCATACAAATTGGAGCTTCCTGCTTCTTCGCGAGTACATCTAGTTTTCCATGTTTCATGCTTAAAGAAGGTTATAGGTGAAAATCTTCCAGTTCAAACAATATTTCCAGAACTTGATGAGGAAGGAAAAATCATATTGGAACCTGAAGCGGTCACGGAAACAAGAACTCGATAGCTACGAAATCGATCAATTTTAGAGTATCTCATCAAGTGGAAGAACTTACCCACCGAAGATTCTACATGGGAGGATGAGAATTTTATACAGAAGCACCCAGAGCTACTCAAGCGTTGAGGACAACACTTTTTTGAAGGAGAGGGGCATGTTAGGTCCCTATATTACTAGTATAGTCCCTTATTATTGTTAATGTAACCCCCTTATTGTTATTATTGTACCCTTGTAACCCCCATTTTGTTATTATTGTGCCCTTAAATTATTATTGTTAGGTCGGCTAGGATTACATTGTGGCCCACTAGGATTACATTATGGCCCCATGGACTCCCATATATAGAAAGGAGGTTTTGTAAATTGTATCATCCAAGAATTGTTCATTTATGTAATGTATTGGAGGTTGCCCCCTCGAAGTGGCTCATTTCTAAGGCGTTGATATCTCTTTTCTTCTCTTTTTGGAGCTGGTTACACAACATGAAATTAGTATGATATGTTGCATGTTCGAACAAGCATTAATAATGAAGAGATACTAGAAACAATGTTTCTTGGTAGAGAAAGTGTTGTCTCCGAATGTGCAGTACTGGTGTTGTGTACATGTTGCGTATGTAGTATTGTGTACATAGGATGTTGTGTGCCTATTGTATATATGGTGTGTGTGTATATTACATATGCATTGTTGAGTATAGATGGTATTATGTTCATGTTGGATATGTGATGTTGTGCACATATCGTATTGTGTGCATGTTGGATATGCGGTGTTGTGTGCATATGGTGTTGTGGTCATGTTGGATATGTGGTGCTGTGTACATGTTGTATATGCAATGCTATGTACATATAGTGTTGTGTGCATGTTGTACATATGGTGTTGTGTGCATGATTGCACATGTGGTGATGTATTCATATGGTGTTGTGTACATGTTGTACATGTGGTGTTGTGTACATGTCATGCATGTGGTGTTGTGTACATGTTGTGTCGTGCACATGTCATGCATGTGGTTTTGTGTACATGTGGTGTTGTGTACATGTTGTACAAGTAGTTTGGTGTACATGTGGCATTGTGTACACGTTGTGCAGCTGGTGATGTGTACATGTGGTAATGTGTACATGTTGTGCAGGTTGTGTTGTGTACAGGTGGTATTGTGTACATGTTGTACATGGTGAGCCCTGGTATTTCACAAAGGATGCTGCAACTCCTAGAGGATACTCTACTTTACTTTATCAACCTAGGGTTCATACAAAATTGGAGGTGACAGTGTTATATACACAGTAGATTCATTCTACTAGCGTCATCCTCTTCTGAGCCCTATGAAAGGGTGTTATTTCTAGGGTTTCTGAATGAAGTCTATCACACTTCTGAATTTAAACCTAGGGCTACAAGTGATTCAAAGCCATTACTCTATCAGAAATCATAGAACTATTCTATAGCAATAAAGTACATCTAGCAACTCTGCAATAAAATAAATCTACAAATCAAGCTATGGCAAGAAATGGAAGCAAACTAAGCATCTTTCATGAAGTAAATTACTGAATTGAAATTTCATAAAGAAGACTTAACCTAATCACACATTTATGGGAAAAATGGCTAAACATACTCTGTCTACTTCATGTTCTAACTATCATGCTTGTATTCATGCATTTAATCATGACCTAATTAAGCTTGTAAATGCATTTTTTTGCAGCTAGGAGGAGAAAGCACTAAGGTGGTTTAGGAAGGGCTTGAACTGATGGGTGCAAGGTTGAAGGTGTCTAGGTGGTTTTGGCAGGTATGGATGAGGTGGATTATGGTTTCTAGGATTAAGGAGAGGCCCAATGGTGTTTTTGCAAGTGTTTCTATAGGTTTCATGTAGTGCTACAGGAAAGTCCAGAATTGCTATAAGAAACGGGCCGAGGGCAATCTGAGGACAAAAATGGTGGAGAAAAGCATAGGGAAGGTGGAGTGAAGGTGTGTTTGGATTAGTGGAAGGTGTCCAACACCTTTTCCGAGCTCTGAACCTCTTGAGAAGTATGTCTTTCACTTCTAGGGTTTCCTAACAGTGTGAAGGTGAAAAATCTGAAAAACAGGGTTGATGGCGGTTTGATGGAAATAAGGCTGATGATGGGTAAGAAATGAAGCGAAGGGTGTTGGTGAAGTCCTCATTTTTTGTGCTACATGAACCTGCAAGAAAACTACCTTTTCATTCAACAAATATTGACAAATTCATGATGAAGGAAATGGAAAAGATGAGTTGAATTTGGAAAGCAAACCTACTTTAGCATTCAAATAGAAATCTAGCTCAAAATTCTAGACATGTTCATGACACTACAACAACCTGGCTATTATTTCAAAGAAATTATAAACCAAAGAGAAAATTTGGCATGCAGAGAAGGTTTTCCCTCCTCAAGCTCCAATGAAAGAGATGAGGGAGGGAGGCATGACACACAAATTTATGATTTTATCAGTTATTCTTCCAACATTTATGAAAGCTTAACTACAGCGAAATACAAATGGAAGCAAACTAAAAATAGTGAATTGAAATGTAAGCAAACTAGCTAAAAACTCATAAAGAAAACTAGCTACAATGACATAAAAATAATCTTGAATACACAAGAGAGACTAAGGCCAATGGATTGGGCCCTAAACCACAAACCTAGCCCTCTGAAACTAACTCAGTGAAGGACAATCTGAATACTCATCTTATTGCAAAAACTATTGTCATTACATAATCATAAAACTCTCAAAAACCTATTACAATAACTAAGAGCCTATTAGCTTCCTTCAAAGTTCGAATCGTAATGAGATCTTTCTCAGCCCTATTTAACCTAGAGGGTAGCTACCGAAAACTCCCTAAAAAGTAGATGATGTGTCCACTTTGACTACAAGAGAAGTGGAGCTTTGGTGCACTTGATCTCCCACTTGCTTGGATGCCTTTTATTTTGAGTTGTTGGAGGGAATCACAAGGATCCCTTGGCTGCCTTTGGGAGTTAAGGAGGTGGGAAATCACCCTAGAATATCTCCTTGTTGTCTACTCTGAGCTTTAATTTCAAAATATTCATCAAAATTTCAATATCTTCGTGATTATCCTGCATTTAACTCATGTTAGGCATTTGAAGTATGACAAGCCTTAATCACCATCTAGAATAGCAACATAAGACCATAATATAATTTAAATGTGAGAAAGAGATACTTAATAAGGATAAAAGGTGACAATTAACCCCTCCAATAATAACTAATGATGGAGCTCATCATCACTCCCCTACCAAATGGTTTCATCCTTTGAGAAACTTTTTCATCCTTCTTCATTTCCTTCAAAGCTTTAATGGACCCCCTGACTTCCCAAGGAATAAGTGTTGGAGTCCCTTCAGGAGGGTAAAAGCCACCATTATTTTCTTCTTCCTCCCATTATTTGTTTTACTAATCTTTGTCTTTTCCATCACTCAACCCCAGCAGCAAGGGTGAACTGAGTTTCAAACTGAGCCACTAAATATTCCTAGCTTGCATGGCCCTCTTGTATAGTGGTACTCTTTCTAGGGCACCTCTCAATCTCTCTGGTGTTTGGTACTCCATGTTTCTAAGACTGTCAGGGAGGTTATTAGATCTCCTTTGAATAGAGATTATGCATTCATCTCCCAAAAACCTAGAAACATCATCAAAATGAGCCATAGCTTGAGCCTGTGTTTTAAGGTAATTTTCTGCAAATGCAACATCCTTTTATATATTGAGATGGTTGTTGATGACTCCCCTAGGGCTTAATAGTTTTTCCCTAATGTGTAGAGATTCCCTGTTTTCTCATCTCACTACCCTTCTTACTTCTTGTGCTTTGGTATCATCATTAACCATACACGATGCTAATTCCATTATATGCATGTCTCCCATTCTAGGATTAGGGTCCCAAATGTTCAAGTCTGTCGACACAAGATTGTGCATGTATAATTCTGCCATTTTTTACTTATGTGCCATACTTGAATGGTTGCAAAATTCAATGAATTATTTGTAGTTCTGAAAGGGTAAGGATCCATGAGAGGCTAGTGTCCTGATTTGAAATAGGAGCCATTTTTCTTTGAGGTAGCCTGCATAGGAATATCATGGGTATCTATGTTGGATGGCCTCCATGCACAAGTCTGCCATGGTGGCCATTTGTTTGTATTTTTGTTGATTATGATCCTACAATGCTACATTATTTGCTTGGGTCTTCTGAAGCTTCTCTTTCAACATGGATTTTCTAAGCCTAGCATCAGACAAATCACTTCCCAACTTAGTCACTTTTTCCTCCATGACCCATATGTCATGCACACCTTTGGTTGTGGAAATATTCATCCAATGATGAGTGTGTGCCCTCTCCTCTTCCAAATGATAGAATAAAGGCATTGTGAACTTATGAGGAATTGACCTTCCCCCTTCAATAAATGTGTAGTAGGAGCTGAGATTTGGCTGAGGGCTAGGGTTTGGCACTACTGATACATCTTTGAGGATAGGTTTTGGTGAGGTGGGCTCCTCCTTGTCATATTTCTCTTCCCCCTCTTTTGCATATTGCCCTTCATCTTGTGTCTTTTCCTCAACTTCTTGGGCCTCTTTCCCATCCATGGTTGTCTTTTCTCCCTCAACCAAGGCTTCTTTCTCTGATTCTGGGTCTGCTGGAGTTTCTTGTAGCAAGGACAAAGTTTCTTGTAGAAAACTCTGTTTTGCCCGCTCAAGACTCTCTCTTTCTTTTTTCCCCTTTTTTCTATCTTTTGAGGGTCTGTAGGGGTTGTTAGATGTGTATGGGATGCCAACCTTATTGAATGTCTTCTTATGTAGGTAACAGGGGTCCTCACAGGTGAGGTGACCTCTTGAACCTTTCCTTCTTCTATCCTTATTTCCTTATCTTTCTTTGGTGACTCCTCAATGGAAATAGGAATTTTAGTTGGAGTTTGTGGTTTCCCTTTCCTCACCCTTTGGCTCTTCCTAGTCCCAAAATACATGGGTGTTTGCCTCTTCCTCTTTCTTTTCACTAGTGTGCTCAAAGTGGCTAGGGTTGCAGCCACTTCCTGATCTGTTATGTCTGGTGTCATGCTGGTGTTCTGAGGGGAGGTATCTCTGCCTAGCATAGGGTCCAATATTTTCTTCTCCTCTATATTTTCTTCATTATTCCCCTCGGTCTCTTCCTTCTTTGTTCCTAATGCCTCTATTTTTTCTATTTCAACCTTCATTTCTTCTTCTTTTTTCCTCATATTCGGCCTCCTCTTCTTCTTCTTCTACCTCCATCTCTCTAAGACTAGAGGTATAGGTTTGTCCTATTTGGGTGGCTATGAAAGCTTCCCTATCCATATCTATGAATGAGGACCAAGATACAAGGATTTTTAATCTTCTTAGAGCATCATTCACTATCAATTTTATAAAGCCATGATGAGCCAAATGATGGTATTTCCTTTCCCTTACCTTTTTTTTCATGTCTGTTATTGAGTTCAAGAGGAAATGAGGGATTCTCAATATTTGTTCTAGAGGGAGTTCTCCTTGAAACCTAAGCTCATTCAACAACTTGAAATGATACCCATAGACTACACTAAGTCTGCCTTCACAGGTGTTAGAGTTGGGCTTTACATCCCTCCGTCAGAGATCATCTCTTATTGCATTTCATTTTTAGGTGTCTCATTCCGCTCATTCATCTGCATTCCATTAGGTGCATGCCATTATCTGACATAAGGGCTTTGTTCTCTCATTTTCCCTCATGTTTGTACCTGCTGGGTTGGTCAAAATTTATCAAAATTCATCAAAGTTCAATTCATGTCATTTATAGTCATAGATGATATTTTGGTCAAAAAGAGTCATTTTAGTTTCTAGGTCTAGGGTTTGGTCTTCAGTAATGTTAAATAATGCCCGCAGGCCATGAGGATGTTTTCAACAAGTTTCATTTCAAGATTTACATCGTCAAATATGCTCGAGGACGTTTCTTCTTCAAAACTCTGTTTTGAAGAAGAAATTGTCGAATTAGTTGCTTGTAATAAATATGTATTTTAAAGTTTTTTCGCGATGAAGAATTCAAAAGCAAACTCTGGTCTTCCTTTGCCGAAGTTCAATGCCACCATCCCTGCAAAAATCAACCAATAAAACATCATTTCAAGCTCAAAAAGTGAGTGAGGAAACAAAAAGACAGAAGTTGTATTAAATGCAAAAAGTGCCAAAGTCAATAACATTACAAAATGGGTTTTGAGAAGCAAAAATTAAAACCATCCCTATATAAGATATTTCTCCAAGATTATTCATTCATTTGCATCAAGAGTTATTGAGAAAATCTAAGAGAGAAGTTGAGTTGGAGTTGAAAGAACGAAACAGTGATTTAAGAAGGGCCGACTGTGTGATTGAATTGAGCGCGGCGCATTGGGATAGGCCGCGGCGCACCCACAGAGTGCGGCGCATAGAGCCGGAGTTCACAGTGTAATTTACAACGGGCGCGGCGCACCCACAGAGCACGGCGCATTGGGTTTGTGTGCAGCGCACAGAGCCCCAAAGGCCAAACTCATCTTTGCTCCATAAAAACTCAATGCGATTTACTTCATTTTTCTCCAAGTAAGTTCTGCGCCCTTGCTATTTGAGTTTAACTCCCGTTGGGTGCTATTTGAAAGGAGAAATTCAAAGAGTTTAAATGGTGAAAATATAACCCTATATCCGTATCAAAATTTGCTCCTAGGGTTTGAAATTGGTGTCAAAACTTGAACTTTGGTGCTTAAAACTCCCACCCCATTTTCATTTGTGCTCTTATCACTGTCATCACTGTTATCACTGCTATTACTGTCACACTATCATACCACAGTCCCTCTCCTATTCCCGATGTCCTATACCCTTTTGTTCCCATGTGTTAATCCTCAAACTCTATCACTTACCATCCATTGACAAAAGCCTAATTTCCACCACATTCAAGGACTGCCTCTATATCCTTGATTTCACTTATATTTTGTCATTTCACTTACTCCTATTCCTAAAAACTACCCCCATCACTATCACTCATTCCCATTACTTATAAATCCCCAAATTCCTAAGTCCCCCCAAACAGTGACTGTCCTCACACTTAAATCTCACTTTACAGTCCTTTTTTCCCACTGTGATATTTCTCCACAGCAGCTTATTATATAGGTGGCACGTTTGGCATTAAAACATACAACAAACTCTTGTTTTCACCATACATATATCAGCATATACTTGTCAAACACCTTGTTTTCAGCATCATGTCAGAGAAAAATTCATCATATGAGCAGGGATATGAGCAGGAAAGTGATTCAACCGTAGAGCTAAATGTGCCGAGGAGGTCTCATAAAAGTGGCAGGCACGTCAGGGAGGAGCCCACTTCTTTGGCTCAATTGCAGGCCTGCCCGCTTGCAATGACATGCTTTCAGCAACATTCATGTTTTAGGTATTGTGAGATGATATCTCAAATTCAGCACCATCAGGAGTTGGTTCACTTATTTGTTTTACATTTGCGTGATGGTCATGTAAACCTTGCTGGAGTGAACTTCACTTTGACACCAGAGACTATTTCTGAGGCGACCGGGATACCGAACATTGGTGAAGACTGGAATAAGAGACAGCAGCTGGATAGAGCATATTATGAGCCTTACATCAGACCTGGATATTTGAGGCAGTTGAGCAGAGTATTCCCGTTCCGGTTTCTGAAGGAGTCCTATGCGCCATTAATGAAACTCATCATTAGATACTTCAGCTGTGAGGGTAGATTCTCACGCCTTTATGCATACCATATCAGACTTTTGACGCATTTCACAAGGGTGCGACTGATGAATATTCCATACTTCATGTGTCGAAACATAGAGCAGATGACTACCCTTGTGCAGAAGAAGACTCCAGAGTAGCAACATAACAGCATTTATCATTATGCGCTCATCAAAATCATTGTAGTACATCATCTTGGATTGCAGGGCATTGCATGGGATGAGTTCATTTCCCGTGACTTCTTTGCAGCCCCTCAGCCTCCTCCTGAGATTGTTCATGATGAGGGAGAGCCTTCGCATCAGTTTGAGTTTCCTGAGACTGAGCCTATTAGTGCTCCAGTGTGTGTGACATATCAGAGAGGCCACAGAGCCTTATTTGCAGCAGCACGACGAGTACTATCTCCACCAGGGGTGGGAGGGATCTCGTTACCTTCATCAGCAATGCGAGTACTATCTCCACTTGGCGTGGAAGGGGTCTCGCCTTCGAAATCATCACAGGTACAAGACAGAGGCAAGAGGCCTATGCATGATGAGGGCCCTTTAAGAGGCCCAGACACTGATTTTATACTCATCGATGTTGATTCGAGCTCTCCCAGCTCAAAGCTGAAAGAAATCATCCAGGAGCAGAAATATAAGATCGACACGCTGACCGAGAAATTGAAGAGAGCTCAGTGGGTTATAAATTACTTGGAGCAGTGGAATAAACAACTGGAGGATCAGCAGACACTCACGGAATTGCAGAGAATCCGTGAAGATCGGGAATTGGCCCGAAAGAGACCAGGTGACATGACACCATTTGAGCGAGAGATTTGCCTTACGAGAGCCAACATTCATCTTGAGAAGCTGTTGGAGAAGGCCAACAAGGACAAGGACATGCTCAGACATATGAAGAATCACTATTGGGCCCGCACACACGTTTGCAGAGCTAGGATGAAGATCCTGAAGGCGAGGTTGAGAAGAGCACTGAAACGTCGGAAAAGGCATGATCCACTCTGAATCTTGGCCGAAGCCTCCTTGGCTGAGCATGAGACTTGATGGGAGACCTTCACTCCGAATTTCAGCAAATTTGGAGAAAATTTTGTCATTTTGAAAATTTTGGTTGCAAAACAGGTTTTTCCGCCCGACGCGTCGCGCCACCCGACGCACGCTTATGATTGGGAAATCTTCTGGAGGTAAAATTGATATTTTTGGGTTTTTTATGGTAAATTATGCATGCTCAGGAATGGCTGAAATATTTCATGAAATTTTGGGTGGTTTAAAAGGTCAAAAACACTCCAAAAATGGCCTTTCTGCCACTTTTTGCACCAGCAGGAACCAGTCTTGGGAGAGTGCATTTTTGGAGGGGAAAATGACATCCAAATTGAAACATTCCACTTGGGTTGGATAGCAGACATCCAGGGATTTCCAACGAGCTATCATGAGCTCAATTTTGACTTTAGGAAGTGCCTCAAAAACAGGCTCAAAATGGCGCGACGCATTGAGTTTTTGAGCGCGGTGCATAGAGGATTTTGGTCCAATTTTCACTTTTCAGCTCAGAAATTCGGCCAGTTTGACTAGTTTCACTTTTAGTTGTAATTATTGATCTATATTGATGTAATTTTGTGGCTATGATGTAAATTTGGCATGTTTTTACTTGTTCTAGAGGATTCATTCACTAAAAAGTGAAAAATTAAGTGAATGGATCAGTTTCCTAGCATATAGAGGCAAGTTGTTTGGCTGCCTAGATTTCAGTTCCATGTTTAGAATTGGTTGAAACAACTCCTAGAAGGATGATTTCGACCCCTAGAGGCATGGGAAGGGGTTAGGATGGTCTATATATTGTATCTTTTGAGGCATTTTCAGGGTTGGACTCTTGGGAAAAGTTTGGCACTCCATTGTATATCCATTTTCAATTTTTGGCAAAGGAAAGACCAGAGTTTTGCAGCACTTGTTGGGATCCTTGTGGCTTCTGAGTTTTGATGATGTCCTTCTCATGTTATTGTAAGTTTCATTAATTTTATATGTATGCCATTTCCCTTCTCTTTGCTTTTGAATTAAACAAATGAGTAACTGAGGTAGAATTCATTGATTTGCTGGTGCTCTGCCTTAGACTTTTGTTTAGTTTTATATGTTTTTCGTCAGTTTGAAGAGGATCCTTGCACTCTCTTGCCCTCTTCAGCTCCTCAGCAGTCTTTTCTATCCATTCATCGAATCTAAGACATCAAATTCATTGCCTTCCCTGCCCCAACTTGAACTCTGCAAGAATTTGGCCTCATCCCCAAGCCCGAAATTGTCTTTCCCCTTTTTTCCAACAAAACCCAAAAAAATCAAAATCAAACCCTCCTATTTGTTTATCTAGCCTAAGATCAGTTGTTGTTTTAGTCATCTCAAGCCCCTTTGAATATTTTCATTGAGATTGACCTGGAGAGAGCCCTCTCCTGTCCTCGTAGGGCTAGCTACAAGGCTGAGCGTGGTTTGGTGTTGTCCTTTTTCTGCCTTACTTCAGCCTAAGGTGGATTTGGGAACTAACAACAGAAAATGAATTTCATGATATGGAAGACTACTTCATCCCAGGGGTATGGAATTCTTTCTCTCCTCACTCAATTATTTTCCTCAATGTATTCTTCTCTTGGCATAAACAAGCTTTTCTTGGTTGTCGTGCTTGGCATCCTTTCTTCAACTCACTTAAATCCTAAGGGAAAATTGGTAGCTCTGTTGATTATTTCAGTTCAAAATTTGATAAGTAGACCCCTAACCACAGTGGTGGTTCTCTCCTCTGAGTGTGATTGCAGAGCCACTGCAAACTCTCGAGCTATCTCCTCATCAAAGCCCTTCAGAAGATCGAAGACACCTATCCATTAGTGGTTTCTGAAAATTTCCATTACTTGAGGATGTTGCCTTATTCTTTTAATATCAGTGGGCTCCCTTTTGTTAAATCCCCCTCCCATTTTTATGGTTGTGATAGGAAGGTGCTAATATGTTTGAGAGTTATGTGAAGAGGTCTTAGAGATTATCTTCTCAAACAAATGCAAGATTTTTTTACCATTTAATTGCTAAATTATAACGTGCTGTGTGAAAATTTCATGGATAAATTTCAATTCTGGAGGGTGGAAACCACTTACCTCTATCCTCTGGTGTTTTTTCTTGGGATATGGTGACCTTATGAAGTAATTTCACCCAAAGGTGACTTTGTTTTTCCCTTTGTATCCTTGTTGATATTCCTGTGCAGTTGCATGTATTATTTCATTGTTTCATGTAGCACGATGGTGCATGCAAGCTCAAACTTCGATGCTTCTCTCCCTGATGGATCTTCTGGATTATTTTTCTCTCACTGCTCTTGAAGTGCTCAGTGAAGTTGGTATAGTGAGGAAGAATTCACCTTTATGGTATTTTTAACCAAATTTGGAGCAGGGTGCTACTTTGGACTTAACACGAGGTTTCCTCTTTGAGACCATTGGTCCCACTCCAATTAATGATTTTACGGCCTCATAACCACCCCCTCGTACTTTTCCACTCCCTCTTGATTTGATTTGACTTGCCCAGGTGGCATGTGCCTTTTAATTTTCATTCATTTTAACTTTACTAAGGTGGTCAAGTTAACTGACCACCTTTTTTTTCCTTTTAAGTCTCTAAACCTCAACATTAAACTATTTTGGTCATTATGAGTGCATAGCGAGAGGAGAAGGGAAATACCTGAGCCTACCTAGTGATGGTGTGTTGTAGATTGAGCTGGTGGCAGGATCTGGAGCTTGTGGTTGTAGACTTGATCTTCCTCTTGCTTTATTTTTTATTTTTTTGTTTATTTTCTGAGTGAGAAGCTTGTTTTCGGAGTGAGTTTCTTATCCTTTTATTTGTGTTTTTTCTTCTTGCAGGTGCTGCATGGAGGTCCTCAGATTCCTTGGTTGGTGTGCTGGCTCTCTTGGAGTATGTTGGTGGTCCTCTGAAGCCATCTTCATCAAATTATCTTCAGATTTTGGTCTTGTTGTGCAATACACAGAATTGCTACAGGAAAATTTCCAATTTCCTATAGCATTCTTCGTTCTAGTTCATGGGGCTTCAACTTTCTTATAAATGAAGGGAAATGGTTTATGGAGGTTATGAATGGAGTCATGGAATGAGTGGAGTGGTGGATAGGTAAGGGGAGAGGCCTCATTCCAAGTTACAGATGAAGGCTAGTTGCTGATGGCGCAACATAAGGTTTAGAGAGTGAATCCTTGTGCATGGAGCGAAGTGAGGGGTTAGGAGTGGTAGGTACAGGAAAAAATAAATTATCATGCTCTCCTTGAAGTTTAGAATTATTTGAGAGAGATCCTTTCCTCATTAATAAGTTTCCTGTAGCATTTACAGGAGTTTCCTGTACTACTACAGGAATCCTACAGTTTCCAGACTTTCCTGTAGCAATAACAGTTAGGAGGAAAAATGGATTTTCTGCCTATTTGAAGGGTGAAATGAATAAATGGGTTCATTATGGAGTGGTTCATGGAGTGTGTAAATATAGGAGAGGGAGAAATGAGGGATAACTGCTCCTCTGGATCCAAAAACCATCTTTAATCAATAACTTGCAAAAAGGGAAAAAATGAGTGCATAGGTATTTTCTCTCTTTTTTCTTTTGTTTCTTTCCTTTATTCTCTTTTTTTTTTAAGGAAAGTGGGCTGCCTCCACAAAGGTTTTCAACTCACAAGCCTTCCTTGGGCACCTCAGAGAGGTTTTCACCTAAGGATCTTTTATTTCTATTTTTTTTCTATTTTTTTTTGCTCCTGGATTGCCTCATGGAGGTTTTCAACCCTGGAGTTGTTCGTGGGCACCTCATAGAGGTTTTCACCCATGCCTCTCTATTTTTCTTTTTCTTTTTTTTTCTCTAGGAGGGAGAAGTGATGGAAACTATGGAGTCTCCCATGACATACACCTCCATGTTTATGGAATTGATAAATTTAACCCTAGACAGGGGCTTTTTGTAACCTTTAAGCATGTAACCATTGACAAGTAGGGGAATCCCCTCCTCATCTATGGTTCTGATTTGAACTGTGCCATTATCATAACATTTGTCCACTTTGTAGGGTCCCAGCCATCTTGTCATCAGTTTTCCTTTGAAATCCTTGAACCTTGAGTCATACAGCATCGCTCAATATCCTTCTTGAAAGATTTTTTCCTTAATGTGCTTGTCATGCTAGACCTTCCTTTGCAGCTGAATCACTTTTGTATGAAGTAGTTCTTGCATCCTGAACTCGTCCAATCCATTTAATTGCAACAACCTCTCTTGTGTGGCCTTTGATATATCCAAGTCTAACTCAGCTGCCATCCTTAAGGTGTTGAACTCAAATTCAATTGAAAGCAGAGCTTTCTTCTCATATACCAAGTCATAAGGAGTGAACCCTATTTTGTTTTCCAAGTAGTGTTGTAGGCCCAAGTAGCTTCCACCAACATGTTCACCCAATCTTTTCTATTGTTGCTCACAACCTTGGTGATTATATTCTCCAAGGCTCTGTTGGTTACTTCCACTTGGCCATTTTCTTGAGGGTGGTAGGTAGTGGAAGTCTTATGCTTTATCTTGTGCCTCCTCAGAAGATTCTCAATGAGATGAGATGTGAATTATGCGCCCTGATCAATGACTACTTCTTTGGGGTATCCAAATTTGTAGAACACGTTCTCTCTCATAAATTCTTCTACCTTCTCCTTGATTGCTACCTTTACATCTTTTGTTTTAGCCCGCTTTTTTAGGTAGTCAGTGTAGACTATGATATATTTTTTCTGGCCAGATGGTGGATCAATGGGTCCAATGAAGTCCTTGCCCCACTTTTTAAATGGCTCTAGAGCCACTTGAGGGTGCAAAGGCATCTCATCCCTTTGTGTAGGTTTCCCCATCATGTGGCACTGGTCACACCTGCTAGTGTACCTTATGACATCCTGATGAAGGGTAGGCCAATAGTAACCTGCCTACAAAGCTTTGAAGGTTTTCCTTTTTGCAGCAAAGTGGCCTCCACAAAGGATATCATGACATGCAAAAAGGATGTCAAAAACTTCTTCCTCCCTCACACATCTTCTGATAATTTGGTCAGGGCCTAGCTTGAAGAGATTTCTCCCAATCCTGGTGAAAGGGGCACTTTTTCTGATAACCTTTCTCTTCTCCTTGGAGGAGAGGTTAGGAGGGAATTTTTCATCAACCAAGTAATTTTCCATGTCAGCAAACCATGGAGAGAGTGTTGAGATAGCAAAGAAGTGTTCATTCAGGAGCTGGTCATCCACCATTCCTTCTTCATTTACATATAGATATAACCTGGATAAAAAATATTCAACAACATTCTCCTTTCCAAGTTTATCAACAATGGTTAGGTCGAACTGTCATAATAGTAACAACCATCTAATTATTCTAGCATTAACATCCATTTTTTTCATTAAATTTTTTATGGATGCATGGTTAGTGTGTACAAAGTTCTAATAACTAGTGATATAATGTCTAAATTTTTTTAAAGCATGGATAATGGTTAAAATTTCCTTCTCTGTGACAATATAATTGAGTTAGGCCTTGGACAAGTTCTTACTAATGAAATATATTGCATAAGGTAATTTTTCTTATAACTGCCGCAAGGATATCCCCACAGCTTTGTCTGATGCATTTTTGTGGATGTGGAAAGGCAAAGTCCAATTTGGACCTCAGAGAATGGGGGCAGTGGTTAAATTTCCATTAATGAGCTCAAAATATTCTTGACAGAGATTGGAGCAAGTAAACTCAGAGTCTTTGGCCAAAAAACCAAATAGCGATGAAGCCAACTTGCTAAAATATTTGACAAACCTTCTATAGTAGCTATCTAAACCTAAGAAACTCATGACATCCCTCTGCTTTTTAGGAGAAGATACCCTTTTGATGATGGTGATTTTTTTCGGATCCACCTGTATTCCTGCTTGGGAGATTCAGTTTCCCAATACTACTCCTGCTCTTTTCAAGAATTCACATTTTTTTGGGCTCAGGGAGAGATGCATCTCAATACATATTCTCGGTTCTTTTCCAAAATTGGAGAGAGCTTCCTGTAAGTCTTCCCCATAGGGTGTGAAATCATCCATGTAGATTTCAACTGAGTCATGGACTAGCTCAGAGAAAATTTTCAAGACAACTCTTTGGAAGGTAGCTGGGACATTGCACAACCCAAAGGGTAGGACTCTGTAAGCGAAGGTACCCCAAGGACAAGTGAAAGTATTTTTGTCCTAGTCTTCAGGGCTAATTTGGATCTGGTTATACCCACCAAACCCATCTAAGAGAGAAAATAACTTCTTTCCTGCAAGGTGATCCAGAACTTGATCTATAAAGGGCAAAGGGAAATGTTGGTCCTTCTTGGTGGCTTTGTTGAGTTCCAGGTAATCAACACAGATTCACCATTTTCCATTCTTCTTCGACACTAGGACAAGAGGAGTAACCCATTCACTGTCTGATATAGGATAAATGAAACCTACATCCAACAATTTATGTAGTTCTTCCTTGACTATGTCTTTTAGAGTTGGGTTCATCCGCCTTTGGGGTTGGTGCATAGGCTTACATCCTTCTTTAATGTAAATATGATGTCTAAACATCGAGGGATGCACCCCTTTCATGTCCTTGTAATCCCAAGAAAATGCATCTAGGTTTTCTTTCAAAAGATGGTATAGATACTCTTCTTTTTTATCTTAGAGTTTTGAGTTAATTTTTAGAGATTTAGATGGACCAAATTCCACAGCCTTGGTGATTTCATAGGTTGAATCAACTGAGTGCATTTCCATCTGAGGGTAGCTTTCATATTCTTTGACTAGGTTTTCAGGCGGGTTGTTAGTGGGGGACTGGTTCTGAATGACTTGGTCGATGAGTTCATCTTCATCAAGCTACCCCCCTCTAAGAACAGGATCTATGGTATAAATGGGGCATGGTCTAGTGTTGTATACTTCATCTTGTTCTTCATCCTTCAACCATATAGGTGGGTCATGGTCAATGGAAGGCTGGGTTGGAGGATATAATACCAACTGTTTAAACAAGGGCCCATTCTTAATAGTCATGTTTCCGGCCCGACAGCTGATATAAGTATAGGCAGTGGCTAACCAAGGTCTCCCTAAAATGAGAGGATATCCATTAAACTTTGTTTTGGCTATAGAACCAGGAAATCTATAGGATACTCCCAAGAGTCAATTGAAACCATAACATCCTCAATAATTCCTTCCAGAGTTACTGTGGACTAATCTGCAAGTTGCAGAACCATTGTGGTTTTCCTCAAAGTCCCTTGGAGGTCGAGATTAACCATAGTTTCCTTGGTCATTACATTGATGGCATCCCCGAGATCAATCAGCGTATTAGGGACTATGACACCATCTATGTGCACATCTACCACTAGACTACCAGGGTCTAGGTACTTTGGGAATATCACCCTTCCCAACATTAAGTTGGATAGTTGTCCTACTACATTGATGGTGCGAGTATCTTTCTTCTTTCTCCCAGGTTTCTTGAAGAACTTTTCCTTGATGAGCCTAATGTAAATAGGGACATCCTTAATGGCCTAGAAAAGGGGTATTTTTACACACGAATTTCTCAGTTATTCTAGAAGTTTAGCCTCCTCTGGGGTGTGCTGACCGGAGTGGATCAAGCGCTCACGAAGAGGAGGTTTTTGGATAAGAGTTTTACTTTCTTCTGTTTCCTCATCAACCTCTATAGGTGTAGATGGAGGTTGGTTGTATGGGAGTACTCTTCCTAACATGAGATGATATACTATATCTCCATAGCATAAGCTGGATACATTGGCTCCCCACTGTAAACTTGATTTTCTTGTCTATTGTTCAGGTTTAGATTGGGTTGTGCAGGCATCTGGGGCAGCTTGGGTGGAGCAGCATCAATAAGCTGAGGTTGAGTTTTGGGTTGGGTTGGAGGCATTAGAGAAGGTTTTTAATTATGTTGAGGCCTCCACCCTTGCGATGGGTTGTTCCACTGATATTGTTGAGGAACATACTACTGAAATGGTTAGTTCATAGGCTGGGAATGATATGGAGGGTTGTAAGGCCAAGTAGGAGGTGTAGGTTAGGATGAAGGAGTGGGGGTGTACCTATAATGCATAGGTGCATTATGATTGTTGTGATAGTAGGAATAAGGTTCACCTTGCATACCCTACTGATATGAATGAGGGCCTTAAGGCCTTCTCTGGTTTATGAAATAGATTTTCTCTGGTCCTACATCCCCACCTTGATATACAACTTTGAGTCCAGGTAAGGAGGGACACTTGTCTGTGGCATGATTCTCCTCACAAACTAAGCAAACCTCTATGACATTTAATGGACATTCATTTCGAGGGTGTTTTCTAGTGCATCTAGGGCAGAATATAGCCAAGGCTATTTATGCTTCCTCTTGATCTGCATTGTGTCCATTTGCAAGGCAAAGGTGTGAAACATGTCACTCTTAAAGTCCTCCAACATATTTCCAATCTCATGCTTGATGGAGGTGGAAGAGGAAGGGGTATTGGTCATGCTTTGGCTAGCTCTGCCTTTCTTCCTAGTTTCCCTAGAATGGTTCCTGAAGACAATTTTGATTGTCTCATAAGAAATTTGGTAGATATCTCCTCCTGATAACATATTGAGGGTTTCAATCACCTCCTCCCTGACCCCTTGGAGAAGTACTAGTTTTAGTGATCAGGGATCAAGGGTACAATTAGCTCTTTTATAGTTTAACTGGAACCTCTCTTCATAGTCCTCTAGGGATTCATGAGGCCCTAAAGTCATCCTGAATATTTCCTCTTTAGTTCCCTTGGACCTACAATAGTCCATGTACTTGTTGTTGAAGGCCTCTTGCATCTATGCTCAGGTAGTGATGTTGTTCCTAGGTATACCCATGAACCAACACAAGGTTGCATCCTTAAGGGCAGATGGGAATAGCTTCAGCTTTTGATCATCTGAGGCATATTCATAGGTCCTATAGACACCATCAATTCAAACATGAATGTGTCAGGGTCCTCAGAGGTAAGTCCATGAAAAAGTGGAAGGGTTGAGGGGTTGAAGTTCTTCATTTTAGTTTTCCCATCTGCCTCTCTAATGGGAAAGGCTCCCTGGGCTTTAGTTTCAACCATGTTTTGAATAGGTGAATTAGGTTCCTCTGGTGAAAGAATATATTCTTCTTCCCCAATAGGTTCCTCAAAATTTTCAAAAGGTCACCTATGGTGTGTTCAACCTCACAGTCACTAAAGAAGAGTGAAGGGTGACTATGTGGTGATGTGGGGGTTTTAGGTAAAAAAATTCCTTGAGTATCGCTACTCCTACGAGGCATGAAAATCAGATTTTTTTGTATTTTTCAATATTTTTTAAGGAACATGTCAAAGTAAAGCAGAAAATAATGCTAAAAAAAAATAAAAGCATCTACTAAATGCAGCAAGGATGCTGCAACTCTCATAGGCTACTTTACTTTACTTTATCAACCTAGGCTTTGTACAAACTTGGAGGTGACAATGCTATATACACAACATATGCATTCTACTCATGTCATCCTCTTATGAGTCCTACGAAAGGGTGTTATTTCTAGGGTTTTTGAATGAAGTCTGTCACACTTTTGAATTTAGACCTAGGGCTACAAGTGATTCAAAGCCATTACTCTATCAGCAATCCAAAAAATATTCTATAGCAAGAAAGTACATCTAGGTACTTGCAATGAAATAAATATACAAATAAATCTATGGCAAGAAATGGAAGCAAACTAGGCATCTTTCATGAAGTAAATTGCTGAATTGAAATTGCATAAAGAAGACTTACCCTAGTCACACATTGTTGGGCCAAATGGCTAAACACACTCTGTCTACTTCAGGTTCTAACTATCATGCGTTTACTCATGCATCTAATCATGACCTAACTATGCTTGTAAATGCATTGTTTTTCAGCTAGGAGGAGAAAGCAATAACGTGGTTTAGGAAGGGCTTGAACTCATGGGTGCAAGGCTAAAGGTGTCTGGGTGGTTTTGGAAGGTCTAGATGAGGTCGATGATGGTTTCTAGGCTTAAGGAGAGGCCCAATGGTGCTACTATAAGTGCTGCTATAGGTTTCTTGTAATGCTATAGGAAAGTCCTGAATTGCTACAGGTTTCCTGTAATGCTATAGGAAAGTCCTGAATTTCTATAGGAAACCGACCGAGGGAAATCTGAGGCCAAAAATGGTGGTTAAAAGCATAGGGGAGGTGGAGTGAAGGTGCATTTGGATGAGTGGAAGGTGGCCAACCCCTTGGCCAAGCTTAGAACCTCTTGAGAAGCTCCTCTTGCACTTCTACAGTTTTCTCACTGTGTGAAGGTGAAAAATCTGAAAAACAGGGTTGATAAGATTTGATGGAAAGAAGGTTGATAACGGATGAGAAATGAGGCTAAAGGTGATGGTGAAGTACTCCTTTTCTATGCTACTTGAACCTGCAAGAAAACTACATGTTCATGAAACAAATATTGATGAATTCATCATGAAGGAAATGGTAAAGATGAGTTGAATTTGGAAAGAAAACCTACTTTAACATTCAAACAGAAATCTAACTCAGCATTCTAGACATGTTCATGACACTACATCAACCTAACTATTCTTTCCAAGAAATAATAAAATAAAGAGAAAATTTGGCCTGTGGAGAAGGTATGCCCTCCTCAAGCTCCAATGAAAGAGATGAGAGAGGGAGGCTTGACACACAACTTTTTGATTTTATCAGTTGTTCTACCAATATTTATGCAATCTTAACTACAAAAAAATACAAATGGAAGAAAACTAAAAATAGTTGATTGAAATGTAAGCAAACTAGCTAAAAACTCATAACGCAAACTAGCTACAATTACATATAAATAAGCATGAATACACAAGAGAGACTAAGTCCAATGGATTGGGCCCTAACCCACAAGCCTAGCCCTCTGAAACTAACTCAGGGAAGGACAATCTGAATACTCATCTTATTGCAGAAAATAGCCTCATACATAATCATAAAAGTCTCAAAAACCTATTACAAGAGCTAAGAGCCTATTATCTTCCTTAAAAGTTCAAATCCTAATGAGCTCTTGCTAAGACCTATTTAACCTAGAGGGTAGCTACCAACATCTCCCTAAAAAGTAGGTGATGTGTCCACTTTGACTGCAAGAGAAGTGGAGCTTTGGTGCACTTGATCTCCCACTTGCTTGGTTGCCTTTGATTTCGAGTTGTTGGAGGGAATCTCGAGGATCCCTTGCCTGCCTTTGGGAGTTAAGGAGGTGGGAAATCACCCTAGAATCTCTCCTTGATGTCTACTCTGAGCTTTAATTGCAAAATCTTCATCAAAAGTGCAATAGCTTTGTGATTATCCTTCATTTAACTCATGTTAGGCATTCGAAGTATGACAAGCCTTAATCACCATCTAGACTAGCAACATAAGACCATAATATAATTTAAATGTGAGAAAGAGATACTTAATAAGGCTAAAGTTGATAATTAACCCATCCAATTATACCTAATGATGGAGCTCATCAATACATATGATATTGTTGTACATGTGGTATTTTTTGCATGTCGTACATGTTGTTTTGTGCATGTGTGGTATTGTGTATGTGCATTGTGTAGTCGTGGTATCATGACAAGTGTATTCATTGTGTTGTAATATGTGTATGTATATGTATTGTGTTGTGTTGTACATCAGGTGCAGGTGTATGTATTTTGTTATATTGTACACCGAGTGTAGGTGTATGTATTGTGTTGTGTTGTACATTGGGTGTAGGTGTATGTGTTGTATGTCAAGCGTAGGTGCATGTATTGTATGGTGTTGTATTTCGTGTGCATTTTTTTGTATGTGATGCAGACTATGTGTATGTGTACATAGTTGTAGAGACGAAACTAGGTGGTTTTCAGGTGTGGCAACCAATCAAGTGTGCATACAGAAAGGACTGATTAAAGGATAAGTACTAGTATTTTATTTCAGTTTTAATTATGCATGTGATCTATGATTATGATTTATGATGGTTACATGTGATCTATGATTCTGGTTATGATGATTACATGTGATTCATGATTTTGACCTATGATGGTTGTGTTTTGAGCTAACCAAGTGTGATATGTTTATACATGATGATTTTATCAAACAACTAATTTGACTTGTTGTTACAGGAAGTGAACAGAATTGCAAGTGTACCTTATTCACAAACCACCAATGAGGTATGATTTGGTTTTATTTCATTTTTTTAAATCTAATGAGAATTATGTGCTTGGTACAGGAAAGCATGGAAATACGTGAACTGGGTGGTCAAAACTGACTGCAAGCATTAGCAGCAACATCAAAATGAATTAAAAAAGGCAACAATATGTTGGCAAAGAACTTCATAAGTTGGGCCATTGTAGTACACTGGTACCCTAATAGTGTCCATTGATTACCATGAGCATGCTATGGCTAGTACAATGGTTTTGAGGCAGGTATATGCCTTGGTTATTTGACCTTCCAATGTGAGGAAGCCATGCTAAGGAATGGATCACCCAAGATAGGGTATGTTAGGGAACTTGGAAGGTGAGTGATTGCATGAAAGGGGGTGGCTAGATTTCCCGAGGGACTGTGTAGCAGAGAAGGTAAGGTTGGGAATGGATTTTTTTTAGTCATTAGCATTACTAGATGGAATCAGATGCACATTAGGAGTGTGCCATGGAACAATAGTCGATAACTCTTCTCTAAGAGGACAAGTGTCACAGGATGGTAGCGTTGGACATTGGATGTCGATTTGGCTTTGGCAAGGTATTCTGAAATTTCGATTTAGGAGGTGAATCCTAGTACTACTTTTTAGGGTGGAGGTGTGAGCCTCTATATTCCCTTGTTGCGGATGCTTGCATCGTATCCCTTTACTTGTTGGTTAGAGAGAAATGTGTATATGTGTATATGGGTATATTATTGTAAATATTGTATTGATTTGGATTTATAAAGCTCCATAAACAATATGTTTATTTTCTAGGTGAAGCAAATTTGCATAATTATATGTGGTTTTTATTGTAAATACCATAATGATTTGTGTTATAAATCTCTAGTAAATGGTATGTTTGTTATGTTTTCAGCAGGATGTCATTGTAAATACTACAATGAGTTGTGTTATAAAGCTTCATGGATAGTATGCTTTGGATTTCAGTGGTTTGTTGGTTTTAGGTGTCATTAAACATTAACGACGGTGTTCCCCCATGGAGGAGGGGTCTGTAACGACTCTGGTTAAAAAAACCATGTAAAAAAATATAATACCAATGTCATGGGACACATATTCCAAGCTGAATGTTGGGAAAAACATCCTAGTGTGGTTGTTCATTTGGTTTATTATGGCTAAGGGAAATTGGCGAAGGCAAAGGAAAAGGATTTCGAAAGGCATGAGGCATTATTTGGCATTTATTTATGAAAAATAATGGGAATTAGGAGAAAAGGAATGTGAAAGGTCACAGGTTGCATGTGAGGAGGAAAATGAAGGAAAATAATCAAAATTGAAGAAAATAAAGGCCTCATTAATAAAAGGCTTTTGAAGATCAGTCGGTAAGCTTTTGATCAGTTCAGTTTTGGAGCTCTATTCTATTCTCTCTCTCTCTCATACTCTTGGACACTTAGAGTTTTCTTCGAGCACTCTTGGAGGAGTGTGGCATACTTGGGATTTGGAGAAAGAAGGAAAGGGAAGAGCAAGAAGCGCAAGAGGACATCGGGATCAACAACTACAACGGGTTTTTCTTGCAAGCACCGAGTTGAATGTATGATTTTCTTGCTATTTTTGGCATGCATGACATATGAATGTGATTTCTTGGTTATGATTTTTCATTGGCATGGAGGATTGCCTGGATTGAAATTGGTTTTTCCTAACCTTTCCATTTCCCAGATAGCCATGGTGTTGTGGATTTTACTTTTTTTTCTGGTTGGTTCTAATGTTCCTCTAGTTGTGGGTTGAGTTATTAGTTCCTGGAAGCCTTGGTTCGACAAATGCTCTGGAAGCCCTATAACAACTTGGGTTGTGTTACTAGTCTTAGAAGCCTTGGTTCGAAAAATTCTTTGGAATCCCTTGGTGGGTTGAGTTACTAGTCCTGGAAGCCCTAGTTGGACAAAAACTCTAGAACCCCGACAATGTAATATCCCAAAATCGGGACAGCTCAGCAAGCCTGCTGAAATAATGCTCTCCCAGCAACGTGAGACATAAAATAATGAAATCAACCCTTGGATCATATATATTGATCAATAAACAACCTAAATCCAATAATAGATATGAAACAAATCAAACTATGTGGGTTAAACAAACCTCCCACACTAGTGTAGCTGAAATTGACTAAAAACCCCAAATACTGCAACACAAGGATTTTTGCATAAAAGTGAATGCGCAGTATAAAGAGGGTTTTAACTCAGAAAATAAGAATATAAATAAATCTACTCATATATTATACAAATAGGCTCATAAACTGAGATCTAGTCTCCTTATTACAATTACAAGAAAACCTGGCAAGTGTTTCTTGTCAAACACTCTACATCCAAATGTGATATTCAGAAATTTACTGAATCATCACTGCAACACTGTTGCATAAGAGTGTACAAGGCTGGAAAGATGTATGATCTAATGTATATCCCTCAAGGGCTTCCTCCCATGAAATAATGAACCTCTCAATCACAAGGAAACGTTGCAACGGAGCCACTAGTTCATGCACTGAAAGTTGCCTCCAAAATAACGCATTCCCTAGCTGGAACAGTGCTGGGAATGTAGAAGAAATGTGTGGTCTGCTACCAAAGATCTGAAATAAGCTCTAGAGCTCTCCAAACGGGTCTCTCAAGTGAAGGAAACCTCCCTCCAATGAGAAATTAGCTCAGAAACTGGGATTTCGATCCCTTCCATTGCTGCACCCAGCAACACTGCACAATCTCTGGCAAAAACTGCGCTAATGAAGTTGGATAAAGCTTGGTCTGAAAACCTAATGTGGAATGATGAATACAAACTCTCCCAATGATTCTCCTCAAGGAGAGAGGTGGGATTCCCGCTCGGGAACACCTGGTGCTAAACAACACTGCAACCCTGCTAAGCAGCAAAGGCAGCAACAAGTCTTGGCAGACCAAAATAATAAGTTAAAACATGAAGAATAATGTTTTCATCCTCTTCCTTAAATAAAACATGAGTTTTCTTGCCCTTGGCCCCACTCAATTAGGTCATCTCTATCTAAAGATACATCTCACTCCAAAACTGCGTTATTCCTTCTTGGATTCCTCCTCCTCCACAACTGCGTTGTTAACTTAGTCAAAGTGGACTGAATCAACTTGATTTTATCCCTGTTCACACATGGAGGTGTTTTATTAAGCTAGAAATAGTGTCCCCTTCCACACTTGGAGTGTTTTTATCCTCCTTTGGAGACTTATGGGCTTTTCTACCCATTTATTCACCGACTAGAGCTGTTGCTAACTCTAATGTTCCATTTAGCTTTGAGGCTAAAATTTTGGAACATTATAGTCCTCCCCTCCAAAACATTTGTTTGTCCTCAAGAAAATGTATAGGAAGAGAAAAATTTCTCCCCTCCTCCTCATGTGGCCTCCCATCAATAGCCTCCATTACTACATCAAGAGAATCTGCAAATAAATTGTCATCCAATTTCTCCTCCCACGTGTGCAAAACCAAATGGTCTACATCATTCAAAGGCGGAAAGTGTGAATAGAAACCTGCTTGCTATCTCATGGCCTCCACAAAGTAGGAGTGATGACCAACATGGTGACTGAGTGCCTCCCTCACCCATGCTATCATCCAAATTAAGTGAGTTACCCTCCAACATGGAAACTCATGAAAAATATCCTCCACCTTTGGCTCCTGAAATGTAGGTGGGATGAATAAATGAGCATGATAGGCAAGAGGGCCTATCCCACGCTGTCCTCCTCTCCACTTATGATAAGTGTAGAGGGAATTATGATCTTGGGCTGCAACATAATTTCCCTCCAATGGCAAGAAGAAGATTGAGTCTCCAAAGACTCTTCCTCTAAAATCATGAGACATGCCAACCCAAACCATTCCATTCAAGATGAATGGCACATCATCACCATTTGGCATCCAAATCAGAAAAATGCTGAAAGTTATGTACAACTTTGGATGGTACCAAAGGTTCTCCAAGTGGATATTACGCAGTCTTCCCAACTGTTGTTTGAGAATGTCATGTGGCAAGTGATTCTGCAACAATTTATAAGTTGTGCATGTTTGCTCTTCCAACATGGGGAAGTAAGAATCAATGTCTATCAACTGTACATTGATAAAACAACAATAAACTTGCCCAGAGTTATGTATAGATGGGCTACTATCATCACAAACATTGGCCCTAAAGTGACTATGAAACCCAAAAATACTCTTGCTCTCTTATGGAGCAATGCACTGCTCATATATGGTGAGAAGATACAAATACTCAATGAAGTAATCAAAAAGTACATAAATGTATTTCTTACCATGCATGGTGAGTAGGCTGAAAGTGAGGTCCATGTATAAGTTCCCCCATGAGGATCCCCTCATAAAATCTGCAAGAAGAAGGGATACATATACTCCTTGGAACACTCCATCAATAAGAACACACTCCCATGTGACAGCGTTGTAGGCCTTAGAAATAAGGCTCCATGACTCCTCCCTCTGACATTCCATATGCCAAAGCCATCCACCATCATGCTGTTGCGTGAGAAGATCTTCTCCCTACATGGAAGTCTCTCATGATCCTTCAATGCCGAAGAGTAGCCTCCTTGCACCATGAACCTTCCTCTCTTTTAGAAATTTCAAGAAGCATGGGAAAAATGCTGCCCATACTCTCCCAAGTGCAACCACAGCAATAACGACTTTTGTTTCTTCCTCATCTCTCCCTCATACAAGCAATGGAGTAAGATCATGATGGTCAACTTGTATGATACCCCAACAAACAATCCAGCCATGAAGTGCCTCCTCAAGTTCTCCAGGTGGTTCCTCCCACAAGAAGAGAAAAAGTGTGATGCGGAAATCATGGTTTGCCCATGGTTCCTCCTGAAATGTACAACATATAAAGTGGGGAGGATCATGCTCCCAATGGGCATCTTCCATCTCAATCCTACTCTCCAAATAAAGCTCCCCATGAACATAAACATATCAGCAATGTATGGAAGCAAAGTACAATGAGAACAAGTTGTCAAATGACAACCGAAGAGTGAATCATAGTTCCACTCATGGAACCAGCACAGTGCATCCTTTGCCTAATTCAAAATTAGAAATGATAAGTGCTCTACTAGCCACTTGCTTGCTGCCACAATCATCCCATAAGATGGAATCATGAAGTTACAATATGGTCCTAATGGTGAACACCTAGAAACATGTGGCTTCCCCCACAAACCATCAAAAACATAGCCAAAATCAATGTTACAAGTAGCTGCAAGTACATCATCATACAATATGCAAGAAGAGATAATTATTCTTGTTACATCATGCTGCTCAAGTAAGGAAAGGAAGTACAATACAAAATATGAAATGATACCTCCTCCATCATGCACTTGAGATCTTGAGCTAAAATGGCTCAACTGGAAATTCTCCCTCACCTCCAAAGAGTAGGGAAGTGGTTGTGACCTCCTCTTCATCACCATCCGGGATATGCATCTCTCCATATGCTGATATATGTCATGCTGGATGCCCTCCCAAGTGAACTCCTCCATCAAATGGAAATATGCATCAAGGTGCATAGAAGAGAAGTCCTCATGTGCTGCATGTAGCAGCTTCTCCTCGAGACTAGAATATCTAGTCAAGAAGATCCTGCCATAGGAATAGATGACAACATCATCCAACATGTATCTATCATCTTCATCCGGGTCATCAAGAATCATGAATGCACCAAGATCCTTGGAGTACTCTACCAAGATATGAGATATCCAATAAGGATCAATCCTCCTAAGAGACAGTGCTGGTGATCTGGCATGTGTAGCTCTCCTCATGCTGTTGCCTGCTAATTTGAAATCTCCCATGCCAAATTCTTCCTCCAAACTCTTCACCTCTCCAAAATCCAAGAGTGGTGAATCCAAAGACAATATGTCTTCCATCAACTCTAGATCAGGTGGCCTCCCAGGTGGAATGCCTCCATGTAGTGAGACATCAATGTCAAGAGTAGACTGCTCATGTGGTTGGGCAACCTTGCCCCTGCCCTTACAGTGCAAATCAGTCTGCCTCTTCCTTGCATTGGCTCTTTGAAATAGATAAGGGTGTGTGCCTCTCATCAAGTGATGCTGCTCTTCCTCCCTACCTCCTCCTTCCAGCTGCAATGCTGCACAATCATGCTGCTCACTGATTGTGCTTGGACCTCCATGCATGAGATCCTGGGGAAATTCTTGTAAGGATATAAGAATCCCTCATGTTGGAGCAAGTGCTCCTCTTCCCTCTACATGAGGCACTGGATGTGATCTAGATGTGACAGTGTTGTTGCCCTCATCCTCATCAATGTGTATGGGCAACATCTCAATATTTGGATCCTCCTGTGAAAAGGATATCCCCATGCCCTCTTGTTCAAGAATATGAACTGAAGGTATTGCTTCCGGCAAGGTGTAATGCAAGATGTCAACTTCTCCCATGGTTTTCTAAAGTGGATCTTCCTCCATCAAATGCAAGGGTTTTGTTCTCTCAAGTTTTCCTTGCTCATGTGTCTTAGGAATTTTTTCACCAAACCTTCCCACCAATGTTTCTATGAATCTTGCATAAGAGGAAGTGTTTTCATTCTTTAAAGAAAAAGATTAAAAAATACACCATGCATGAGCCTTACCTCTGAAATGCAGCTCTGCAACTCTAATGGCTTCATCTTCAGAGATATGGTGCAGCTGCAAATAGGAGTCTAGCTCCTTCACCCAAGCTCCGGCGGAACATGTAGGTGATCTGGCAAAAGTAGATAGAAGAAATCTACCTGCATCCTGCTGCTTGCTCTTCTCCACCTAGATCTTGCAAAACTCTTGGAAATCAGTATGATCTCTAAACCTCTCATTTTGAGATTCATACTCCTGTAACAAATCACTAAGAGTTCTCCTCTTAGGCATTCTTCCTCCTCCCATCCATCTCAAGATAGATCTGGGCACTTGACTGTGCTGGGCATCATGGTGTGTAGTTGCATGCTCACACTCACCATGTGAAAATCTAGACTCTGCTCTAGATTCAACTCCCTTTGGAGATCCCATCTTCAATCTCATTTTCTTCAGCTCTCCTTGAAAGCTCTGCATAGATTTTGGAAGAAGCTTTGTAAGCTTATCTTCCTTCCTTCCTCCACATACTGAAGCTTTATGATTTCTGTCCATCTCTCCTTCCTCTGAAATGTAATGGCCTAAGATCCATAGGCTGAGCCAAGAAAACAGCTTTGATACCACTGTAATATCCCAAAATCGGGACAGCTCAGCAAGCCTGCTGAAATAATGCTCTCCCAGCAACATGAGCCATAAAATAATGAAATCAACCCTTGGATCCTATATATTGATCAATAAAAAACCTGAATCCAAGAATAGAGATGAAACAAATCAAAATAGGTGGGTTAAACAGACCTCCCACACTAGTGTAGCTGAAATTGACTAAAAACCCCAAATACTGCAACACGAGGATTTCTGCATAATAGTGACTGCGCAATCTAAAGAGGGTTTTAACTCAAAAAATAATAATACAAATAAATCTACTCATATATTAGACAAATAGGCTCATAAACTGAGATCTAGTCTCCTTATTACAATTACAAGAAAACTCGGCAAGGGTTTCTTGTCAAACACTCTACATACAAATGTGATATTCAGAAATTTACTGAATCATCACTGCAACGCTACTGTATAAGAGTGTACAAGGCTGGAAAGATGTCTGATCTGATGTATATCCCTCAAGGGCTTCCTCCCATGAAATAATGAACCTCTCAATCACAAGGAAACGCTGCAACGGAGCCCCTAGATCATGCACTGAATGCTGCCTCCAAAATAATGCATTCCCTAGCTGGAACAACATTGGGAATGTAGGGGAAATGTGTGGTCTGCTACCACATATTTGAAATAAGCTCTAAATCTCTCCAAACATGTCTCTTAAGTGAAGGAAACTTCCCTACAATGAGAAACTAGCTCAGAAACCGGGATTCGATCCCTTCCACTGCTGCACCCAGCAACTCTACACAATCTCCGGCAAAAACTGCGTTGATGAAGTTGGCTGAAGCTTGGCCTGAAAACCTGATGTGGAATGATGAATACAAACTCTCCCAATGAGGCTCCTCAAGGAGAGAGGTGGGATTCCCGCTCAGGAACACCCGGTGCTAAACAGCATTGCAACCCTGCTAAGTAGCAAAGGCAGCAACAAGTCTTGGCATACCAAAATAATAAGCTAAAACATGAATAATAATGCTTCCATCATCTTCCATAAATAAAACATGAGTTTTCTTGCCCTTGGCCCCACTCAATTAGGTCATCTCTATCCAAAGATACATCTCCCTCCAAAACTGTGTTATTCCTTCTTGGATTCCTCCTCCTCCACAACTGCGTTGTTGACCTAGTCAAAGTGGACTGAATCAACTTGATTTTATCCCTGTTCACACATGGAGGTGTTTTATTAAGCTAGAAAGAGTGTCCCCTTCCACACTTGGAGTTTTTTTATCCTCCTTAGGACACTTATGGGCTTTTCTACCCATTTATTCACCGAATAGAGCTGCTTCTAACTCTAATGTTCCATTTAGCTTTGAGGCTAAAATTTTGGAACATTACAGACAACAATTGTGGGGTGAGTTACTTGTCCTGGAAACCCTGGTTGGAACAAACGCTCTGAAGCCCTGGACAACTTGGATGGAGATCGATATTGTGATGGTTAGTGATGTACAATTGTGAGGTGGAATCATTGGTTGAGGGTTGAGGTAGCTTGGCCTCTGGAAGCCCTGGTTTGGTTTGTTTTGGTTATTCCATGAGATCCCACATTCATGCTTGAATATGGCACGGGGGTGACTGGATGAAAGAAATATTTGGTTCAGCCTGGTCTATGGTCAGGTGTTACATGGAAGTCCCATACCTGGTTGCATTTTACACATGTTAATGAGAGATATTTCCCTTTTGCATTTCATTGGTAAATATAATTGTTGATATGTGGTTTTTATCGTTGTTATATCCTAGTTATTTATGGTTGTTATATGTTGGTTATGAGGATGTTTTATAATAGTTATTATGTATAGCTCTCATCATGTTTTGATTAGCAAATGAATAAACAATGAATATATGACCTAATAGTTGATAATGTAGCTATTGTGATAAGGCATCAATGCTTCTTAATGATTCTTAGATCAGTATGAGATCCCTATGCTCAGAGTTGTTGTTATGACCTGTAGAATGCATATTTGTGATATGTTTGATGAAATGGCTGTCATGGCTAGTAGGGGTCAGATCAAGTAATTGTATCAAATTTTGCATTAGAATATTTTATCCCATGTTATTTATCATTTCTGAAGTTCTCATGAAGTTTTGAGCAGTGGCTTGAGTCCTGGCCTTGAAAAAGTGACACAAAATCCAAGGTCACTGACACAAAACTAGCTGGAAAATTCCACAGTCGCCAACATGTCTTGCTGTGGGAGCAACTAGAAGGCCTTAGTTGCTTGCAAGGCTTTGCATGGGAGCGGCTGAGGGTCCATATCAGTAAAATGATAAGTTGTATAAGGGGCTGATCACATGGAAGGGTTGGTTGGCTCGTGAAGGTTCTGTAGGATGTGTGGAAGGTCAGATTGGTTGTGTTCTATAGATTCCACTTCTTTAAGCTAACTTAAGAGGTTGAATCACATCATAGTACAACTTCTCGTCACATGTTTACCCCAACAGATCAGTTAACTTGGGTAAATGTGGGAGGAGGGTGTTACATAGACTCTAAGGGATCCACCCCTCTGATAGTAGTCAACAATGCTTTGTGTTATGTGGGGAAACTCTATAGAACCTTTAATACAAACATGGTATGTGGTGCTTGGGACAAGTCCTCAATAATTCTATAATATTGGGCAACCCGCACATTGGGATTTTTTCTTAAATTTCAAACAACACCCTTAAGTGGGTGATATATTGGTTATGTGAGACTATTTACTGTGAGAGGTCTAGTGGAAGAAGAAGGGGTGGTCAAGTCCTTAGAATAAGAACTCAAGATAGGAAGGTCATAGGATTTTTCTCTCATAGTCAAATAAACTTTTGAATGTAACATGTGAATAGGCACATTATTACTAGTAACATAATATTGTTGCCCCCCATTGCCCCTACGAGGAGGTGGAGGAGCTTGCATAACCATTTGTTGTTGTTGTTGGGCAGGGAATGAATGAGTTAAAAATATCAATTGTTGGGTGGCTACCGATGGTGCAAGGAGGAAAGGAACTTAATCCATATGATGGAACTCATGTATTAAGTGTTCCCCTAACAAACATTGCAAGGAAATGTAATCTTTCGACGACGCTCACTTGTGCCCCCACCCTAGCCAGGTTAGTTTTGGTTGTTCTCTTGAGCAGGTTTATTCTTTTTCTTATTCCTTTTATTCTTTTTACTGCCAAGTTGATGAGTATTCTTAGGTGATATGGAATTCACTGTAAGAACCTCGGTGGACTTCTTAGAAGAAGAGGGTGCTTTTTAATAATTAGATGCACTTGATGGGGCTTGAGAAGTGACAATTATTTTCCCCAACTGAGCAACTAGTTCTCTCATAGTATTAGAGGAAATGGAATAAATAACACCATTAGATTGCGGTCCCAACTTGGGTCATTGTAGATCTGTGGAAGGTTGAGGAGCATTTAGAATGATCTCATATAAATTGTCTGGCTCAGAGTAAATCAGATCAAGGTGTTGGGCACTTAAGATGGCTTGATCCTCAATAGTCACCCCAATAATAGAAACATCCTTGGTTATTTATCGAAAAAAGGATCAGGTGAACCAATATCTAAGTACACAATGAGGAAGCCTAGTTCGTACTAACCTCTGGCATCTACACCACTCATGAATATGATCAGAAATTTGAATGTCATTATCTTCTTTAAAGTTGGAAAAATGGTTAGTCCCAAGATCTTGCCCGATGGGTAACTGAAAGTGGTTCAAGAAAGTACAAGTCGAGGAATAAAAGTCACTATAAGACGCTATATCAAGTTTTATATACCATTTTGTAGCATCCCACGTGTTGTATCTTAAGAAACAATCCCTTAGTTGTGGTAAGGAATCAATGCTCAAGACATTTATATATATATATATATATATGTCACATAAATATTATATCAAATGGTCTTTGCTTAGTCACCCTCAGAAATTAATTATTAAAACCCTCAAGAATCTGATGCAATAAATGCTTCACAGTGACATTATCCGCTGATATTAATTAGAGTGATAAGAAGAACATGAAGGAAGGAAGCCCAAACTAATATGCTGATAAACAAAATCTATCACTTTAAACTTCAGAAGAATTTTATGAAAGTGGAATAGTTAAAATTAGGGAGCGCCCATTAAGGATATTTAACTCTTATTCACATATGTAAAAAGAGACCTGCAACTTCATTACTTCATTTTATTCATAGAAGGAAAATACATAATGAAAACTGGGAAAAATATCAATAACAATAGATGCAAGAATCTTGATCTTCATTTATTAATCATCAGAAAATTAAGTACAAAATTTGCAGTAGTCCAAGGGTCCAAAACTAGGAACATTTTCCTTTCTTCTCTTTCTCTTTAAATACAATGTAAAGCAATTTGTAACCACTAAAACTACTCCTAACTGCTCAAACTACTTGAAACTTCTTAAACTACCTATTACATATCATCGAAATGTCTTATTACAATTGAACTCTCTTAACACATATAAAATAAAACTTAAATCCTAATCTATTTGTTGAATATGAATTGGTCCCACTACTGCTGTATTCTCCTGATTGGCTGACTTGTCTTTCTTTGAAGTTGAGGGATCATTAGGTAGAACAGTCATCCAGGTTTTGCATTTCTTCCACACTTCAATGTTTGTCTTAGGAGAGTTAATCAACATATGGTACTCCAGCCTAAAGGCAATAATCCTATTGAATGTTGATCGCTCTGTAAATAAGGTCTTCACCAACCATAATAGCTGAAAATGCCTCTGAAGAAAGTTAATAATTTTTGCTCCTTTCAGAATATAAGTCTTCTCATGAGTGTTATCCACCTTGCTTTTTGCCAATACCAATAGTGGTTCATAGGAATCCCATGATAAAAGACTACCTTTAAGGTCCCAGCATGATGGCGATCCTGCCCTAGCTCTTTTGTCATACAGATTGTCAAAGTTGTTTACTGCTTCCTTAATCTCTGTCAACTTCTTCTCAGTGGTCTTCCTGCAAGTATTTTTAACAATCAATTTGTTAATTTCTACAGCATATAGAATCTTATCCTTAATATCATTTTCCTCTAACTCTTGATCAATCTTATAATCAATGAAATCAATAAATTTCTTTTCCCATATGGCTCTGTTAATAGTATTCTACTTGTCTACCATAACCTGCTCCTCAAAATCTCTGATAATGCTTTTCTCTTCTGATACAATAGTCAGAGATCCCCAAGCTGCTTTCATTTCTTCAATGATTCCATTCCAGATGATGTCCTTATCTTGTATCGAAGTTATATTTCCCTTCAATTTCTCCTTTAGACTCTTGATCTCAGCATCAGTTGTTTGGAAATCTGTCATGTATTTATTAATTTCCCCATCCTTGGCTTGCATTATTTTTGTTACTGTCTCTAGATAATTTTGTGCCTTTTTGAGATCTTTCTCTGCCATTTTTAGTTCAGTGTTCAATTGAGATATTTGTGCTGCTGGATCATCATTTCTAGATGGAAAAATGATAGTGTAGGAATGAGAATCAATCTGATTTTGTAATGTCAGCACAGTTTCCTTCAATTTAGCAATTTCTTCTTCTTTCTGCAAGAGCTGTTGAAGAAGGCTTTCTTTCTCACTTTCCACTTCTGCTACCTCTATTGCCATAGAATTCTTCCCTGTAGGTAAATTCAACTTTTTCTTCAACACAAAAATCTCTGATTCTGCACTCTATAGCAGTTTCTGCACAACAGACCTATCATTTGGATCTACTCCAATATTTACAATTATCTTCTTGAGTTCTTCATTTTGTGTTGTTAAAGCCCTAGAGTTGGCTTTCTCCAATTTCAGTTGCTTGATCACCTTCCCTAGCATGTTCTCAGCCTTAAGAGCCATTGCATTAGTTTTGTTCAAGTCATTCACTATCAGTTGACCTGTTTACATATGTAAATTTACTTTATCAAGAAAAGGAATCTTTCTCACGTCAACAGTTAAATTTACAGTATTGAAATTATTTGATGACCCTATAGTCATATCAGAGGGGTGAGAAACAACAAACTTAAACTGATCTTTTTCAAGATCCATGGCAGTCAGCAATCTTGTTTGGTATGGAGTTATTTGATAATCGGCTTGTGCCTCCATGCTAGCCTTCATACTTTGATTTCTTTCAGCAATCTGAGCAAATACTTCTTTAATCAAAGGTACTTGCTCCTGAGCATCTCCATGTCTTCTTGGTGAGGCTGAGACATTTTGCTCATCTCTTAGTTGAAGTGAGAAACCAGGTTGAACACATGTTATGTCTTCATTGAGTTTTGTTCTTTTTTCAGCTCTCTGCTCTTCATCTTTTGAATCAACAACTGCCTCTTTACTCCTCTTGCTTGATTTCTCATATATGATAGGATTTTGTATATTAGAGCCAACAAAACCTGCAAAACCCCTATTTGCTAGCTTCTCTATGTCAGGTCTGCTTTCATGAACAAATGTTGAGTAACCATTTTCAATTCTCCTATTTGAAATTACTTTATGGGGGTCATAAGCCCACTTATCTCCTAACAGTAAATGCATTCCATCTAACATCATATTAACCTCATTAGTTGCTTGTCTCATGTTGACTATAAACGGACCCACAGACATAGGTAATTTAAACATATGCCCCTTTTTCATAGGTACAAAATGTATTTGGTCAACATTCAAACTCTTCCCAATGAATTCTAAGGAAAATAATCTCATAGACACAAATATAGGAAGCCTATATGGTTCTACCCTAGCCCCATAAAGTCTAATCTCTGAGTAGTCTTCATAAACATACCAATCTCCAAATTTACAATTTGTCCCCAACTGCAGAAACTCTTGAGCCTTTGGCAAGAAACATGGGGGAGAAACCCCATTCAAAATCTTATATGCAGTAGACATGAAATGATTTTCAAAATAAAACAGACCCTCCTCATTTTGTTCCTCTCTTACTACATCAGTCCAAAACACTCCTGGCTGCCTCTTTTTATTTACATCCATGATGTTTAACCCCAAATGCAAGAATTCTTCCACATTTTGATATAAAAAGAGGTAAATGGTAAGAGAAGGGAACCTGAATAACCTAGTGAGTGATAAACTCATGAGTTGAGTATTGGAAACTTCTTTCCTATATGAAGGAATATCCAGCACTACTCCTAGCTTCATCATCAATGCAAACAGTCCCAGAACTGATTTGTCAACTATGCTCTTGTCCTCCTTTCCCAATATCTTCATAATACACCTTAGCACTGACCGAACTTCTGCCTAAAAAACTTCTATGGAGAATTATTTACTGTCAGGTACAAACTGCTTCATATCCGGCCTCGGGAAGAAGGCAAATTGAGTGAATTCTTGACCTGCAAGACTATCATAATGCACTACCAATGACTCATCAGTGAATTGAACGTAAGATTCTGAATTTGGATAGCATAAAGCTTGACGAATTAACTGGGCTGAGCCTTGCAAAAAATTCTCTCCTAGACAATTCATTACAAAACACTTGCCATGATACATAACAGACACCAGCCAGTGCACAAAATCAGGAAAAAGATGCGTTTTAGGGATACATGTAGAAAATACACCTGATTTGGCCATGGCAGAGAAAATTGGACATGATTTGTCATTTAGACATACTTGTTGATAAAATTGGAGGTGTTCTAAGGAGAAAACAGTGTCTCAAATATCCCTCTTAGTGTCCATGAGAGGAATATGGCTGGATGAGCCAGAAAGGGATGAATTTTTAGCCATGATATTGCTGAGGGTGGTGAACAATGAGAAGGTGGTGAACAATAATGGAAGACACAGGTGCAATCAAGTTGACAAGAACAGGGAAATAACATTAGCCTTGCGAAAAGAAGAACCAGTTTAAATAGGTGGCGCGGGGTTTAGAAATTACATGTTGAGTTGACGCACTAAAAGACCGTTAAATGGTACCGTGACGTGGCTGAAAGCTGTTACCAACCAGCATCTTATGTCACTGCGGAGGCCTCAAGGCTACGGAGCACTCATCGGAGTCCTGCCCCCACAGTTAATACTGACCACAAATCTTGATCAACCCATCAGTCAATGGGGTCAACTGCAGAGGCACCCTCCCCATTAACCCGTGTGTCGAATGTGCCCGCAGGTTGTCGCCTTTCTCTTTTGACATGAAAATCTTCGGATCTCGCTCACAAACTTGCTCGATCATTAACTGAGGCATTAGGACCCACCTTCCTGAATCTCTTAAAATATTGAACTTCAAATTTATATAAAACATTGCAGCTTTGAGTTAAAGTATGAGAAAATGTACTTTAACATATATTTTTTATATTTTTCCATTTTTTGTATTTTTGAAAAATTAAAATAAAGGATATTGCAAATGAGCCACAACACCATGTTAGGGTTCTTTGAAAGAGTCTCAACCTTACATAATCATCCACGAAAGAGTTAAATGAGCACCTTAAATGATAGGTGGTGATGTGCATTGAAGTATTCTCTCATGGCTTCCCTTCAAACTTGCGAATATTGGAATGTAACTTGGTTGGCATAGGTGGCCACTGAGGATCATGACAGATGGGATCATTTGTCATTTTGCCCAAATCTGGTAAATTGAGAGGTGTCAGAAAAGGAATTTGTTGTTGACTAAATGAATCATAAGGGACGTAACACACATATGAACCATATGGTCCCGCCATACTATAGTTAAAGGAAAAAAAAATTGAACCAAGGTTATAATTCATCCCAACATAATGATATCTTGGGCCAACACACGAGGTGTAAGGATTATGCTCCCTAGGGTAAGTGCCCCCATATAAAATAGGACTCTTAAAGGCTTGGCTTCCAACATGATTATACCTAGCACCAGAGGAAAAGCCTCAATGTCTAGAATCACCATTGTAAGGATGAGAGCTCATCGGAATAATAGTACTAATGAGAACAGTTCCCCCAGGTATGTTATCCCCCCCAAAGGAAAAGGAACCTCCAAAGTAGGGCATCCCTCCAAACATAGTACTAGACCAAGGTTGATAATTACTGACAAAAATAAATTTTCCCTCAGCATGGCTAGAAGCAATAGAAAACCCTCCCATCATATTCCCAGAAGTAAAAATTTCCATGCTAAGTGTAGGAATCGTACATTGAGATGAGCTAGAAACAAATGTCCCACCTCTTGTGGATGGACCAGGGTTTTCCCCCGCTTCAAACACAAAGTTGGAGGAAGGCATGGACACAGACAAAGGTGGAAAACGTGATGGGGTGACAGACCTAACTGGTGGAATGCCCCAAGAATATGTGAGAGGTGTAAAAGGAGGTTATGGATCGCGCCATTGTGAGTGGTGGTATAGATGACATGGTAGCAAAGGCTATTGATTAAGAGGGTAAATAGGGACCCATCTCCCCCACTGAAGAAGTAGTAATTTCACTAGGCATATGGTAACAAAAATATCAAAAGGCCTAACTACGGTCAGGATTCAGCTGCACTAAAACTAAGTCAAGAAGGTTATTCAAAGGTCTGTTATAGTGTGGTAAAGGACTTTGATCAATTACCTCAATATATATAAGATTAACCTACATCTACAAGGTGGTGGACCTTCCTCTCTGGGAGAAAGGCCTAACGGTCTATGAGAACATCAATTATTTTGTTCAACGACGGTGAATATATGTTTATTATCAAATTAAGACGCCCTTATGGACAAACTATGACTTGGACCAAATAACACTCTAAAATATACCTAAAAGATAATCTCACACAAAATATAGATATAAAGAAGGGATCTTCCTGTTGTCGAAGCCTAGTTGATTAGGGCCCAAGTCAACAATGAAGATATGGTTGGGAATATCAATAACTTGCTTAATAGTTAGCCAAGTCATAAAGATAATCTCTTGATCAGATCTCCCAGGGAATGAATAAATCTAGAAATCCCAACATCTCTACGAGCATGAAAGGGTAAGACAAGGCAATCTCTGCAGGTACAAAATCAATAGACGACACTCTATATAGAGTTTTAATAGGCCACTGGGAATATGCACTATCTATAGAGTTTTAAGACTATGACATTGGAGAAATTTGGCCAAAATAAAGGGCCAAAGCTATGCATAAAGGTCAACAGTATAGAAGCTCATGTAGACCAACTTATATGTGGGAAATATGTTGATAACATGGGCTCTAATTAACCTCCAAACCTATGTCTTCTAAGGATGTGGTAAGAAAACAAATATTCCACTTCAAATCTTTAATGCCCTATTTTATTGGTGCACATATAGTGGACAAAGATGAAGAGGAGACAAGTGGAGATTCAAACATTTGAGATCTCCCATATACATCCAATATTTAAAATATATGTGGTTATTTGCATATTTAATGGGTATTTTCCTACTTCATTGGCTTTGTACTAGTGGATCCACTCAACTTGGACAAAGAATTGGGAGATCTTCTATTACTTCAAAGGTTTTTGTATTGGTTTTAATAAACCCTTGGTTTTCATAATTTAATCCTAACTCTATGTTAATTACTATAATGTTAATTTGAGTTTTCATTCCCATTTAATCATTACATTTCTAGTATTAATCAAATTAATATAATAGCGGGAATATTTTAGATACCTACACACACTCATATATTTAGAGAGTTATACTGAGATTGTGCACATAAGCTAGTGTTCATATTGAGATAAACCTCAGTAAATGTCTTTACAAAATGATTCTCAAATTAAAAATAATAATAATAAATAAAGTCAGGTATTCAATTACGAGAACACAACAATTTGGTGTTAGATATGTTCACTTGCATGATATCTATAAGATACTTGTCTCCATGTATAAGATCATCCTAAAAAAAGAGACTAAATGAAAATAAATAAATTTAAATTTAAAATTTCTAGAATAATTAGTATTGGATAATGACTATGATTAGAATGAGGTAAACTAGCAACAATAAGCACTAATTGGGGATCTTAAACATTAAAAATTTCTAGAATAATTAGTATTGGACAATGACTATGATTAGAATGAGGTAAACTAGCAACAATAAGCACTAATTGGGGATCTTAAACATAAAAAATTTCTAGAATAATTAGTATTGGACAATTACTATGATTAGAAAGAGGTAAATTAGCAACAATAAGCACTAATTGGGGATCTCAATCCTTCCTGAAGGGATAAAGTAGATGATGTGAATATTGAACTTTGTTCCTTTAGGAGGTAGTTGTACCTAAAGCCCCTCTAAGTGGAATAAAGAGACTTCATAACATAGGTATTACCTTATTCCAATAAGGAATTTATTGATTACACTAACTCCATTATAGGAGTGACAACCGCTTAAAACTTAAAGGGGAAAACACTGAATTTAGGATTATGTTTTAAAGAAACTAACAAAGATGTATATTAATTAAGTATTGAGGGGTTTCCGCAGTGCATTATATTAGATATCATTTTTTGGGATTCAACTATGTTAAGTAAGTCATTCATCTATGACCATTTCCATGAGAGTTAGCCGTAATTGACTAATTTCTCATGATTTTTGAAGAATCCACTTAGCACTCATTGCATCGGGTGATGCTCACAAGGGTGAAGAAGTGGGATTGAAACTAGTGAAATGATTCACATAGCGTCAATCATCACTTCTGGGGCTTGCACCCGGTAACCAGGACTTCTCGGGAGCTCACCCATCCCAGAGGGCCTCTGGCTCAAGCGCGCTTACCTGTGGAGTTTTCCCCACAATCAAACCCACTTAGCTTGCTACCCCATTTGCAAAACCTTAGCAAGTATTGTGCCTCATGAACCTTTCAAGTAGAGCTCCCTTCACACTTTGTATTTAAGTATTGAGGAGATTTCGTAGTGCATTATATTAGATATCATTTTTTGGGATTCAACTACATTAAGTATGTCATTCATCTATGACCATTTCCATGAGAGTTAGTCGTAACTGACTAATTTCTTATGATTTTTTAACAGCCCACTTAGCACTCCTGTATATTAATTGCTTAAGTTTATTATTGTAGGAATAGTATCTACCTAAACCTGTATTGTCTTTATATGATGTTTGTAGCACCTAAAGAATGTGATTTTCATTTAAAATGGAGAAACTATTATAATAACTTTTTTTTTTGAAAAAATAAATGAGAACTATAGTGTCTTAACTAAATGTATGTATAATACCATTTTCACAAACTTTTTCATATGTTAACTAAAAAGAATGTCTTAAACATGTCAATGATTATATCATTAAAATATTTTATAAGAAGAAAAAATAAAAATTCATTATTGTTATTTTGATAAGAAGAAATAAAAATTCATTATTATTGTATCTTTTTGTGACCCTATAATTGAGTAACTACAATAACAACATTAATTTGCCTAAGATTACTTTCTAACATTGTCTATTATTAATTTATAATATTGTATTATAAAAGTTTACAATACATTTCTCATAAATTTATCTATATATTTATTAAACAAGATAAATATATATTTATTATGGTAAAATTATTTTATAATATAAAAACTGTTTTATCTAACATTTTAAATTGATCAAAAGAATTTGTCTTCTAAAAATAAAGTAATAATTATTATTAACTAAATAGCCATATAATGGAAAGAGATAACATTTTCTTAACAAACAATAATATGTTATACTTATTTCATATAATTTTTTAACAACTATAAATATTAAAATAAGTTTTATAACATTTTTATCTAAATATCTATAAAAAAAAATTATCATTTTAATATACAAGGATATCTATAAAAAAAAATTGTCACTTTAATATAATTAACTAAATGGCCATATAATTGAAAGAGATAACATTTTCTTAACCAACAACAATTTGTTATACTTATTTCATATAATTTTTTAACAACTATAAATATTAAAATAAGTTTATAACATTTTTATCCTAAGAGGTCACATGTTCAAAACACGAGGGGGTAGAATATGTATGTCTTCATAGACTTAGCAATCAAATCGTTGTGTGAAAGTGAGTCCCTTGTCTCACAAACAAGAAGATCTCAAACACCAATTTAATGTCTAACTTGACAATGACCTTAAAATTAAATTATTATTATTATTATCATCTAAATATTTAATAAAAAATAATAATAATAACTATAAAAAAAATTTGTCATTTTAATTTACAATAATATTTCGTATTAGCAATTAAGACAATACCTTTTCTTTACATCGTTTTAGTTTTTAGATAAAATAATTTTTACAATATCAAAACCTACTTTCCATCTGAAACTGTAACACCTTCTGTTACGTGACTTTTTAATAATGAAAACTTTCCATGTAATACTGTCATACCCTCTTTTACATGTGTTTTTAAATATATTGAAATATTTTTTCTTTTACATGTTTTTTTAAATATATTGAAATATTTTTTCCCGAGATCAAAACTTTCCGTCTGTAACTGTAACACCTTCGGTTTTGGTCCCGATGATATAGAATAATGTGTCTGCTTCATGTAAATGATTGTGACAGTTTTGGTTAGAACCAAAACATCCCATCTAAATGAAATGAAAGAAATAAATATATATAAAAAAAATAATTGGTTCTCAGCCAAACATCCAATCTCAATGAAAGAAATAATTATATAAAAAAAATAACTAACGTGATAACCGAAATGAAGTTTTACATCAAAGTTTTTCTGTTTAATAATTTGATTGGATTGTTTGTGAAATTTTTTTAATAAATTATATGATACTTCATATCAGAGATATTTACAGTGGCATTTCATACAAATACATGATACGTCCCACAACAGCAATTTAAAATTCATATGGTTTTTATTTGGGAGAAATAGAAATTAGCATGCAAAAGCAAAGCATCAAGCTTGTGTGAGAGGCTTGACTGTAAATATCATCACACAATTCATCTACATTTTATATGGAAGTTTGATCACTGCCTATCTGCATTGCATCGATGACAGGCAACACGACTTCAACTCACTCCTCCAGTACATTACTACAACGGAGGAGGAGGAGCGGTGACGTACCTCTGAAATGATTACATACCTGTAAAATATCTTTTGTACACATCTTAGAAAATTCACAAATCTCATAAAAATAATTCATCCAGTAGTTAAGGAAAAACCAGCTGCTGGTTGTTGTTTGATGAGTCTACAGGGATACAGCACGGAATTTCCAATATCTCCACGGACATTGGCAAGCCTTGATATCTTCTTCTTTTATTCATACATTCATTCAATCAAGGGAAGGGAAGGGAAGGGAAGCAGAAGTGAAAGGACAAATGGGTTGGAGAAAATTAAAATCTTGCGTTCTCAAACCCGTGCAAATCACTGACCCGATTCAAAGACTTGCGCATCATGGCGACCTTGGCCAGCTTCTCTGCGGCCCTCCAGGCCGAAGTAGGAGTCAGCGGCTCATCGTTATCGGTCTGCAAACGCATGACGATGTCTAGCATTGAAGGCGTCGTAGGGTCACAATCTATCCTTCTGTAACCGTTGCTGGATCTTTGACGCTCATTGTAATTACTGCTAGTCGATCTTGGCTGATGCCGCTCGCGAGAGATCTCAGCCGATCTTAGCTCTCTCTCGTAAATGAAATTTTGCCGAACTTTAGCCTGAATTTCTGCAATCTCTGCCTCCACAGCGCTTCTCAACTCGTCTCCGGTTCGAGACACGGGAGAACACTGCAGCAGGGCCTTGGCGTTGTAGAGGACCTGTTGAGCGCCGTTTGTGTCGCCTGAGTCGACCAAGGTTCGAGCCTCGGCGATGGCCTGCTCAGTGCGCACTCTATTCTTGCGCTTCTCGACCTCGAGGCTGACGGACGTGGGATATCCGCGGACGCTGTCAGGGCGTGGGATGATCAGAATCTGTTCTTTGGCATACATTATTTGCTGCGAGACTGGATCTTTAAAGGAGCATTTTACGCCGAGGACAGTCATGGGGTTTGGATACTTGACGGCCGGGATTTTGAGCTCGACGATGATGTCTTTGTCTTCTTCGGCGTAAAGATCCCCCAATTTGACGGTGCCGTAATCGTCCAAAACCCTGGTCTGGCAGCTTCCAGCGTGTATGTTTTGGAGTTCGACGCCGGGAGCCGAGGAGCAAGAAAGCGTCAACTGCACGTCCTGCGCGACGACGCTCAGTAAGCCCCCGATGCGCTCGGCGAAGGCGTCTTGGACTGAAGTTTCGGCTTTAATGAAGGAAAATGTACCGCCGGATTCCTCCGAGATGGTGTGCATCTTGGCCGCGTCGTGGTCATTTCCAAAGCCGAAAGCGTGCACGGGGATCTCAATGTGGCCGTAGCGTGTTCTCTGTCTGATGGATCCGGGCAGGGTTTGTCGATTCTGTAGAGTGTTTATGCTGTTCTTGTCTTGCCCGTCCGAGAGCAGCATGATGGAAGCCACCGGGTTCCGTTCCCGCCGATCTTCTAAGATTTTGGCCGCTTTCTTTAATCCGTCGGCGATGTTAGTGCCCTCGCTGCAGGCGAGGCCGTCGATTACGCGACGGACGGCTCTCTGGCCTTTGGGAACCATACGCCTAAGGGGAAACATGCGCTTAGCCGTTGAAGAAAATGCGACGACCGAGAGCCGGTCTGCCGGACTCAGTGAAGAAATTACTAACCTCATCGCCCGCTTTAATAGCTGTAATTTGGTTCCTGACATGCTGCCGCTTACATCCAGGACGGTTACCAGATCAATAGGAGCACGGTAGCTAGGATCCGGCAGTAAAGAAGATGAAATCTGCTTCAGGTTCTTCTGCTGTCTGTCGATTGCAGGTGGAGCTTTCACTTGCAGTAATACTGTGAAATTCTCGCATGATTTCCCCGCTGCTAGTACTCCAACTGCTGGCTGTAAAGTGACCTCAAGATTTCTGGTTAGGCCACCGTTTTTGGCATTATTGCTCACTAGCCCCATAGTTTGTTCGGGTTCGACCACGAAACCTTTAAATTCGAACTCCTCCTCTTCTTCGTGAATAGTACTGAATGTTCGGCCGTTTTCCCTGAGATTTGTGTCCAGAGGCTCGTCATCGTCGTAAAGGGGCTCAGAAGAAGGAATTTGACGAGTTCCTCTTGGAGTAATTGCCTCTTCAGAATTTCTTTCTGGTCGCCTGTATTCAGCTTGTTCCGAGGCTTCAGAAGAGGAAGTTGCGTTTCTCCTGCTGCTTCTCGGGGTCAGTGCCGAGCCTCTTTCGGCTTTTTCATCCTTCTGGACTGCACTCACCGACGCTTGAGACGGTACTTCCTTCCATTTTGCTCGGCAAACGGGACAAATCAGGTTGCCGTGCTTGACATTTGAAGCAATACACGGAAAATGGAATGCGTGAGAACATTCCGCAGTGAATATTGCGTGGCCTTGTCCAGGCTTCATCGTCTGCAAACACATTGCACAGGTACTCTGCAAAAGAAAGCGTGGAGTCATTAGAACGGCTTTCAAAAAGCAAGAAAGAACAATAAGCATCAGCTTTATCATATAAAGGAAATCCAGCAGTGCTTCAGCATGCGGTTCGAAAACGGAGTGCGAGAGCTTCATTTTGACAGATTTTGAACTCTGTAGCCTAGAAGTTGGAACTTCGCAGTAAGTCAACTCTCGAGTTTCAAAGATTGCTTCTTTCTTGGTTTCGTCTCGATCGGCATTTCAAGATTACGAGGTAAACTCTCACAAAACGCATGCTTTTTTGTCTTTCTGGTTGAATCACCGAGAACAACGGAACATCTTTATGTCCGGTGTTCAAAGTTCGAATTCGCAAAAGAAATACAAAATATAGCATTCTAATTAAAGATCTTAACAAAAAATGGAAGAAGAAAAAACACAGAACTAAGTTAGCGCCAAGAATTGTACCAATAAAACCTGAAAGAGTTCGCTTTTTCAGAATTTTTGCAGGATCAACTTAGGGACAGAAATGAAGTCTGAAAGCAGTTCACTTTTGAAGATCTTTTTCAGGATTAACTTAGGCACAGGAATTGTTTAACTGAAAAACCTGAAAGTAGTTTGCTTTACAGGATTTTTCCTATTGGCAACAAGTCGATTGATTGCGAAAAAACAGTAACAAAATTTTGTTCAAAACGAGGATACTCGCACCTTTTATGCCAAAATAGTTATTAAAGTTTTCAAGATACTGTACTACATTTGAAGCTTTAATGCAAAAACAATCAGATTTAGAGAAATACAGATGCCAGAAGACGCTATAATTCACCTTTCAAATCACAAGAATCTTGAAACTTGAAAAATCTTTAAAGCATCAGAAAATCTTTAACGCATCAGAAACTTACTCTTGAAAGCCTAATACCGGTCCTCAACATGCTTAATCTGGAGCGGGGAGACGACGGAACCGAGCCTTCAGTCAAGGGAACATTTTCAATATTCTTCACCCTCGGGCTCGCACTAGTCCTGCATTGCAACCGCGGGCTGCACTGAGACTGAGAACACATCCTGGGACTCGAACCCGAGACAACCGACGAAAGAGAAGCCTGAACTCTAGGACTGGCGCTCGTTTGGCACCGGAGCCTGGGGCTGGGCGCGGTTTGGCACTGCAACCTGGGGCTGTTAATAGTAATATTTTCCAATTGCTGTAATCTCGGACTAGGGACGCTTTCTGGCAAAAGCCTGGGACTCGAACCATTATCCGCCAGCGACGTCCTGGGGCTTACGGAATCCAGAGAGTCCAGGGCACGAGGACTCGATGTACAAACACTTAACCCCAATGCGCTACGAGCCCTTCTCCATCCAGTTCCCATCTCTGCTTCCAATTTCCTCTTTTCGCTTAAAATCTCTTACCAGATTGTGCCGTGGGATATGATATCCTTCCCGTCTAAATGGACAAAATAGCAAAGAAGTAACAGAGAGCCAAAAGCATGGCCTCCATCGCCTTCAACACAGAGAAACGGACAAAATTAACACAAGCTCATGATAGGCATGGCCTTCAATTCTCCTTGTCTTGTTCGGCTCGCAAAATCCAGATAAATTTCCTCTCCAAGAACCGTGTTTGGAAATATCCAAGTGGCAGGGTTAAGACAAAAGCTAAATCCCACCTGCCAATATCTCTGCAAAAGCGAAGGCCTCTGATCGAATTCCAACTCCAATGACGAGACGAGACGAGACGAGACGACGAGCTGAGCTGAGCTGAGCTTAGCTGCTGAGCTGCTGAGATGAGATGGGTATTGTGTCTGTTTGGGATCAAATATATGATGAGCTGAGAGGAAGATAAGGAGATGATGATGAGGAGCAGCCGATGATGATGCTCATCATCATGGACATCATCATCTTCCTAATCATGCTAATCTTTCCTTCACAGGAGGGTTGGGGTTTGTTAATCATCTTTGCTGCTTTTGGGGGCAAGCGCGGCGGGCTTCGGTGAGCTCGAGGTTGCCCGCAACCGGCACAACCCAACCGCCACGTGCCCTTGTCTACTCCCATTCATTGCAACATAGTCAACGTCCTACAGCCTCACAGTAGCCGTTGCGGAATATGCTACGCAGCTACACGCACCTGGTTACCGGCCCCCTCCCCCTCCATAATTGGTGACTGCCTGCAACCCAGCAGGCCGGAACTCTGGTTCGAACGCGGTCCCTACCGCTAGCGGCTGGCTTCACCATGGCTACCTAAAAAAAAACCTATTTTCAAACATGTCCTGACCCTTTTCTACAAATCTACTGCAGGATTTGCCTCGCATCCCCCTCTGTACTACATTGACATGCATCTTTCTATTTCTTCAGGCAAGTATCTGCCACACTTTTTATCCATCCTGACAAGTTGTGGACATCGGTTAAGTTTAGCTAGCCGAGCCAAACCGCAGTACGCTACTAATACGACATTTGCCCGTGAACTCGACGTCCAACGGCGATAAAAGAATGTCGTCTTATGGCGACAAATGTCGTCTTATGGCGGCAAAACTTTATGCCAGATGCGTTATTCTCCACGAATATTTTCCATTTCGGACATAACACTGTAGTCTGACGGTGATAGTAACAACCTACAGTAGTGGCCGGTAAGGGAACGAACTTACTAACCTAGCTGTGCACCCCTGTAGTTAATGTAACGGCGAGGCCGTGACGCTTTCACGTCAAATGATTGTGATGCGCTCAGGTTTAATTTCCGTCGTCTACCAAAAGCTTGAACGGTTTTAACTTTTGCGGTATGAAACAGCTGACTTTTGTTAAGAGCGGGCAGTCCGCCGATCACAACTCTTAGGGCGTGAGTTTTGAAAACCTGACCGGGCTGGTAAACCTAATGGTAAACCTGTGTCCCGTACGTCAAAGTCTGAGAGGTGACGTATCTCTCAAGGTCGACGGGAATTGCGACGAAGTCGTACCGAGCGCCGAATGGTCATTCTCAGTTTCTCCTTGACCATCATCCTCACTGGACGGCATCCAATGACGTTGGCGACTTTTCAGTGGGGCAGGCTTGGGCAGGCCAGGGCCGGGCCCGGGCCAGTCGGGGTTTTCCCGCTTTCCGGTAACTCTAGACGGAACGGACCGACGGCGTTCAAGCAAAGTGGTTCAAAGCCAACGTGCGCTGTGCTGTTAAACTCAACTGCCAATACATGTGGGGAGGGTTGATCATCGCCAACGTTATCGTAAATTAACGTTTAATGATATTAATTTAAAACGGGGAGAGCTGACTACGTGCATGTGAGCGGCCCCTTTCCTTGTACGGGTTACTCCCCGTTCACATGGCGGAAATGCTAACCAGGATTTTACTTGTGCCAAAAGCATTGCCTTAACCGTACAAGCTGTTAGTTATATATATAAATTAAATGAAATGAAATACCTATATATAAACTACCAAAATTTAGATGCTCAATAAGAGAGCAATAATGGATCCCTGCCTTCAAGAGATTAAGTTGGATCTTGGTTGACATGAGTAATAAATCTTCATTATCTTCATAATGGTGAAAGCTCATCATGAGCCATCAAAGTAAAGAATAGTTTTATTAGTTGGTGAAAGTGGAGTGGTGTTGTGATGGTTGTTTGTTATTACTTGTTAAATTTTTATTATCTTCATAATAATATTAATGGTGAATGCTCATTATGAATAATCAAAGTAAATGATAGTTTTATTGGTTAGTGAAAGTGGAGTGTTGTTGTTGTCATCTACTGTTATTGCTCTGTTAAAGTTCTTTTTAAGAATGATATGTCAATGTCTGTGGATTCTTACTGTAGAAAATAAAAGTGAAAGTTTGCATTAAAGTGTGCGAAATAATGTCCCACTTCTTGATATATGGTGGATACTTTTATATGAAAACTCTAAAAAAATGCATTTTTTTACTTATTGAACACTTTTTTTTACATATTTTAATATATATTTTGAATTGATTCAAAGGGTGTCTATCTTCCATTTTGAATTAGAATTATCTATTCTCCATATTAGAAAAAAACTATCTAAAACATGTAAGCGTAAGTGTATTTTTTCATATTAAAAAGTAAAAAAATAGGTATCCCCTACTTATTAAATATTTTTTAATTTACTCTAGAGTATCTTTTGAATTGATCCAAGGGGTATCTCCTCTTCATTTTGAATTAGAATTATCTGTCCTCCATTTTGGAAAAGAGTTATCTAAATCATATAGCACTGAGTGGATATTTTCATATTAAAAGCTAAAAAAAATAAAGAAATTATCCACTTATTAAATATTATCTTTCATTTTGAATTAGAATTATCTACCCTCCATTTTGGAAAAGAGCTATCTTAATCATACAACTTTGAGTGGATATTTTCATATTAAAAGCTAAAAAAACAAAAACATTATCCACTTATTAAATATTATCCTTCATTTTGAATTAGAATTATCTATCTTCCATTTTGGAAAAGAGTTATCTATATCATACAACATTGAGTGGATATTTTCATATTAAAAGCTAAAAAAAACAAAGGCATTATCCACTTATTAAATAGTATCCTTTAAATTGATTGAAGGGTACATCTGTCATCCATTTTGGATTAGAGTTATATATCCTCTATTTTGAATTAGATTTATCTAAATCATGCATCACTTTAATGCTCTTCAGTCGCTATCTATTAAATAAATTACTTCATAAGGACTTTGGTTAGTGTATATGACAGTACTAAAGCGGGTTTTGAAATTATTTCAATAAGATTCTATCTTATTTGCTTGTTATTATTCCCCTCTTATCTTATTACAACTTTAACTTTTTAATAGAGATCTTTAAAATGATTTATTGCATGATGTAAATTATCTTACTCTGAAAAAACTACCAACCTTATGTTGATTGCAAATTACTACATCCAATGGGCACAAAGAAAAGTCAACCATTGAATTTGATCCATGCTTCTTGGAAGCCTAATTATAAAATCAACATAAACTTAGAGCTCAAAAATAAGTATAAATCCTAACTCAAATTGAGTTTTAAAAAAACACAAAGACAAGAAAGACAATCCTTATAAGTCACTTATGTACATCCTGACTCAAATTTAATTTTAGACAAACACAAGAACAAACAAGACCATCTTTAAAAACTCATTTATTATAAGACATGTTCAAAATCATTTCCAATCTACTATAACACACTCATCATTATGTAGATTGTAGGTTTTCTAATATTTTAGAAATGACATAAACGAAGTCAAAGAATCCTAATCCTAACCCAAATTTAATTTTACATAAACATAAAGACAAACAAGACAATCTTTAAAAATCTATTTATTATGACTAGTCCAAAACCATTTTAAATTAACTATAATAAAATTATTTTTATATAAATTACAGATTCTAAAAGATTTTAGAAATAATATGAGCAAAGTGGATTGTTTAACTTTACTTATCTACATCAAATTTCTAAAACATCATGAAATCCGCAATCTAATTATACTCCTAATGGTAAATACTAATCATAAAAATCACATTAAATTAAATATAAATAAAAACAAATTGCTACAAAAGTTCACACAAAAATTCAACTTTTCAATAACAATATAAAAAAAATAAAGTGCTCTAGAAAAATGTTGAATTACCTATTATTTTTTAATGATTACATGGTTGTTGCATGTGTCCCACCTTTTAATAGATAGTGAATGTATCTCACTAAAATATTAAAAAGCTATATTTAAAAACAATATACGATCACCCTATTCGGAATAAAAAATAAATAAATTGAACATATAAACCTACACGAAGTAGAGTGATAATCGGGAGAGTACCGAAAAAGTGAGGAGGGGGCTATCAGTCTCCAAAATATTGGAGCCAGTTAACAAAGGTTTGCAGCAATCATTCAGGTTTTTCAAAAACAAAAGCACTTTAGTGATAATAGGCGAGTACTTAGGATAAAATCCTAAAAGTATGAGGAGGAACCTAACGGTCTCCAAAATATTAGAGCCATTTAACAAAGGTTTGGAGCAATTAAATAAACAAAATGCACTGATCTACTTAAATTTCAATAATGTGCAAGTTCATGTAATGTTTAAATCATGTTAGGATAATTTATTTAGTTAGGGATTTGTTTAGAAATTGAGAAAGTTTATTATGAAATTTCAGAAGTAAAAGATTAAATATAAGAGTCAAATAAAAAAAAGCAATCTGTCACATAATTATTTTTAACTTTGCAAATATTAAAATAATATTTTTTTATTTCCACAAATACAAATTATTGTAAATAGCATCTTTGAATGAAACGGAAACGTTTAATTATTATTATAATTTATGCGTTTGTAAGATGGGCGTGAGAATTTCTTTCTTTTTCTTGCTTCCCTATGATGATGCGAGGAGAACATGGCATGTTGCAGTTACACGTTTTTATTTTATAATTAAATTTCGACATGACATTTAATGGAAGGTGCAAATGATTTCGATTCTCTTCACTTCATTCTTATCAAAACAATTCTTTTTTTCCTCAAATCGATCACCTTTAGGCACGGCTTCTTTATTGTTTATCTCCACTAGAGTGGTGGCTCTGTGTTGACCCGTGGACAATGATTTTGTGTAGCAATTTCAATGCGTGAACATGATTTGGTAGGGGAAGAAAAAGAGAAGGCTGCTGATGAGTCCAAGGCGTTTAAGACACGGATATTATAAAACTTGGCAGGGGAATCTTAGGGGCAGTGAGCATATCAATAAATTCATAAATATATTTTGCTTGGAATCCCTTGGTTGAACTCTAGGCATAAAGCATAATAATATGGATTCCAATCATAATTATCCATCTCTTCTTAAAAAGGTCCATAAGTGGCCTGGCCAATGTGTACAGAACACTCCATTGTCAGAATGTTTTGAGCTTCCCAATGGCTCCATGAGATCTCTACAAGTACACTGTGATCTCATGGGGGTGAAGTTTTTTAATGGCACTTGGGGGTTAGAAAAGATAGAAAGAATTTCAGAGTTAAGATCCACATGGTCAAGTCAATCTGCAACTTGTAAGTCATTTTTGATTTGCCTAGATAGAGGGGCCACATTAGTGGGCAACACAATTTTTAAAGCCCCATGGCCATGAGATATATGAATATTATTAGTGGGCAACACAATTTTTAAAGCCCCATGGCCATGAGATATATGAATATTATTAGTGGGCAACACAATTTTTAAAGCCCCATGGCCATGAGATATATGAATATTATTAGTGGGCAACACAATTTTTAAGGCCCCATGGCCATGAGATGCAACGTGGGGTGTCAAGGGAGGGTGAGGGTGAGGGTGCTGTAGTTGGTGGTTTGGTATAAACACCAATCTCCACTCATCAACAAACATATTCTTAATGCAGCAACCCCTCATCCCAAGATTCCACCTACAATTAGTCTTCTTCTCTGTATCAATAATTTGTCTCCACCCACACTATATAAAAATTATATCAATTAATTTTTGTCTCGACCCAAGAAAAGGAAAAAGTATTATAAATGGATAAACCCCTCTTGGCCTGTGGGGGGCTACCCCACAAATCTGAATAGTGTGATTGCAATACTCTACGGCCAAAATATAAAAATTGCACCCCCTCATAAAGTGCTGGCCAAATATATAATACGAGGGACGCGGAGCGGGATTTGAAATTTCCAACCCTCCCTGCATGGCCCCAATTATGCATGTGTATAAAAACTATATAAAACCCTGGACCCGCATGTGACTGTGACAGAAAACGTAGTCGAGACGTGCCGCGGAAGGCGCCGTCAGTCAGACGTCGGCGCCCGTCACTGCCACTAGCTCATTCCTTATCCCACGCCACTTTAAAAAATCCCCAACCTCACACTCTCACATCACGGTTTCCGTCAACGGCGTCAGGCCAAACCCCCCCCACCCCCTGCGGAAGAAAACCGACAGCCGGACTCCGGCGTGATGACGTCATCGTGTAATTATTTGACGGGATGCGCCTCTGAACAAATGGCAGAGGATGGCATTGGTCTCGTTACCTAGGCACTTCACAGCGCAGAATCTAAGAATCGCGAACGGTGTTGTGTCACGTGGCGGAATCTCATTGGTTGGAGCGGACAGCAAGCCAAAAAAAAATAAATGCCGGACTTGTTCCTTAAAGGCTCGACTGCGGTCGCCGGTCGGTGCTAATAAGAGATTCGTTTTTTCTTTTTTTTTCTTGTTTTTGCTTCCGGAAGTTTCGAATTCGAAAGCGGCAGTGTTAAACCTTTGTTTGGTTGCAACGTGTTTAATTAATTTTTTATGTTGTTAATAATGCTTTTATTCTCAACGTTAACTTTGTGTGAGAACTTATCGTTTTCAATACGTTACCGTCATGGAACCCCACGACCATCCTAATAATAAAGCTGCTGCAGGGAATTTCCCGAAGTTAACAGGCTCCTTCTGTAAGAATGTGTCTTTTTCTGAATACTCCAAATAACGTGAACCACAAAATCTATTATTTTATTTTGAAATCTAATCATAAATAATGAATTTGATTCGAAGAATGGTAACCTGTAAAAAAAAAAAATGTATAATCAATTTCGTTATATGGATATGGAAGAGCGTCATTTATTTATTTTTGATAAAAATAATAAAAACAGAGTTGTTATAGTGTGATTTTTTGGAAAAAAAAATTGTGGTTTTTTATGGTTTATTTTCTCTAAAATTTGGTAGGAATTCATTGAAATTACAAGTTTGATTGATAACCCCTACACAATCGAAGGGTCTTAGAGATTTTTCAGAGCGCTGAATCCATATATACAATTAAAAAACCAATTTAAATAACACAATTCAAAATTTCATCTCAAAATTTTCCTTTGACACATGAATCTCCAAAAAATCACACTAAAAACAACTCCAATAAAAACAACATAATGAATTTTCAAAAAATTATATAACAAAATTCTTACCTGATAAAATAAAAAAAATTCAAATATATGACATTTATATAATTAAAATATACAATCAATTTTATTAGTAAAAATATTTATTAAAAACTTTAGTTTCATATAATACAAGGGTAAATAGGATTAAAAAATTCAAAATTTTATGAGTATTTTCCTTTTGAATATTGGATGAAAATTTATAACCATAGAAATCTTATAAATAAATTACATACCTTAATTACTAGAATCCCCAATAAAAACTCTTTTGGGAAGATTTAATAGATTACAAACCATACAACTTTTCTAAGTAATTTAAAAACTCAAATTTATATTAGTAATATAATTGGTAGACATTTTTTTTAGGTATTTTTTTTGGATAATTGTGCCTAAAATTTGGCAAGGATTTCTTGGAATGGTTAGTGTGTAATTTTCACAAAATAAAAGTTTTAAGGGTTTTTCAAGGCATTAATTCTAGATCTACCAAGCATAGAGGGATCAAATTTTTTAAGATGTATTATAATTATTAATTTTATGTTTTTTTTTTTTTTTTAAGCTTTATGTAATTTCATAGAGTCAAAATGTAAAATAAGACATTACAACATCTCTACCATACTGTGCTAGAATTCATGATTATGAATCCTCTAAAAAAACAAAAAAACCTGCCGTGCTTCTTTATATAATATTTAGTTAAATATATAAACTTAATTTTATTTGTGAAAATTCTTTATTAATAATAATTTAGATGGAAGTTATAGTTCCACTTTATTGATAAGAATTTTGATCAAGCAATTTTGTCATTGGGAATTTTGGCTTGTATTAAAATTCATTACAATTTTGAAAATTAAAAACTCTCTTGGTTAGATTTAATAGACTACAAACCATACAATTTTTCCTACTATTTTAGGAGCTTAAATTTATATTAGTAGTTTAATTGGTAGACATTTCTTTTTTCCCAGTATCTTTCTTAGATAATTGTGCCTAAAATTTGGTAAGGATTTCTTGGAATGGTTAGTGTGTGATCTTCACAAAATAAGCGTCTTAGGGGTTTTTCAAGGCACTAACTCTATATCTACCAAATATAGAGAGAGATCAAATTCTTTGAGATGTATTATAATTATTAATTTTATTTATTTATTTTAAGCTTTATGTAATTTCATAAAGTCAAAATGTAAAATAAGACATTACAACATCTCTACCATATTGTGCTAGAATTCAGGATCATGAATTCTCAAAAAAAAAAAGAGACAAAAAAGCCTAGAATGTTTCTTTATATAATATTTAGTTAAGTGTATAAACTTAATTTTATTTGTGAAAATTATTTATTAATAATAATTTAGATGGATGTTATAATTCCACTTTATTGATAAGAATTTTGATCCAACAACTTTGTTATTAAGAATTTTGGGGTGTATTAAAATTCATTAGAATTTAAAAAAAAATGATTGATTATGTGGAATGTTAACTAGCTAATAATAAATAGATTATTAAAAAATTGTGTTCGTCCACTTATTAATTCTTCTTTTCCTCATTGCTCCAACTTAAACAATGTCACAATTTGCTAACTCAAATTCCACTTTATTGATGGGAATTTTAACCATATAACTATATTTTTAAGAGATTTTGACTTAATTTAAAACACACTATACTTTTTGAAAAAAAATGGTGGATTAGGGTGGAACTTTAACTAGAAAAAAAAAAAAAAAACACTGGAAAGATTGAGTTTGTCCACTCTTTAATTCTTCTTTTCCTCAAGACTATAAGTCATGATTTATCACAACTTGCTCATTAGTTTTGATGAAAGTTATAGTTCCACTTTTTTAATGGGAATTTTAATAATGAAACTTTAGCTTTAAGTGATTTGGCCTATTTTAAACTTTACAAAAATTTTGAAAATAAAAATATAATAGAACTTTAACCAAAAATAAATAAACCTAGAAAAATTGAGGTGGTCCACTCATTAATTCCTCCTTTTCTCAGTGCTTCAAATTATGCAATATCACACTTTAGTAATGAATTTATGATTTAAATATGAAATATTTTTCCTAATAATATTTATTTAAAAAATGATATAATAAGTCATGGAGAATAATCAGAAAATTAACATTTCAAAATGTTAGAATAGATTGTAAATATTTTCACATATAGATTTACAGTAACAAATTAAGTGGCCATTGTTATGAAAAAACTCCATTATTAAGTACATTTAAGTTAGAAGAATCTTAATTATTAGGTACAAGTTTGAAATAATGTTCTTTATAAGTGAATAACTTTGAATATGTAATTAATCTTGAAAATGATAAATGTAAGTTTCAAAAGTGACTCTTAAAATTATTCTTTATATGTGAATAATTGACAAATAATATATAGTTGTTCAAGTAAATGATAGACACAAATGATGAAAAACTCCATTATTGAGTACATTTAAGTTAGAAGAATATTGGGATGAGTGACCTTCTGCAGAAGTCTTAAATACTAAGTACAAGTTAAGCAATAATATTCTTTACAAGTGAATAACTTTGAATATTTAATTAACCTTGAAAATGATAAATGTAAATTTCAAAAGCTACTCTTAAATTATTCTTCATATGTGAATAATTGACAAATAATATATAGTTTTTCAAGTAATTGATAGACACAAATATTGGAAGTGAATCACACAAATATTGAAAATGAATAGTTGACTCTATCTTTTCACATGAGAATGACTTTGAACACACAATAAATCTCAAAAGTGATAAGTACAAATTTAAAAGTGATAATCAATACTACTTGATTCATTTCTCTATTTTCAAATATAAATTTTGATAAGTAATTGACTTTAAATATATAAAAATAATACTCGTAATTTATAACTTTAAAAAAAAAATTCAAACTCGATTATTTTTCATATTTTCAATAAATATAATATTTAAAACAAATTATTTATAATTCCTAAATTATAAAGTTGCTAAACTATACGAAGTAAACACATCATAATGAAATTTTAGAAAACCTTCCAACCAAAAAATCATTTCTTAGTATTCCCTTAATTGGTAATCTCCAAACCAAAAAAAACCACTTCTTAGTATTCCCTTAATTGTTTCAAATTTGGGTCATTATAAAGAAATATCAAAATTGAAAGCCAAACACTAAAAAAAACCAAAATTTTTGTGAAACCCATCAAGATACATAGAAACCATAAATTTTGTGAAACTCATCAAGATACCTAGAACTCATAATTAGGGCTTAGAATTTTCCCAAATAACAAAAATACTTTTGAAAATCAACATACCGACATTTTGTCCCTCCCACTGATGACATGAAATTTATTATAAAGTAACATGGAAGTCCAAGCAAGTCCAATTCTAGTCACAATAAGAGATGAATCATTCAATCATTCAACAAAGAGATAAATGGGGAGTCTGCCCCACTTGCCTTGGTTGGTGCAACATGATGATTTGATGAATCTAACTAGGATGGTGACGATCCCAACTATCTGGTCGAAGAGGCCAAATTTGAAGCCCATATTGCCTTCACAAGTTGTCCTTATTCAAATCCCCTCCCCTTCCCATAGCCTTTCGTTTGGTCATCGTCTATGTGTATCAAAAGTTCGTCACAAATTATGAAGTCACTTTATGGTGAGAATCCCAAAGATCTCGCATAAGAGGCCAAAGTTTCCAATTAAAATCTTAACTAGCCATCTATCCTTTGAGGTCACAATTGGGGCCACTCCCCCCAACTTTTTCACAACCTAAAGTTAGTTACAAGCTCTATGCTTAAAAGTAGAGATTTTTATTTATTTTTATTTTCATTTTTGACTCTAAGTGATAGTATATATATTTAATTTGATACTGATATTATTTTGATTTTGGTGTTATGTCATTCTCCACTTTTGATTATTTTTTTATACTTTTGAAAATGTTTTATTTAAAAGTTGATTGTGAATGGTCACACATTTTTACTTAAAAGTTGATTTGGAAGATAAGTTTTTAAATTAATGTAACATATAATATTTATTTTAATTCATATAAAAGTCAAAGTTCACCACTTTTTTATTGTTTAATTATTATTAAACATTTTTATTTAAATATGATATTATATATATTGGTATATTATCTATAGATGTAATTATTAATCTCTTTCTTTTATAAATAATTGAATTTGAATTTATATGATATTAATAATGATTAATGTTACCATTTTGAATTCTATTTTTTAAATATTAATTTCTTTCTTTTATAAATATTTGAATTTGAATTTATATAATATTATTAATGATTAATATTACCATTATGAAATTTTTCTTATATAATAAATATAAATATGTAAATAAATATTATTAAATATTATAAATTAAGTGATATTTTAATCAACAAATTTGATTCTTTATCTATTAATTATTATGATTTTATATAAGTATATTATTAGATAATATTTTATTAATTTATTTAATATATTAAATTTTTATTGAGAAATATCATTATATTTTATATGAGGAATATATGTGTGTCAATTTTGCTTAGACAATAAGGTTCCAAATACTAATTATGAGTTTAATATGTTATATTTAGGAATTAAATTTGGGCTAGGAACATAATAACATTCTTCCCAAACACTTGAAATTGAACTTAGTTGACATTCAATATATTATATTCAATATTCCTTATTCAATTATTAAATACTTGTCCTATATTGACATTAATTTATTGTGATTTATTTTTGTTGGATATTTCTAAGTAAATGAATTAATGTTCATTTCTTTTGATATTAGAATTATATTGTGATGTAACTCTTGACTACACTTTTATCCAACATTATTTGATTATAGCCTTTTTAGATATACCAATAATGTATGACTTAGCAAGAGTTGTTTCATGGTGGGGGTTCTTACTTTTTGAGCTTGAACATAAGGGGCCAAACATGTTCCTTGGAATTAAATTTGGGTGGATTAAGTACACTAAAGAAACATTCACAAAGGTAAATTATTTATATTTTTCTAGTGAAAAATGTATATAAAGATACATCATCAAGTGAACTTAGTGATAAGGAGAATAGATAAAGTTATAACCACCAATAATATGAAATATAACTAATCAATACCATGATCATGCAATAAATGTATATAGAGGTACATCATCAACTTAAATTAGTGATAAGGAGAATAGATAAAGTTATAACCATCAATAATATGAAATATAATTAATCAAGATCATGCAATAAAAGTTTCTCATATCATCTAGTTGAATTTACACATAGATAACTTCATAAGAGTCAATCATACATCCTTAAAAACACATTAATTATTTGGAAATTGTAATTCATGAATCACTCCAACAGCTTTGGTAAGTTTATTAATAAAGAAATATGATGAATGTCTCTGTATGACTCATTAATAAATTCATGTCCTATTTAGTCGTAGAATAGAAATGAGATTCAAAGTAATTTTACTCATGTGGAAGGACAAATAATTCTTAGATTAACGACTAAAGACATGGATAAAGTAGTAATGAATAAAGAAACAACAATAAGTTAACTCAGTTACTCTCCTGCTTATAATCAAATATGATTTTTTTTAAATTTCATATAATTTTAGGCATATTTTTTCAAATATATACTAATAAATATTATAGAATAATATGGCTTTAACTCGCCATCTCAATAATAATTACAATTTTTTTTATCATATAAATTTATAAATAAGAAGCCAATTTTGATATATCTATTAAGTGAATTTAGTTAAAAATATATATTTAATACAAGTTCCCCAATTTCAATTACCAAAAAAACAAAATAAAAAATTATATTATGTAATATAATTATTATATATTAGTTATAACATATTATATATTATATTATGTACTTTGTTTAGTTTTGAGAATAATATACAAGGTAAATGTCATGAATATGAGTCACACTTATTGGTTACAAAGGTGTTGATAAAGTATTTTTCTATATGATTATCTTCGAAATATCAGTAAAAAAAGATAAATGTTGATGCAAAGTTATTTAACAAGCCATTATATAACAATATACTAGTTAAGAATTTAACATATTATTTGAAAAATAAATTTAGGTAAGGAGAACAACAATTATTTTTTCCTAAATTTAATTAACTTATTATAACACGCATATATAATTTATTAGTTAAATATAATGAGTTATATTAGTTATGATATAGTATATTAATATACTATATCACATAATATATAATAATATTGGTTAATTATTATATATTACTTCACATAATTAATTATATTTATATTTATACTGCCCATGGGATGTAACTCAATTGGTGATAGCCTTGTTTCAAAGTCATGTAATGTTCAATTCCTAGTGGATTAAACTAACTAACTAACTAACTAACTAACTAACTAACTAACTAACTAACTATATATATATATATATATATATATATATATATATATATATATATATATATATATATATATATATATATATATATTTATTTATTTATTTATTTATTTTTTTTGTATTTTAAATTTATTATTAAAATATTAAAAAATATATGTTTTAATAATTATAAATATAATTTAAATTTAGAGATTTTCAAATCCTTTATTATTTATGGTTTACAATAATTTAAAAATAATATTAATTTTTTAATTGTATATCAACGTACCTCCCTGTCCAATAGCACCTTACTGTGCACCTCCCGTCTCGGGTCAGAGCTGCTCCTCCCTTCCTCTCAAACCCCTATCAATCCTTTTCTTCATCTGACCATGGCTCCTAGACGGCATCAAAGAACTATCAAAGGATGCCAGAGAGGTGTGCTCCCTGTTCGCAACCACCGGGGCCCAGATAATCACTTGGAATCCATTGAAGGCTCCTCCTCAGGTAGTCACGTTAGAGAGGCCCCCCAGAGCCCCGAACACGACCAGGAGGAGGAGGCCCCCACTCATGTAATGCAGAGAGGCAGAAGTAGACCAAGGAAGTCCACCATTGTGCACCAGGAGCACCCCTTGCCCCGCAAGACTGATCCTCTTCCAGCACAGGAAGATGATGGGGCTGACACAAATGTTTGGATAATGGACTCAGAAGGCACCTGGACGCGAGTCCCAGATGCCGAGTACCCGGTGGCTCCCATCCTCTGCGCACATGTCTCCAGGGCTCCGCGTTAACCAACTACTGAAGAGGCGTTGCGCAGACATACACCTGTCCAATCGTAGAGGAAGATACAGACAACGATGATGATGTAGAAGACTCGTGACTGCACTACAGCTCAACTCTTCTTAGTTTTTTTTCATGCTTGTTATTATCACAGAACTTATTTTTTCAGTGGTGCTATGGCACACTGTGTAATTTTCTGTTTCATGTTTTTTTCCAGGCTGGTTTCCTCCACGGAGGCAACCCCATACTTGTGCAACAAAGGCTGGGATTGGTTAAGTGTAGCTTACCAACTTAGCTTATAGCATATGCACTGTTCTATTTTTGAATTAATATAGTTTAGCCTCAATTACCAAAAAAGAAAAAAACGAATTTATGTTTTAATTATTATTAATAAAATAAGATAAATTGCTGAAGGAGTTGAGCTCAAGCAATGTAGGTATATATTGTGTTTTTGGGGTTCAAATCTCCAAAAACATGCTTTACTTTGTAATTTTTTTTTTTTGTAAGTTAGGCTAAACTATATTGATTTGAAATAAAAAAAATTACATATGCTACATGTTGAGTTGGTAAGTTGCGCTTATCCAATCATAGCCTTCATTTCTTTCAAAGTAGCACAGGTATGGGGCTGCCTCCTTGGAGGAAGCCAACCCTGTAATAACATCAGACAAAAAATTACAAAATGTGTCGTGGCACTTGTGAACATAAAAGTTCTATGATATGAGCTGAAATAATAGAAAACCAAAAAGATCTGGGCGACCATGCAGTCATGGTGCTCTTGCATCGTCCTCAGTGTATGGGTCCTCCTCCTCAACAGTAGGTCGGTGTTGAGGCCTAGAAGCAGGTGCGCAGAGAATGAAAGTGACTGGGTACTCAGCATCCAGTACTCGCATCCAAATGCCCTTCGATTCCATGATCCATACATCGGTGTCTTCCCCTACTACCTCCTGAATCGGAAGAGGCTCGGTTTTACGGGGCATGGGGTACTCCTGGTGCACCATGGTGGATTTCCTTGGTCTGCTTCTGATCCTCTTCATTTCCTGAACATGGGCCTCCTCCTCCTGGTTGTGCGCAGGGCTCTTAGGAGCATCCTTGGCATGACTGCTAGAAGAGGAGCCCTCAAAGGATTCCAAACGATTTTCTGGCCCTCGGTGGTATCATCCAGGGAACGCGCCTCTTTGGCCGCCTCTGATTGTCCTTTGGCGCAGAAGCAGAGCCATGAGATAGTGAAGCAAAAAGAGAAGGGGGCCTAAAAGGAGTAGAAAAATTGCTCTTGGGGGATTAATACAGGAGCAGAGATGGGAAGTGTGCAGCGGAGTGCTATTGGGCAAGGTGACACGCAGGTGGGGGTTGCACAGCTGGGGGAGCTTGATGAAGGGAGCGTGCAGTCGGGAAAAACTAGTAAGGCAGGGGGAGCCAAAGGGAGGCGCGTAGTCTGGAAGGTGCGTGGTATAGAGAGTGCCCAACGACCTGGCACTGAGGGGGAGCCTACGCAGTGGGTGGAGCACACAGGTGGGCTGAAACTAAAGCAGAAAGGCTAAAAGGGCTTTGCAAGCCAAAAGGGGAAGACTATGAATAACACTATGTAGAAGGGCCTCCCCTTCTGTAGACCTATGGGATAAGCGCAAATGCTGTGAATTATTGTGACACGCTCGCAGGTGCATGCTGCGACAGTTCCCATGTGGAAGCATGTGTTTCGAGTTATGGCAGTGAGTCATAATCATCCAAGAGCTCATTCAAAAGATTGCAACGGAGAGGTTCCACCCAGGGTGGTTGCTGGCATTGCGTATCTCCGTGATCTCGTGCCTCTGTAACCCCATGCAAATTATTGCAGAGAGGTGGTTTCACTTCAGGTGAAGGCATGCGTTGTAGATCTTCGTCAGCTCGTACGTGGGAAGGAATGTTTTCATGTGTGCGTGTAATGTCACCTGCATCCAGAGAATTTGTAAAAAAATTATATAAACTAGTTTTATTGAATAATCTCATAACCATTTTGTTGAAAAAAAATTAATTAATTATGTTTAGATAACATTTTTAATTTGTTATGATGTAGTATATTTTCATAATTTTAATATTAAAAAAATATATATTTTTTAAATTTAGACTTACTTTAATTTTACAAATAAATTATTAAACATTACATGAAGGAAAAATAAATCATAAACAACAATATAAAAATGTCTACCATAAAAATAAATAAACAAAATTCAAACAAAGTAAGATAATATATAACAAAATCATCAAACCCTACAAACCACCTACTCCAATATGATAAAGAAAAACCGAAATACAAGTCTAAAGAGCATGAAAAAAATCCCCAAGCTAAAAAGAAAAATCATGAAAAGGTGCTTGCTGAATTTGTAGAGTTTGTTCCATTGATTTAACCATTATTGGCTTTTGTATTAATTTAACATTTGTGATTGCCTATCTTCATAATAGAAATACTATAATTATTGTATGTATGGTCAAAGTTAAGTTCATTAAAAGAAATGCCTTGGGTACCTACTAAAGTTTGTTTTTTTTTAAATAGAATACCTTGGTTTGTTGATAATTAGGCTATACATCAGGCATAAAGATCATTGGAAGGGTATTCATGAGTACGCTAGGGTTAAAATAATTGGGAAATTTTCATATTAGCAAGTATTTTTTAATGCATCTCTAGATTGTTATAGTTAATTATAAATTGAATCATTATCAATTTTAAAAGTATAATATTTAAATATATTAATTAAGTAATATTATTCATAAGGTATAAATAAATTGGTTTGAGTGAGGTTTAGTTTTTACTATGTTTTTAATTCAAATCTTATGGGGAGGGGTTGATAATAGAGTCCACTTCTAGGAAAGTTAAAATATCCTAAGGGATATCCAAATTGTTTGATTAAGCTTCGCACAATCTTGGTGATAGCATCCCACTAGTAGATAGATCATTCTTTCATCCAATAGATGGGTTGGCCTTGAGCTAGGCTCAACTTAGTTACAAGTAGAAAAAAGGTTCCAAATCATTACTATCAATTTATGGATATTCCTTAGCTTTTTATATTAACCTATCACTAAAGTTATAAAGTTGTGACTATTGGTAAAAGAAAGAGGCAAGACAAATAATAGTTAGCATCACACACCTCAGATGGGTTGATTAAGGTGGAAAGTGAGAGGGGAGGGGGGGGGGGGGGGGGGTGAGTATGTTGCCACCGCCCCACCATCCCACGAGCTAGCGAGATATGGCATCAAATTTCCCCCACTAGAGATCCTTTAAATGCTACATCACATGACAATGGTTGTCACAGGAAACCACCCAGTGGGCCTACTTGGAATTCATTACCATGGTTGGTTCCCTACATGAAAAGGTAATACAAGATATTTGTTGAAGTATACCATGGATAATAGTGCAGCTCCCATGAAGTGGAATAACCAATGCAATCATGTCAATCCTTTCATAATCAATGACATGCTATTAATGGCCACTTCATCATGATTATACATGCTACATAGGGTTTTTCGTAGTACACATAGATGTAAAGAGCATTATCTTCGAGTGTCCCTAGAAATTTTCATCCCTACTTCTTTGGCTAAGTTCCCCGTCTTGCACGATGTGTTGTAGTTAGTTGCAGGGGTCATTCTCCATGTCAGGCTTCATGGGTTTTTTAATGGCCTAGCTTTATCGCCAATCTTGTGTCCAAAAAGGAAAGGTTGGTACAACCACGCTATTTTCTCTTCTTAGATCGAGGAAGGCACCCATATGCATGGCACTATACTTTTTTGGGAAAACCTACAATTTGTCTATTAGGAAAAGTAGGAAGTGTAGCTATGCCCTCTATGAGAGACCCCCTAGAGCCTAGTAGTCCATATGGGCCTGGGTATGTTTGGATCCATTGGGTTTTTAGCTTCAATACTAATCCTTGGCTTGGTTTTAGTTACTCTTCCAAAAATGGTTCTGATAGTGTTTCTGCTCAACCACTAGAAGGCCTGGATAGAGAATCAAGGCTATGTTGTGAACCTGTTACTTTTTTTGGTTTCAGTGTGCTTACCTTCAATCTCTTTTCCCTCTCATTGGCTGCCATGGCCAGGAAATGGGCCATGGTTTGAAGAGGAGCTACCTATTATCAAGAGTGTGGCCACTCCAAAGATCAAACTCAAGCTGAGAGTTTAGCTGCACACTATCTAGAGCTGACACATCAACCAATTCAATAAGAAATCACTTAAGTCAAATGAGAGATCTCCAACAAGCAACACATTCTAACAGACATTGAGGTGCTTGTTGAGGTGGAAGATTGAGTTCTAAATGTTGATCATACAAGGGGAAGACACAATAAGTACATGTATACAATGGATATCCATCAACACCTCAAATTCCTCTTGGGAAAAATGGTGGTATACCATAATGAACTCAAGAATGACATCATCTTATCTTTAAATTAGATGGAACATTCATAATGAAAATGGACCATAGGTTTGTGAGAATTGAATGACAAATGGGACCTCATCCTAGTAATAGTTACTCTCCTGAAAGCAACAAGGAGCCCATCCATTTCAAGGCTATGGACTTTAAAAAATAGGCATGCATGTACTTTTGCCTCTTTACTTTTCATTTTCTTTCATGTCCTTTTGTTTTAGCACCATGTAGAAGATAGGCCACTGTGGTCAAACAAATTATCCAACGATTTTGTATTTTGAATTCAAAAATAATTTTCTTCCTTTTGATATTTTGGAATAGTTAATATTTTTTGTTTGGTTTGGTTTCCCTAGTGACGGGCCAACACATACTTCCTAGGTTTACAATGTAAATCTTTGTTATCAGGCAATACAAATCGTTGCCTCACAAACAAAAAAAAAACAGTTATCATCGCATATAATCCCATCCTAACTTGTTTTAAAATAATAAGTCATGACTATTGATTAAAAAAAAAAAGAGAGGCAACACAAATAACATCTAGCATCTCACATAATCTTGTTCAACCCAGTTTTAACATAACAATTAAATATTGTTAAGTCCCTATATTAATAGTGTAGTCCCTTATTATGTTAGTGTAGCCCCTCTTATTGTTATTGTTGTACCCTTGTAACCCCCATATTGTTATTATTGTGCCCTTACATTATTATTGTTAGGTCGGCTAGGGTTACATTGTGGCCCCACTAGGATTACATTGTGGCCCCATGGACTCCTATATATAGAAAGGAGGTTTTGTAATTTCTATCATCCAAGAATTGTTCATTCATGTAATGTATTGGAGGTTTCCCCCTTGAAGTGGCTTATTTCTAAGGCGTTGATATCTCTTTTCTTCTATTTTTGGAGCTGGTTTCACAACATTTGGTATTAGAGCTTTGGATTCTAGGGTTTCGCTGCTCCAAACAGGTCATCGTGGCATTTGCGCTATAATTTTTTTTTTCTACAAAGTTTCAAAAGCTGAAATTTTTAGAGTGCAAAGCTGAAATCCTGAGGAACATTGTCGCAAAATTTCATAGCTTGGTTCACAATATTTTCGGAGATATGATCTGTGGAAGTTAAGGATTTTTGCAGGGTCCTGAATTTCACTTAAAAAGGTCATCGCGGAATTTTCGCTATAACTATTTTTCTACGAAGTTTTAGAAGTTGAAATTTTTAGAGCGTGAAGCCGAAATATTTAGGAACATCGTCGCAAAATTTCAGAGCTTGTTTCGCAATATTTTCAGAGATATGATCTGTGGAAGTTAGGTCTTTCTCAGGCTCCCGAATTTCATCTCAAAGAGGTGATCGTGGGAAAATCTTCATAACTCTCTCTCTAAGCATCAGATTGGAATTCTGTAAAAATTGGCTGGAAGTACATGGACTGTAGTTTCCTACCTAAAAGTTTCAAAGCCAAAGGTCCAAACAACAACATGTGGCAAGTCATACAAGTTTGCTCTATGGAACTAATCCATAATTAGGTCATTATGGGAGATTGGATATAACTTTGTCTTGAAGAATCCAAATCAAGTCAGACCTGTGGCATTTGAAAGAAGCTTTAGAGGACTACTACAAGGATAAATTTTAGACATTGAGGATCTACAAGTATAGAGATAAGTCAATTTCAATATCGAGCTCCTCAAAAGAAAGAAAACGGTGTGTATTTGGTTCTTAAAATTGCATAACATTTGTTTGAAAAAGCAGTTTGAAGTGATTCCAAGGGCATATTTTAGAATTTTTATTAATATTAGGTTCTAGAATGCCTCCAAAAAATAATTCCATACCCATTAAGCCCTCAAAAAGCTATACTATGATGCATGAAGAGGAAGAATTGCAGTATGAGATATCAAAATTACAGTACCAAGTGCAACAAGTTTCGATCTTATGAAGAGCAACCAAAGATGAAATAGATGGTTTAAAAGCAGAAATGGATCAAATAATAGCTAATATGGATGATAAATTAGTGGAAGATCAAATCGAGCATCAACAACAAGTTCTCCAACTCTCAAAGGAAAACCTAACTTTGGTGCATAATCTAATGAAACAACAAGAAGATCAACATCACATCAAAAGAAGTTATGAAGTAGTCACAAAAACAAGAAATCGACAAGTACGATCAATTTCAAAGTATCTCAGCAAGAGGAAGAACTTTCTTGTAGAAGATTCCACATGGAGGATGAGAATTTTATACAGATGCATCAAGGAATAATCAAGCGTTGAGGACAACACTTGTTTGAAGGAGAGGGGCATGTTAAGTCCCTATATTAATAGTTTAGTTCCTTATTATGTTAGTGTAGCCCCCCTTATTGTTATTGTTGTACCCCTGTAACCCCCATATTTTTATTATTGTGCCCTTACATTATTATTGTTAAGTCGGCTAGGGTTACATTGTGGCCCCACTAGGATTACATTGTGGCCCCATGGACTCCTATATATAGAAAGGAGGTTTTGTAATTTGTATCATCCAAGAATTGTTCATTCATGTAATGTATTGGAGGTTGCCCCCTCGAAGTGGCTTATTTCTAAAGCGTTGATATCTCTTTTCTTCTATTTTTGGAGTTGGTTTCATAACAAATATTTTTTGGTTTTAGAGGTTGAAGGAAGATTAAATAAGTAACATTATTTTTTTAAGAAAGATAATTAAAGAGTGTGTCATAAGAACTTGACTAGGTCTAATGATTAAGAGTATATGTTACCAAATATGAAGTGATAAGTTTAAATCTAGAATGAGATAGAGTATGTACACCTGCACATATTTTGATATTCAAAGTATTGCATGAAAATAAGTTATTTTACAAATAAAGAGATCTTATATACTAATTTGATGTTTAAAGAAATTTTATAGATCTTATATACTAATTTGATGTTTAAATTTTTTTTTATATACCAATTTGATATTTAACTTTTATATATATAAGAATTGAATATAAATATAAAAAAGAATTCTAATATATAGTTTAGTATTATTAAAATTTAAGTTAAATTTTTTAAAAATTATGTATTAATATTATTATTTTTTTAAATAATAAGGTATATTATATTAATATTAATTTATTAAATTTAAAATTAAGTATGATTGATTTTTTTTTTTAAATTTAATTTGAAATTAAAATTTTACTATTAATTATTATTAGTTATAAATTCATATTCAAAATAACTATTACCTTTATGTATTAATTAATTGTAAGTTGGATTAATTAATTGTAAGTTGGATTGTAATATTGAAGAGTTTTGTATTAAATATGAAAAAGAAAAATTTGATATTTTTCTCCAACCTCGTAAGGCTTTACAATAAAGTCATGTTTGCAAGATTTTTCTATTAAAGATGATTATTCAAAATAATTATAAGTTAATACAAAAGATTGAAAAAATTTGATATGGTTATCTTTAACAATGCCACACAGGTAGCGTTCCCTATTGCTTGTTTTGATTATAAAATATTGAATTTTAAAATTAGTAAATCAGATGTGTTTTAATGTATAGGATAAATTAAAACAAATTGTATTAATCAAGAACAAATTTACAATACAAAACCCTTGTTAACAAAATCTTTCTAAAGCCTTATAACTTTACAAGTCGATGGAAGTGAAGTGCAGAGCATAACAAAAAGCCATTTTATGGTTTTATTGGAATTGTTGTAACAAAACTTGGGCTTATATGATGCAAGAGTTAACATGTTTAGGTCAAGACTTGGTGAACTAAGGTTTATCTATCATAAGTTCTAGGGAAGACTTGGAGTGCTTCATGCCCATATGTGATACAAGCTTGTGAATCTCCTTGAAAAATTGTATGATGAAATTGAGAGATACAAGGATGGACTTCTTGGCATGACCTTAGCTTGTTGTGGAGCCTTTGGTGCAGGTAGCAGAGCTTAGTACGATGCCTTACTAGACTTTGGTATTTCTAGTTTGGGTTTATTGTTGATGGTGGATGCCTTCACTAAGGTTTGGTAACAATTGGGGTGTCCTTTCTTGTATGAGATGAAAGGAAATGTTTTACCATATTTGGATGAGCTAAGGTATTGTATTTTATATTCATTTATGTTTTAATAACAAGTGTACCATTGTGATCCAGATTTATATGCAACAGATCTGAAAATTAGATATGTGTTCTCATTATTTATGAGTGGTTTCTTAGTTGTTTCTATAAGCTAGTTTATTGGGACAAGTTGGCTGATATATAATGTGATTTAGCATGCTAAGAATATAGTAGAAATTAGAAATAATGTTGTAATAAATCTTGTATATCTGTATTATTTTTCAGATCTTTGATGAAGGAGGTTGTACACCAAAGGGCTAAGTATATTTTCCCCTTCACGTACATATTTTTGGTGTCTAGTTTCTTAAGCTTTCCTAGTGATATTGTTGAACCAAAGTGAAGTATATTGAAACTGTAATTTAAAGTTTAGATTCAACTACAGGTCCAACACACTAGTACTTGTGTGTTTGGCTTGCATAACAAACAGTCGAAAATGGGACCGAGACAACGTAACATGGAAGCTAGGTTAAACTGAGTTTTACATGGTAATACTTGAAAGACGAGGAGTTTCTCCAACCATGGTTCAAATATATTACATAGAAAATAACATAAGTCACCACAGGACTAGGCATAAACTTCTCTTGGATGCTAATGAAAAATGCATTGGGATTCTCAAAGTATTTCATTTTTTCACAGATCTGGAAAGAGCTCAAGAAATACCCAAATTAATTAGTAAATTAAAATGAAAAAAATATTATATAAAAATGAAAGAGCTTTTTATTTCAAATGATTACAATGCCTATAATGTTGATAAATTAAAATGTGAATAAAAAATAACATATCAAAAAAGGAAGTGTAAAGTGGAACATAAATTTAAAGAGCCAACTTGTTTTAAAAGGACAAGCATAAATTCATATGGTATCACAACTTATATATGCGTACCATTTGGGTTTATTTTTCTTAATATTTACTAAATAAAAGAAACTTTAATATGATTATGAAACAAGTAATGATTAAAATTCTTGAAGTCTACAGTAGTAGAGGTTCCTCCATCTAAGCATGCTTTGTCAATCTTCAGTCTAAAATTTCTAAGTTTACGAGTGTTTTTCAATTTTCTAATTTTTTGAGCGATATTTGTGGATCAATATTTTCTTCAACCTTTGCATTCAAATGGATGAAAAATCTGCTTGGATTATGTATACGACCATAGCTGGAATCACGTTTTTATATAACCAATAGTGGTATCGACGATGCAGATGAGATTGTAGGTCGTCGTATAGGTTCAGGGAAAGGCATACAACAATGTTGAATGAACACTACACCAGAGGGTCAAGGGGCGTCCAATAGAATGAGTCGAACCCACCCAAATCCACTATAGGTGATTGATGACATTAGTGTTGTACAACAATGTACTCAACAATGGATGCCAACAATAGAATGAACTGATGATGGTTTTACGTTAGTTATGATTACAAAATAAGATCTAACTCAAGTGAACCAATAAGTGTTCAAAAAAATAAAAATAAAATATTCAAATAAAGAAATTTTCATTTTATAAGGTTAACTTTATAGACTGTAATTTAATTTATGGTCAAATGGTGAATAAATAGATGGTCAATATCTTAATAGCTTAATCGAAAACGTATATAACTTGCCTACGACAAGGACAATAAAAATAAATAATTTTTTCCCCAAAAATCATAACCAAAACTTAATTATGCATCATATTAATAAATTAAAAAGTGAAAAGAAGTTAGAATAAGAAATTTTGAAGCAACTTGCTAATTAAAAATAATTAATAATGGTAAAGAAGCATTTACTAATCCTAAATCATCATATGTAAAAACACTAAACATTGTAGGAAAAACTACTATAACTTTTAATTGATTTTTAAAATCACATAGAATTTTATATTGAAATCATATCATTAAAGATATCAAAAAGTAAAGTTTCTAAAAATAAAATACATGATACAAAGATTCCTTATCATCATTTTAGTTATAAAAGTCATCATATTATTGGGTAGACAAACCAAAGATAGAATCAATATGAGAAACTAAGTGAAGATCATATTATATTGAAGAGAAGCCCAAGTGTGGAATTTGATCATTTTCCAAATTATAGAAGTCATTGTTGCTTTTGCAAACTTGAATTAGGTTGATATAACATTTTTTCTCAGTATTTGATAACTTATATAGTTTTTTATTTCCAACCATCGGAGCTTCAAGAACACAGGATCGTGAGTGGGCACTTAATGATTAAAAACACATGTTTCCTCCTAAGAGGTCATGAATTCAAATCCAGAGGGAGGAAAAGTATGTACACCTCTATAAACTATAGTATTCAAATCGTTGTGCAGAGGTGGGACCCTTGTTCCACAAACAAAGGGATCTCTTACACCAACTTAGTGTCTAATTTGGTTATGCCATTAAATTAAATTATTATTATTATCACAAACATTTTCCATAAAATACTTTTAGGAAAACACATTTTAAAGAGATAAGTAATATAATAAACCTAACTATATAAGCGAACAATAATGAATAATAATAACAACAATAATAAATGAAGTGGCACATTTTAACTAAAGGATATGATCTCACTAATGACCTCAATAAAAGACATGATCCATCAACCATTGTGATTTGTCGATGCATATAAGTATATTATCAGATAGCACTATATCAATTTACTCGTCTTATTATATCTATTATTCATTATTTGATTGTTAATTATTTGTTTTTAATGAATTTTTAATTTTTGTCTTTTATTATCTCAAATATTCTTTATAAATGAATTATTATTTATTTCATATATTTTTTAAAATTAATAGATAATTTTGTAAAATTTATCTATATAATAATATTTTCATTAAATAAAAACATTTTATCACATAAACATTATCTTATTACAATTATAAATTAATTTTAATACAATTTTTTTAAATTAATATTATATAATATATTTTTATATTTTATTATTTATAAACTATAAATCATATTTAAATTAATATAACCCTAACCCCATATTAAAACTATAATTGCAATTTAACACTTCTTTTTAGTCTAATTCTAAATGGATTCCAATGTTTTGAAGGTCTAGCCCCTACTAATTTTAAAAGTACTGTCTTAATCTTGATCGGACACACATATTGTTACTAGTTACAACTACAATGTTATTTTTCAATGGAGAAAACATAAAATTCAAGCCCAAACAATTTGGTCTCAAATGTGTCCTCAATTAAGTTTCAATGTATGTGTCATTTGAGTGAAGGTTTTCCATATATGGAGAATAATGTTGATCACAAGTTTTGTGATTATAATTTTAATCTATTTTATCTTATTATAGAATTGGATAAATTGGATAAACATTAAAATTGTATATCATTGGAAAAAAATAAATAAAAATAAATAAAATAAAGTTAAAAAGTATTATATATCAAATTAGTAGTTTTTTTTTTATTTGTTTGTGTTCAATTTTTTTGTTTTAATACTGTGATGTTGATATGTATTATTTGTCTTATTTTTATTAATAAGTAGTTGACAACCAATTTGTTTTTTTGCATTTGTTTGTGTTCAATTTTTCTTTTTTAATACTGTAATGTTGATATGTATTATTTGTCTTATTTTTTTGTGCTAAGTAGTTGACAACCAATTTGTTGATGGATTAAAAGATGCATAATAAATTTAAAGATTTAATATAAAATTTAAATTAATATCTCTATATAATTTAATAAATATAAAGTATATAAAATTAAGGTGTGGTTTAATTTATAAACGAATAAAAATTTTCGTTGAATTTGGCAAAACAATTTCAAGAAAGAATGTGATTTTTTTTTGTTGTTTAAAAGTTTTTTTTGGCATATACTAATTTTACAAATTAAACAACTTAAAATAATGTTGTGAAAAATATCATTTCCTCTGTAAATTAGACTATACCCAAAATTAATATCAACTAAATTTATGAAAATCTTTTTTGTTTATATATATATATATCCTCTCCTGGCTCTCGCCCCTCCCATAATAATATTGTCTCTGGTCTGTGGGGGAAACATCTCATCGCATCACAGACGAGCACCAAGTCTCATCGAAGGTGGGGATAATTCGGGCGTGTCAGTGGGCTATGATTTGTCCATCTGTTGGTGCGCCTCACCTTCAACTATGTTATCCATCAAAATGGCATCAATCTATTAGTGTCCATATATATATATATATATATATATATATATATATATATATATATATATATATATATATATATATATATATATATATATATATATATATATTACAACTACAGGGCATGGAGAATACCCTAAAACCGTTTTTGCTCGGTTAAGAGCTCGTCTTCCTAGCACTTAAGGAAACAACTTAACGGCTCATGACCCAGAGGCATCTCGCAGGAGTAAAAGCTAATATCATCAATCAATTTGTGTCCATATATATATATTACAACTACAGGGCCTGGAGTATGTCCTAAAACTGTTTTTGTTTGGCTAAGAGCTCCTCTTCCATGTCCTAAAACTGTTTTTGTTTGGCTAAGAGCTCCTCTTCCTAGCATTTAAGGAAACACGTTAACGACACAAGACCCAGGACCCAAGGGCATTTGGGAGGAGTGAAAACTTGCCCCCTTACCGAAGACCATTAGGTTATTCCAGGTGGCGTGGTTAATGGTGATGAGTCAACCTGCATTCTAAGAGAGCAGCCAGAGATAGAGGCATCTCACAAGAGTGAAAGCTAATATCCTCAATCAATCGATGTCCATATATATATATATATATATATATATATTATACAACTACAGGGCCTGGAGTATGCCCTAAAACTGTTTTTGTTTAGCTAAGAGCTCTTCTTCCTAGCATTTAAGGAAACATGTTAATGGCACAAGACCCAGGACCCAAAGACATATGGGAGAAGTGAAAGCTTGCCCCCTTACCGAAGACCAGTAAATTATTCCAGATGACGTGGTTAACGATGATGAGTCAACCTGCATTCTAAAAAAGCAGCAAGAGATAATTATTCTCACTGCTAATTTAACAACTAAATTATATAAATTTTCCTACAATATATAAATATATGTTAACTACATCCTCACTTCAGACTACAAGGCATGAATCGACAACCATTATTTAGACTACAAGGCATGAATCGACAACCTTTATTTCTCTAAATAATAGAAGAATATGAAATGTAGTCATGGTAAGGTTTTCCAGCCTTACATACTTTAAAAGTACTCTGGTTTTCATCCTTTTTATGGGTACACATTATAACTTTTCACTATAAAGTAAAAGGTGAATTTCAATAAAGAAAGTATCGAATACAAACTAAAGGTAAATTTCAATAAAGAAAGTGTCAAATAAAACCTAAACAATGTGCATGTGCCGGTCACAAAAATGTATCCACGTATTCCGTATTAATGTATGTGTCCAGCGGAGGTCTCCCTCAATATGGAGAATAATGATGATAACAAGTATTCTGTATTAATGTATTCCAAAATGTGGAGAATAATGTTGATGACAAGTTTTGTTGTGATAATGAGTGTTTAACATTTTATTATAGAATTTTTCAATGAATAAATTATATATATTTTTAATTAATGAAAAAAAATTGTGATAAATGAAAAAAATTAAAGATAAAAAGGAATGCATAGTGATTGTGACATTAAGCTCATGTTTAATTGTTTTTTTTTAAAGTATTCAAGTATTGTGATGTTGATATATGTTAAAGAGTTATTTTAATTGATAATTAATTTGCATATATATATATATATATATATGAATTGCATCCAAAGTAACTTATTTTCGAATGTGATTCATTACTTGAGTAATTGAGTAATATTGGAGCATTATCCTTCAACATTGAATGTTGCAACCCATTGTTTAAAAGCACAACCATCATCTTACAAAATAGTAAAAGGAGTTAAGTTGGTGAGTTTTAAATTGAAAGGTTTCACACTTTTATATTTATTTTTTGGTTATTGATATATGGGTTAGATATGTATATTTTTTTTTAAAAGGGGTAGATAGTAATTTATATTAACCAAATGTGGACAGAGCCAAAATCTTTATATAGTTTTTTTTATGATTAAATTGTATAAAGTTGAATTTTGGGGAATTGTTTTGTAATATTTGGAGTAATAAGGTGTAATTTTATTTTTTATTTTTTATTTTTGGATTGATAAAATTGTAACTGGAAGTAATGTCTTTACTTCGAGGGGTGTATGAAAAGTTAACTATAATTAGTTAGAGTCAACGAAGTCAAAATTTTCAAGAGCATTGTAAAAAGTCAAATTTCGAAAGTTTTCATTATAAAATTTTAGAGAAGTTGACTAGAGCCAAGTGCAAAGCTTAGACACTTTTCTTTTGAAACGACTACACGAGGGTCAAGTCCATGTCTTGATAGATTGTTTTTTGAGTGTGGTGTTGAGCATGTCATGTTTTTCATGTTCTTTTTGGTGCATGATCCATCTTGGTGCATACATTTACTTTTACAATGTCTAAGCTGGTAAATTTATTTTGTGAATATGACAAACTTGAATGCTCCAAGAATTACAAGACATGGAAAAAGCACATAGAAAGCACTTTGATTTACAATGAACTTTGGTGATATGTATGTGATGGTGATGTTAAACCGAATAAACCTACATATGCAACCTTACTAGCTAAATGGGAAATAAAAAATGCCAAAGCATTATCATTAATCAAATCTTCAGTTAATGATGAAATGTATGTTCACTTTGAAAATGCTTCTGATGCATGGTCTGCCTTGAGAACATTTAAATACTTATTTGATACACAATTTGAATCTAAGAAAGTTAATCTTCAATTGAAGTTGCTCCAACAGAAATTGACAAAACATTTAAATATTTATTTGATACACAACCTGAATCTACAAAAGTTAATCTTCAATTGAAGTTTCTCCAGCAGAAATTGACAGAAGGGAGAGATACACTTGAATATATTTCCAGACTTAGGAACATTAAGTAGGAAATAGTAAACGTTGGATTTCAAGCAGTAGACGATAGTTTCATGACTACTATTTGGATTGTTGGTTTTCCTTCTTCATATACACATTTCTTGGAGACTTTATAGGTAACTGGAAAGATAGAGAAGTTAAAATTTGATGAGTTAAGTGAAATTCTAGCTCAACATGAAAAAAAAATTGGAAAGAAGAAACAAATTGGGGAAGATGTCTTCGTTACATAATCTAGCACCAGTAAATCTTCAACTAATAGTTTCGGAGGTAGAGGAAGAAGGCACATAAGTAAAAATCAAGGAGCACATAGAGGACACGGTCATGGTAGAAGTCAAGGCAGAGGGACCAACTTCAGTTGAGGTAAAAATTTTGGCAGAGGAAACATTCAAGGCATAGGAAATAGTCAAGGAAGAGGCAACAATCAAGGGAGAGGACAAGGTCAAGGCAGAGGAAAAAATCAAAACAGAGGTAGAGGACAAAGTCAAGGAAGAGGAAAATATTTCAGTCAAATTTTTTGTAGAAGGTATAACAAAGTTAGTCATTTTGTTGAATATTATCGAACTTCTATTGAAAAAATTCCAAAGTTTTAACAAAATATGGCACAATTCGTTAATGATCAAGAAGATGATAGTTCAGAATATGTCTTTACTACACATCATAGTTCAAAATCAACAACATTACAGGTCTCCACATATCTTAAAAGTGATTATGAAGATTCTTGGATCTTAGATATAGGGGCAACACAACATATGACTTTTCGACGCGACTTATTTTTGACATTTCAACATTGCCATATCAATTCAATATTTCTTGCTGATGATAAAAGAGACACTCCTGATGGAAAAGGTGTAGTAAAAGTTTATCTTCCTTCCATTGGAGAAAAATTAATTTCAAATGTTTGGTATGTACCAGCTTTCATGAAGAATTTTTTGTCATTAGTCATGATTCGACAAGAAAGACTTCAAGTTGTTATGGAGGATGGCTTAGTAAAAATCAACTCCATCAAACAGAATATGAAGACAGTCATGACAAGATATGAAGATGGAAAACTTCTAAAGATGAAAGGAACAGTAATTCCATGAAATTCTGATTTTGCAGGAGCAACAAGTACAGATATTTCGCTAATAAGGTTGTGGAATTTTAGATATGGACATTTAAACTTTGAAAGTATCTCTCAACTTCAAAAGAAGGGAATAGTTAAAGGACTTCCAACTTTTAAAAAAGAAAATGAAAAGTGTGAAGCTTGCATTTACGAGAAACAAAGTTTCCAATAAGTTCATGGCGTGCAAACAAAAGTTTGCAATTGGTTCACAGTGACATTTGTGGACCTCTACAAACTTCTCTAGGAGGTTGTAGATAATTTTTACCCTTCATTGATGATTTTAGTAGAATGACTTGGGTTTATTTCTTGAAATAAAATTCAGAAACATTCGAATGTTTTATTCCTCATTGATGATTTTAGTAGAATGACTTGGGTTTATTTTTTAAAACAAAAGTTAGAAACATTCGAAAAGTTTCAGACTTTTCTCCAACTTGTTGAGAATGAAGTTAAAGAGAATATTGGCTCTCTCAGTACAAAATATGGAGGGGAATTCACTTCCAATGAATTTCAAACTTATTGCAGGGACAATGGTATCAAAATACAACTTAAAAATGTCTACACTCCACAACAGAATGGAGTAGCATAGAGAATGAATCACACCTTGTTAGGGATGGCGAGATCCATGCTAACTTTAAAAAATATAAGTCCTTTATATTGGGCAGAAGCAATACATACAACAATCTACTTAAGAAACAAGTCTCTTGTTGCTTCTTTGGATGGAATTACACCATATGAAGCATTGTTTAGTTTCAAAACTCGAGTCAAACATCTTAGATTTTTTGGTTTAGTGTGTTATGCCTTAGTTCCAAAAGAAAAGTGAACTAAGCTTGATTCATGAAGTTTGAAGTGTACAATGATTGGGTATTTTGATGAAAAGAAGGGATATCATATTCTTTCTAATGGAAATTTTATTTTCAGCATGGATGTTATATTTGATGAAACAAAAAGCAATAGTAACACAGAGATGGAAAGTCTTCTACAAAATATGGAAACTAACAGAGATAAAAAGAGAAGCAGAATTCAAAATCAACCAAGTACAAATTATTGGTATGCTATTGAATTGTCTTCATTAGAAAATGGTTCATCCAACTCACCTACTTCATCTAGAACATATGGATCTTCTGGAAGTTCATCTGAATCTCCTAGCAGGAGTTCATCTGACATTGACTCTCCATCCCCTGAACCTTTATATGATTGAAGATCATCTGTTTATATCAATCCACTTTATAATGATGATGTTTATTCAGATCAAAAAACAAGTGAACATCAACTGCCTAAATGGGACGTTCAACTTTTGAAGGATGTCAGGCCGGATGAACAAAACAAAACATGGACACAAAGTTCACAAAGAAATGAAGAAAATTTTGCGTTAATAACAAATGATTTTACTGAGCCCTCCACATATAGAGAGGAAATAAAACATATAGAGTGGGAAAAGGAAATGGTTGAAGAATACAAGGTAGTGATGGAAAACAACACTTGGAAACTTGTTGATTGTCCTAAAAATGTGAAACCCATCAGATGAAAATGGATTTACAAAATTAAGTATAAGCCATATGGAGACATTGACAAATACAAGGCAATGCTTGTTGCTAAGGGTTTTACACAGCAAGAAGGAATCAGCTATTAAGAAATTTTTTCTCTTACAACAAAATGGAACACCATTAGATTAACACTTGCATTAGCAACTAAAAAAGGATGCAAAAATCATCAGATGGATGTTAAAAGTGCCTTCCTTAATGGAGACTTGAAAGAAGAAGTATATATGACACAACCTTAAGGTTTTTAGATTGAAGGGAAGGAACACAATGTATGCAAACTGATCAAGGCCTTATACAGATTGAAACAAGCTCCATGAGATTGGTATGCAAAAATGGATGAGTACCTTCGCAAAGTTGGCTTTAAGCAAAGTGAATGTGATGATAATTTATATGTATGCCAACAGGGTAAAAATATGTCTATTCTAGTTATGTATGTGGATGACTTGATCATTACTGGGAACAATAATGATCATATTTTTAGGTAAAGGAGGAGTTTCAGGCTGGATTTAAGATGATTGATTTGGGATTACTTCACTACTATATCGGAGTTAAAGTATTCCAACATCCAAACCATATTTTCATTTTTCAAAGCAAGTATGAATTTGAACTTCTTCAAAGATTTGGAATGCAAGATTGCAAGCCCATTCTCACCCCAATGGAACAAAACTTGAAACTTTCAAAATTTGAAGGGGGGGAATCAGTGAACAACACTAGCTATAGACAATTGATTGGTAACTTGATATATATGACAACTAATCATCTAGACTTACCTTATGCAGTTAGTATTCTATCGTGCTTTATGCATGAACCTAGGAACAACCACTGGAATGAAGCAAAAAGGGTCCTTATATATATATATATCTAAGGGACGAGAGATTTTGGTCTTCTTTAAAAAAATACTAAGAACTTTGTACTTGGTGGATATTCAGATGCAGATTTTGCTAGAATTATTGATGATCGGGCATCAACCTTAGGTTATTTGATGAACATGGGTTCAACTGCAGTTTCTTGGAGTTACAAGAAGCAAGCTACAGTGGACACTTCTTTGGTAGACCTAGAATATATATCAACATGGGAAGCATCATGTGAAATTGTTTGGTTGTGTAAATTTTTGGAGGATTTATGCATTCCTCAAGTAGAAGCAACATATTTATTCATAAATAGCTAGCTAACCATAAAGCTTTCCACAAATCCAATTTTCCATTCCAAAATAAAGCATGTGGACATGAAGTATCATTACATCATAACACTCATTGCAAAGGATGCCATCAAGTTGATATATTGTCCTTCAGAAGATCAGATCTCACATATTTTCACAAAACCACTTGGCATGATCAATTTTACTAAGTTCAGGGATGAACCTGTTATCTTTTGTAATGTGCTTTTGGATCAAGGGGGGAATGTTAGATGATCCAAAAATACATGAAATATAGTTTAATGATTTAGAATATAATATTCAATTATCAAGAATATTTAATTAGATATTGGAGACATTTTAGAATAGCTAATTGTTGTAAAAGATATGACATCTAGAAAGGTGTCGTTTCTTAGGAACTAATTTAGGAAAATAGTTTGGAGTGTTGTTATGAGAGAATTAAATGTAAATGGACACTTGTAAATGAAATACGTGATCCATAAAAAAATTAGTTCAGGACATTAGCTTATTTAAAGCGTGTTTCTCTTCTTGCAAGAGAGTTGAGTGATTGTGTGTAAATTCTTGCAGATTTTATGTAATTTTATTTTCCTTATTAATAAATTTTGTGTCTCTAAGGACACTTATGTTATTATAATTTCTAGAAGCCATGTTGGAAGAATATTTCTAAACCAAAAGGCCTCGAGCCTCTACATACTTGGGCCTTATCCCTATGTTCATGGAGAAAACTCCCTTCCTTTGTGTAACCCTAATCCCTCCTTCTGAGGATCTCATCCCTTGAGAAGAGGATCTCAAGCCTCATCCTCTTGGCCTATAAATTCAACATACACCAAAGGGCTAAGGAGGAATTTTGAATGTAAACTTATGTTGTTGGAATAGGACTAGAAGGCTTGTCACCTAAGGGGAGGATTGGAGACCATTGGGAGGAGGCATACATCATCAAGGCCAAGATTGTAATGCTTCTTATTGTTCAATATTAATACAAGCGTTGTTATTTCTTACTTGCACTTGTTCTAATGCTCTTTGCAAAGCTCATTTCTCCTTTACATAATTTATAATTGAATATGAGTTTAATCTTATGATATATGCTATGTTGTAATTTTCATTTGCTTTGCGTTTCATCTTTTACTACGTTATGTTTTTATGCCTTGTTTGTTTCTATTCATGCAAATATTCCTTTGAAGAAACGAGGAAAGGATTTTTAAAGAATCATAAGGAATTCCACAACTCTTTCATAGAAAGGTAATACACTCTTGCATATCTCATACTTCATACTTCGGTTGTGAATTAAGGAAAGGTAGCAGTCACTTGTTTTGTTTGTTACTAGATCTCTTTGGAATCTAGGGAGATCGCTCTTGTCCGCAAGAGGGATTTATCCACCATAAAAAATTGGTGACTCCATTGGGACCAATTTGTTCTTCATCATCCCTTCATGTGACTTTTAAAATATCTTGTTGTAGCCATATTTGACTGTGTTTTGGATATTGAAGTTTGAATTTGTTATTCATCATCTCTTAAGCTTTCTCTATTTGTGTACTTTTAGTTTAGAAACATAGCGCAAATTTGTGCACTATTCCTTTAGAAATAGTGCATCTGTGCCTGAACCTAACTATTTACCTGCACAAATTTCTAAAAAAATGAAAATTTATGGATTTTTTAGTTTTTCTCTATTTTGATCACTACTCAAAGGTTTTTCAGATTTCTTAATGATTTTTGGTTGTTTTTTACTTTCATTTTTGCAAAAATTATTTCCCCTCAATCGTCGTGGGGAGCGGTGGTGGTGGTGGGGGAAATTGTGTATGAGTGATAGTCACCTTTGACTGTCATCTCGTTTGATCTTTGGAATTTTCATGAAATTTCAATTGAGTTCTTGTTAATGAAATCTCAGATTACATTTGATTTCATTTGGGTTTTATATTTTTTGTGAAATTTTCTTTACTTACACTTGATTGGTTCTTTCGTAATATTAGTGAAAGAAGGTACTATCGTGCATAAGTATTCTTGTTATATTGTTCTTTCACTGATCCATAATCATATTGTGTTTGTTCTGAAGAGTTTTTTTGCATAGTTTACATTATGGAAAATTCAACCGTAGATTTAGATCAATTCCTTTGATTGCATCTTTGAGGAAAATCACTTATCTTTACAGTTTTGGTTTTTGAGTTTTTGTTGGTTTGTTAATCTATCAAAAAATAGTCTTTCGCTTCTAGAATTGGTTGTGTGAGTCTCTTTTCATTCAATGAATATCATCATATATTCATTTATGCCTGTTGTAAAGAGATTTTTCATTGATTGAAAATATAGTGCCTCTCATTGAAATATAGTATTGATTTGAATTTGCACATTTTTATGCTTATTTTAAACATAAAAACGAAAATTTTTCATGGAATTGATTTGCATTAGTATTTTCCTGTTGAAATTTAGTGCATTAGAGAATTTGTTATGTTTTCTCTTATTTATAAATTATTGCATTGTTGGAAGTGAATGGAACCTCTCTCCATACTTTAGTTAGCATTCATCGAAGTGAAAATATTACATTATCATATTCAATTGCATTTAGTTTTAAGTTAGGTTATAACACCACTGATTTCATATCCATCAACCTATTGAGTAAAAAACAACTAAAAAAACAATGCTAATAAAATAAATTAGACGTTTTATATTTCTAGGGCTCATTACACCTACATTAGATCAGATTGTAGGGCTTTGGAATACGAAAGTGAGTTAACTTTCCAAAGTTGAAAACAAACAATAAAATCTTGCGATAGGCAGTAAATCCATCTATTACAATTTGACTCTGGTAAGCTCCTCTTACACAAGAGTTAATAACGATATCATATCAGACCCAATGAAGTGATCGACCTCGCTTCATTAGTTACAACAACGTGATTTGCATGCATTACAAATGGTGTTGAAAGGTACTTGAGAGTCACTTGAAGGATAAACCTTAGATTGATTATGTTGACGAACCTTGAAGGGATTGAGTTTTGTTACTCTACCCTTTCATGTACGTCCAATCTACGACTTCCCCCCCAAGTCAAGTTGTTGCATGTGGTAACCTTAAAGACCATTATCTTAGGGCTTTTACCCAAGGTGACGGTAGGAGGGGGGGGGGGGGAGGGGGGGATCTCTGTTGTACTTGGAACAGACGTTGATCAGAATCACTTGGACCTTTTTGGAGGCTATTATTCACTCGATATGGCATAAGTGAAGTTACTTGCACTAGATCCTTTCCATTAAGCAAGTTGTCAACATAACTGATTCCACCTACTCTATCTCTAGCGACTTTTCACATTGACCTCTGTAATGTTTGGTTTCATCACCAACTAATGATTTTGTTGTGGAAAGGTTGTTTTCATGGTTTGACTCCTCAGATTTATTAGCATGTGTTATTTACTTGTTTTTCTTTTTACATACCTTAAGTGTGGATTGTGAATTTGGATTGTTAATATTGTTGATTTTTTTTAACAAAAATTCACTAAAGTTGAATCTAATGGAAACAATTAGGGAATTTTCCAACTAAGGAACCCCTCTTAATGGGGATCCTATTCCTTTTACTTTATTTTGAAATGTTGGTCATCCTTATATGGCTACACTACCTCTTCATCGATTTACGATAAGTTTACTGGTATGGTTGTTTTCAATCTCATTGACCTCAAATACTCAATTTCTCCACCTCAACCAGATTCTTCACTTCAAACGAGTTCACCATTTCAACATCACCAACCTCATGTTGACCTTTTACCTTCTTCACCCAACATGTCTTCATCCATTTCTTCTTCTTTTCCTGGTAAAATCCTTGAAGCTAGTAACCAGGTGGCTAAGAATAAAAAGAAAGGGAAGAAGAAGAAGCAAGATAAGAAATAATTCAACCAACCAACCATTGTTGTAAGTATTGGTAATGTTGAGCAACCTTCCAACATATATCATAAGCCAAAATACCCTTGTAATATTTGTAAGGGTGACAGGTTCCTTATCAATTGTCCTGGTATTCCTAAGGTCTTGGAAGTATGGTCTAAAAATTATTATCAACTTACTGTTGATATCAATTAGTGATTTTCAGGTTCCAGGGAAAAAGGGTAAAGTTGGGTTTCCTTATGGGTTATGTGAAGCGAGTCATCAAGCTCACATTTTCTATCACATGGATGAAGCCTGGAAATTATTGGAAAACCTTAATGTTTCTAAACAACAACTTCCAATTGGTTACCGTATGCTTTCTTCCAACCTACCATCAGTTGACGAAGTGATTGATCTAATTCTTAGTACAGTCAATCCCACTCTTCCATTGGAGAGTGAAAGTCATATCACTAAGGTTGATGAACCATTGGTTGATCAAGTGGTCGAATCGATTCTATCTTCAGTGGATCCCACTCTCCCATTAGAGAGTGAAGTAAATACCACTTAGGTTCTTTTTGTTACTTCATATTCCACCACACAAGGGGGCATTTAACTTGTTTCCATGGAACCCCGTCCAAGTACTAAGGTTATTTCCTTAGATTAGAGAAGACTGATAGAGCCTTGTCTCCATTATTCCACCCCTTTCCAAATCATTTTGAATTCTTATGGTAAGAATGTGTGTCACAAAAATGTAGATGAAGGTGTTTTTTTAGTATTTTATCCTCAATTGCTTGGAAATATTTGGGTTCCCCTCATCTTGTGTCTATTACACAAAATATTTTGGCTTTTAACAGAACCATCAACGAACCTTTAGGGATCCTTCCTATGTTACCTATTACATTGGAAGGTAAAAATGATTTTATTGTTGTTATGGTAGTCCAAGGTCCCTTGGATTTCAGTCTTCTCCTTGGTTGAGACTATGTCTATGCCATGAAAGTTGTCCTATATAAACTCTGTCGTGTGATGTCTTTCTCTCACAATGGAAATATTGTGACTATTGACCAAATTTCATTTGTTGGGTTTTGATTTGACTACCAACCATCTGACACCCTTAAATGTTCCTTATGTGGAAGTGATATCTACCCCACCACGGGTAATTATGTGGCAACTAGTCCCATGCATTCACTTACCAATAGAAATGAGAATCACATTGTATGCTGATATTCTTTTGACTTAGATCTAGTAGGTGACATGGTGTACCCTTCAATGGGGACATTTGAATTTTATTTTCTTATCCCTATTGATTCCCTTGACATGTATTCCTTCCAGAGAATTGTTCTTCCTTCTGATGAAGACCTCTTGGAAGCCATGATGGAGGTGCATCCCTTGACATTTTTTCCTTCCAGTTGGAAGCCATGGTCAAGGTTCCTATGAATACGGTTCTTTTAATGTGTCAAACTCGTTAAAAAATGAATCAACGTCAGAGCATAGTTAATTTTGTTTCAAGCTCGCATAAAGAGGAAACCAATATATGATACCTATGAGGATGGTTCTTTCACTGTGTCAACCTCATTAAAAAATTAAGTAGGTCCCCACGAGCATAATTATTTTCTTATGTCAATCTTGCTAAATGAAAAAAATCACCCTCTAATTGAGTCGATTATTTCATCTGATCTTGTAAATGAACCTTCATTCCATCCACCTATTAGTAGCCAGTAGTATACTTAGGTGAATGAAATGATGTGCCTCTTTAGGTTATGCTGGAGGGCATGAAACCAATTTGAAGCATAATTTTTCTCTATTTCAAGCTTGTGTAAAATGAAACTACTCTCAAGCATAATTTTCCCATGTTTCAAGCTTGTGTGAAAATGAAATCACTCTCAAGGATAATTTTCCTCTGTTTCAAGCTTGTGTAAAAATGAAACCATTCTTACTTTATCCTCATGATCGCCACTTTTTATCAACCTTTTTCCACCAAATTAGCATTTTTTTTTCATTCCCTCGTCACCATCTGCTTCGGTGATCATTTGAGTTCACTTGGTGTTTTACCCTTTCCCGAGGAAATGTTGTGATAAGTGGTCTTATTACCATTCCTCTTGACCTTTACATGTTTTGAGTAGTTCCATGATCATAGAAACCAGTTTCTACCCTTTATACAACTCATTCCTCTAGGAGGAGTTTGTCTTTAAGCTCTTTTCAGACTCTCAAAATATGAAAAGATTGTCGAGTACACTTTTTTCTTTTTAAATCGTTAAGGTAATGAAAGGACGTCTACCTGGTATAAGTTTACCCCTTTTACGGACCACATAGATTATTTATGAAAAATGTATACTTTTACTAATCATGATCAAACTATTTCTATCCTGCATTATTTTACCCTTTTTTGGGCTTGAGAGATTAAAACTATTGAAAATGACATTTCAAAATTTACTTATGTTTTTCTCCCGACTCCCTAATAATGAAAAACGTCGAGCTTCACTTTCTCTGGGCTCATTAAAATTTTACATTGAAATAAATGTATGAGTTTTCTTTTTGTGTATTTTCAAACTATTTAAATGTGAAAATTGCATTGAGTTACCCCTTCACTCGACTTGTAAAAAGAAAAAAATGTAGGACTTGCCAATCATGACAAGACAAACCACTCCTTCCTAGGGTTCGTTAAATATACTCCGAAGGAGTCATTCGAAGGATGAACTTACAAGGAAAGAATATCTTATCCTCCTCAAGCTTACATAAAAGTAAAGAGGTACTTCCTAGTAATAGTGGGGGAAAATTGGAAAGAAACATTTTTTTTTGTATTACAAAATATGGCATGTCGCTCTTGAACATGACCCTCCATCATCGTTGTTTCTGGGTTGGGAAATCCATTTTTCTCTCAGTTGATCATACTTAATTGAAAGTATTCAATTTGGTATTGGGTTTTATTTTTGAATAAAATGCTGCCAAGTCGAAATGTCATGTTGTCGATATATTCAAGAGAAGTCCAACCTCAGTCAAACTTATATTGCAATTCATAGCCTTCAATTGTGTCGGCCATCCCAGAGTCAGTCCTGAATTACTTCAAATTTGTACTCCAAAAATTCTTGACATGAGTTTTGTGTCGTAGGCCCTCCTGCGATGTATCACTTCCTGAACATGTTTGCAACTGATGAGTAGATTAGTCGTGCACATTTATTTCATGAATGATTTGACCACAAACATACTTTTGTCCTTCTTTTTCTACCTTTGATAAAAATGAAAAAGGACTTGAAGCGCACTTTTATCTCTTTTTGGAGCTTCGGTAAAAGTGAAAAAGGAACCCCTGGAGTCTTCTTTTAGCTCTTTTCAGACTCCTATAATGTTGAGATTGCAACAAGATGATGAGCTTAGTGGAAAGAAGTCGCCTTCACTAAGTGGGCCCGCAGGCTATTTTTGGCGCAAAGTATATTTTTAGACTATGTCTATTTTTAGACATATGGATCATGTTCTATGAGTTGCAGGATGTTATTTTTGGATGGTTGGTCAAGTTGGAAAAAATAGATGGACTTATATTTTTAGACATATTTGGCAGAATCTATTTTTAGATTTCTAGTCTAAAAATATATATGTCGAATATTATTAGCTCTTAATAATATTTGGACTATAAACATTATCTTATTCTCTTGGAGCACTTCACTTAAGTGCACAGATGTGGCACAGGAGCTGACAAAAGGAATTATGCTATTCCTGAGGGTTATGTGGAGCTATTGCATGGATACTTCAGTTAGAACTCATGTGACAGATTTTGGTGGAGTTGATTGAGGAGTTAATGGAGTTGTGTTCAGTTTAACTAATCTAAACATAGTTGAGCTATTTGTATCTAGTTTAACTGATTGATACAATTAGTGAGAGTGGTGTGAATTAATTATTAATTAATTCACTAATTATAAAATCATTAATCAACTAAATAATACATCAGTTAACTTCAGTGCATGGACAGTTTCAGTGGAGACCAGTGCAGAGATAGGTGAAAGAGCAGGTTAACTATCAGTTGTGACTATACTATTGCATATTTGCAACAACCAGTGATTGGAGGAGCCCATGAAGATTGCGCAGTACAAGCCAGGTGGTTCAAGTTATTTAGTGAGCCATCCTACAACATTGATTACGCAATAGAGGTTGGCTATCAGGTGGCAGAGATTGGAGCATGTGTTTTGCTAGATCTAGCTTGATTAGTGTGTAGCAATTTGAGGTTGTGCTGAGAGCTTGTGAGGAGCTTTGTACAATGATTGTTACATGATCTCTATGACATATAATATACAGATAGTTGGGGGTTTTCAGCTTTAAGCTTTCCCATGAAATAATGTGTTCATATGTGTGATTGTTTATGGTTTTAATGTGCGCATGCGATTGTTTTTATTTCCGCAATTAATGATCAATGGTAGAAGAGATTTTGTATTGTGCATGAAGTTAAAATAGTGTGTGATCAAGAGAATATCAGTGTATAACATATCAGTTATTCAAATTTCTACATGGTATCAGAGCGATATTGATCATTGGAGCAATTGCAAAACATTGAAGTGGTTGAGTTTTGAGCTGGTGGAATTCGAATTTGCAGCAGTGTTTTCTTGGTGTCGAAGTTGAGATGTCTTTCAACGGATTGCGATTGGAGTATGCCCTTGAGGGCAGCTCGAATTATATTGCATGGAAGGATAGGATGGAGGTGGTGCTGGATGACAATGGGTTGAAGGAGTTCATAGATGCAGAAATTCCAAAACCTACTTCTAGCGATGCTGCCGTACTTGACGCATGGCAAAAGAAGACAACAAAGTGTCGAAGGATTCTGTTGGAAGGTGTGAAGGATCACATAGTGTCCAACCTTCATGGTAAAGCTTCTCCATTCTTGATGTGGAAAGCTTTGACAGATTTATTTCAAAGCAAGAGCGACCAGAGGAAGTTGGCGCTCAAGGATAAACTCGGGAACATAAAGATGGAGAAAGGCGACAGTATGCCCAAGTACCTCACGAAGTTCATCCAATGCAGGGATGAGCTGGGAAGTGTGGGGGTTACTGTTGATGATGAGGACTTGGTGAGCTTGGCTCTCCTAGGGCTTCCGAAGAGTTGGCATTCCTATCAGGACTCTGTCAATGGTCGGGAGAAATTGCCAGGATGGGAGCGACTTTGGTCGGATCTTGTGTAAGAGGAGATAAGGCGGAGTACCACGGATGGATCTTCATCAAAGAACTCTGATGAAGAGAATTGCCCTTTGGCTGCCAAAGCAAAGAAGGGGAAGAGCAAGAAAGCTTCTCATTTTGGTGTGAAAGGAAAGAAGTAGGACATGTCCAAGGTGAAGTGCTTTCACTGTCACCAACACGGATATTATGCCACAAATTGTCTGCAGAAGAAGAAAAATAAGCAGGCTACTAGATCTGCAGCTGGAGAGGCCTTAGCCTCACAGTTTGAGCTGTATTTTTCACTGATCACATGCTTTGTCTCAAGTGTGATGGGTTCGGTGTGGTTTCTGGATAGTGGTGCGTCTTTTCACATGATAGGAGATCGAGATTTGTTTACTGATCTGGATGAGAAAGATCTTGGAGTGCACATCGAGATGGGCGATGATGGTAGATACAGTGCGACCAGTATCGGTACCATTTCCTTTGAGAGGGAGTCTGGTAAACCCTTCGTATTGAAGGAAGTGATGCATATTCCAGGATTGAAGAATAATCTTATCTCTGTGGCGATGTTAGAAGACAAGGGATATGATGTTTTCTTTAGCGAGGGAAAGGCTTTCCTGCGCAGTAAGGCAACTGGTGAGACCCGAAGGATAGGGGTTCGAGTCAAGAACAGCATCAATTACGGAGTAGATCATTGTGACAATGGTAAAACAAATGAAGGTAGTGAGCAGGATGGTGTAAGTTAGCCTTGGAGATTGGAGCCACCTTCATCTAGACTTTGAAGATGCTATGAAGATTTCTCTTAGGCTTCCTAAGAGGTACTCTTGTGATCAGATGGTCTGAGGATGTACCTTGGAACATTGTGAAATCCACCTTTGCGAGAAGGATAGTCTTGGCATGACGATCATGAGAGGGATTTCACACAGGCAGTGTGTGGACCTTTCGGTAGCTTGGCACGACAGAAGAACAGGTACTATGTGATCTTTGTTGATGATTTTTCTCGGAAGTGCTGGATCTTCTTCATGCAAAAGAAGAGCGAGACATACTCAAAGTTCTGTGAGTTCAAGGCACTGGTTGAGAAAGAATCGGGGAAGCAGGTGAAGGCTCTTAGGAGCGACAATGGTGGTGAATTCATCTCTGGTGAATTCAAGGACTTTTGCAGCGCAGAAGGAATTCGAAGAGAGCTCATAGCACCTCATAACCCGCAGCAGAACGGGGTTGCTGAGCGGAAGAACAAAGAGCGATGTAGATCTTTGCAAAGGGTGATGTTGCATGATTGAGACCTTCCATACACTTGTGGGTTGGGCATGCAACACTTGCGGTATATGTGCGAGCAGATTTCACAGGATACTTGGCATGAGTACACCCGAGGAGGCGTTTTCTGGTAAGAAGCCTGATATTTCCCATTTGAGGATTTTTGGTTCACCTATTTACATTCATGTGACGAAGGATGCCAGGAAGAAGCTGGAGCCGACCGCAGAGGTTGCGATATTTGTGGGGTACACGGATACACCCCACAACTATCGTGCGTATTTTCCAGACATTTGCAAGACTATTGTGCGACGGGATATAAAATTTCATGAGGAGAAAGCCATGAATTGTTCGCTTGAGAAGGAGCCACACTTGCATGCAGATGAGGAGCTATTAGTTCCTAAGGATGAGTCTTAGGATGTGGATCAGCCACAAGATGAGGTTCATGGAGTGGAAGAGACCACTCAAGCAGCGCCAACCATTAGAGGGTGGAAGCGCACTACAGAAGCTGAGCGATTGGCTCAAGATGCAGAGAAGGTTGTAGGAGCACCTACATCACAGCACAGACAGAGACAGTCACCTGACCGGTATACTGGATACATGGCTCTTATGAGCAAGTGTATCATGACGGAGCCATCCTCTTTCGAGGAAGCTATGGAGGATCCCGCATGGGTAGATGCCATGGTGGAAGAGTATGATTCGATTGTCAGAAACAGTGCATGGGAGATTGTCCCGAGGCCGGAAGGGAAATCAGTGGTGGGTTCGAGATGGATCTACAAAGTGAAGCAGGCAGCTGACGGGAGTGTGGAGAAGTACAAGGCAAGATTTGTTGCCCAAGGCTTTTCACAGATTGAGGGGATCTATTATGAGGAGACCTTTGCACCTGTCGCAAGGTATTCTTCCATACGGACGATTCTTGCTCTCTCAGCGCAGATGGGGTGGCACATTCATTAGATGGATGTGAAGACTGCGTTCCTCAATGGAGTCATTGAGGAGGAGGTGTATATAGAGTAGCCTGAAGGTTTCGAGATCTTCAGCAACGAGTCACATGTGTGTAGACTCAAGAGAGCGTTGTATGGGTTGAAACAAGCACCTTGTGCTTGGTACACACGGATAGACAGTTATTTCACCAGACTTGGATTCTCCAAGAGTGAGGCGGATCCGAACCTATACTAGATTGTGGTGGAGGGTAAGTTGTTAGAATCATTATTACTTTATGTAGATGATTTGATTTTGACGGTGATGAGTGACCACTCATGCAGAGAGATCTTCAAGGAGTTTGAGATGAAGGACTTGGGCCTCCTTCTGTATATTTCTGGGATTGGAAATTTGGCGGCCTTGATGAATACATTTGTTTCTCAAGGAAAGTATGCCAGGGAATCTTTGGAGAAGTTCAACATGCATGGCTGCAAGCTTGTTGATACTCCTCTTCTTGGTGGATGGAGGAAGGAGGATGCTACTTCGGCGGAGGTAGTGGGTGCCACTGTTTATCGACAGTTGGTGGGGTCGCTTATGTATCTGGTCAATACACGACACGACATATGCTATCTTGTTGCGTTTATTCCGCTATCGTTGAAACCTCTCAGCTCTTTGAAGGTGACAGCATGTATTGAGATATCTCAGAGGCACATCGAGATATGGATTGTGCTATAGACAGTTGGATGAGGTGAGGCTATGTGGCTTCACGGATGCAGATTGGGCAGGGAGCCCAACGGACAGAAAGAGCACATCTGGAGGGATTTTTAGTATCGGGTTCACGGTAGTTTTGGTACGGCCCAGAGCAGAGATCCATGGCCGAGTATATGGCAGCGAGTTTGGCTGCATGCGAGGCTATATGGATGAGGAAGATCCTGGTCTGGTTGTTCGGTTCACACTTAGAGCCTACTGTGATTTATTGTGATAATCAGAGTTGCATCAAACTCTCGGTTAATCCAGTATTTCATGATAGATCTAAACACATTTACATCCGGTATCATCATATCAGAGATTGTGTGCAGCAGAAGATCATGTTACTTTCATACATTCCCACGGAGGATCAAGATGCTGATATCTTGACGAAGGCGCTCACCAGGAGCAAATTCGAATACCACGGAATCGGGATAACGGTCGGCAGATAATCCTTATCTTGTTGAGAGAGATGTTGATATTGAGTAGAAGATGATAAGCTTAGTGGAAAAGAGTCGCCTTCACTAAGTGGGCCCGCAGGCTATTTTTGGTGCAAGTCTATTTTTAGACTATGTTTATTTTTAGACATGTCGATCATATTCTATAAGTTGTAGGATGATATTTGTGGATGGTTGGTCAAATTGGAAAAATAGATGGACTTCTATTTTTAGACATATTGGGTGGAATCTATTTTTAGATTGCCAGTCTAAAAATAGATATATGCGAATATTATTAGCTCTTAATAATATTTGGACTATAAACATTATCTTATTCTCTTGGAGAACTTCAGTTAAGTGCACAGATGTGGCACAGGAGCTGACAGAAGTAATTACGCTATTCTTGAGGGTTATGTGGAGCTATTTCATGGATACTTCAGTTAGAACTCATGTGACAGAGTTTGGTGGAGTTGATTGAGGAGTTGATGGAGTTGTGTTCGGTTTAACTAATCTAAACATAGTTGAACTAGTGGTATTTATTCTAACTGATTAATACACGAGTGAAGAGTGGTGTGAATTAAGTATTAATTAATTCACTAATTATAAACTCATTAATCAACTAAAGAATACATCAGTTAACTTTAGTGCATGGACAGTTTTAGTGGAGACCAGTGCAAAGATAGGTGAAAGAGCAGGATAACTATCAGTTGTGATGACTATACTATTGCATATTTGCAACAACCAATGATTGGAGAAGCCCATGAGGATTGCGTAGGCAAAGCCAAGTGGTTGAAGTTATTTAATGAGCCATCCCACATCATTGATTTAACAGAGGTCGGCCATCAAAAAGGTGAGATTGGAGCATGTGTTTTGCTAGATCTAGCTTGATTAGTGTGTAGCCATTTGAGGTTGTGCTAAGAGCTTGTGAGGAGCTTTGTACACTGATTGTTACATGATCTCTATGACATATAATATACAGATAGTTGGGGTTTTCAGCTTTAAGCTTTCCCATGAAATATTGTGTTCATATGTGTGATTGTTTATGGTTTTAATGTGCGCATGCGATTGTTTTTATTTCCGCAATTAATGATCAATGGTAGAAGAGATTTTGTATTGTGCATGAAGTTAAAATAGTGTGTGATCAGGAGAATCTTGGTGAATAATATATCTGTTATTCAAATTTCTATAGATAATGTGAAAATATTGTTGAGCACTTGTCTTTTCAAGCTTGTAAAAGTAAATTAATTGATTCTACTCAATATAATTTTAACCCTTTTCTGGACTGAGATAGATTATTTACGAAAAAGGAATGTCTTAGTCGAACATGGCTAGGAGTTTCTCTCAGATATTATTTTACACTTTTTCGGATTTGAGTGACAAATTTACGAAAAAGGACTCATGGAGTTTTCTTTTGTCCTCTTTTTCAAACTCTCTAAATATGAAAAAGGATCGGGCTGTCATTATCGTTAGGCTCGTTAAAACATAAAATAGCAATGGGCTTTTCGATCATGGCAAGAATCAAGTTTCATTCATCGCTAGACTCGTTAAATTATTAAATAGTGATACATTATTCACCCAAAGGGTTGAATTATAGATCAAGCATATGTCATCCTCCTCAATCTTATTAAAAAATAAAGAGGTATTGGTCGACAAATGACTGGGGAAAATTTGGGAAAGTGAATAAAAATTTTACGGTAGTAGGTCGCTTTTGAACATGACACTTCACTCCATCATCGTGATTGTTTGGTTTGGGTAATCTTCTTGACGGTTCATTCATACCTATGGTTCATCATACCTTCACTTCGGTTTTGGGTCAATGCCGCCAACTCATCTTACTGTCGTCGATATGTTGAAGAGAAGTCATCCTGTGAATTCTCATCCTTCTGCAATACTCATAAACCTTCATTCTCATGACTGTCATCCTTGAAAATTACTATATCAAGTCACATTTTGTCTCCAAAATCAGTAACTCCTATTTTTCTATAAAGTGGCTTCCTGTTGACATCAAATCATCATCTAGGAAGTTTACTTAGAAACATCATCTTCTAGTACCATGAGGCTTGTTACAACATCGACAAGATCCTCACTTCCAGACCTTTGACAGAAAGATTTTTTTTGGCATTCGACATCACATCATTTATTCACGCCTTACGAAATGTAGTGCAGTACCTTGAGAGCCATTAACATCAATGGTGGTTCTCTCACGTTTGTTAATAGCTCACATCATTGGCTGGTAATCAAATGATGTCTTACCATGTTTGACTACAAATCATATATTCACATGGCTAGACTTGTACACAAATGATCAACTGAACGAGATAAGAATACCCCGAATCTAGTTTCGACCATTTGAGCTGTGATTTCAGGATTGTTGTACACATCATTTGTACGATGACCTTACATACAAATCGTCATCCAAACATGGGCCTATATCTGTAGGCATGCCTCTTTTGGGAAATATTCCAATGTAGATCACTTTCTGCACTATGTACATGTTATTAGATAGTTTATGTGTTGAGCATAGGAATTCCTCCCTCAACAATTCATGATCAAGATGAAAATATCCTGATGTAATATATTGTAAGATTGATGCAGGTCGCCACTCCGCTTTAGTTCCAGCACATCACATCGTAAAACATCTCATTCAAAAAATATTGTTATTATTCTGACTTCATGCTTTAGGGGGCATCTGTTATAGTTCAATTTGGGAATCATTCCCCATGACTTGGTCAAACTGGACATCATCCCCAGGACCAATGAAATAGGGTCTATCATCCCCTATCATTTCAGTTGCTACATGCCCTAAGACAAGAACAAACCATTCATGACTTCTATTCCAAGCTTTCCAAGGTTTGAAGTATATGTTATATCACTTATGAGCTCACCAAAATTGCATCTCAAGGGACTAACTACATTGCATATGCAACTCTCTCCATTCAAGGGTGCGTTGATTAAATGGGAGCAAAATTTTCATTGCTCCGAAATCTCCACATGGCCAGTGCCTTCTAGAAGATTCCATATGTGTCAAAATTTGAATCCATGTGTCCATCTAACACCTCTGAGCTTGGGAACATGTCTTGCCTATTATTAGAAATTCATTGATTGAGAAACTACCTTCAGTTGCCCTATAAATTGAGCACATATCCTAGTGCTAGGAAAGGAAGAAATTTGGTAAAGTAATGTTGTTGGATTCTCAATTGAGAGAGTGATAGAAGTGATATGCTGCTGGTGAGATGTTGATTGTGATGAGGTTGGGATGATGCCGAAGCTGGTGACATCAAATCGATCATTGGTTGTAACCTACTCCTTCTACTCATAAATAAAGATTGTTATTCATTTTCTCATATATGTATCTCTTTATGTTTCTATTTCTCATATGATGGATTCTTAATTGATATATATGTTTCATGTTCAATCGATTTAACTGATTAAGATAAATAGGCATATGTATATTGCAATACCTTTGTTGTTTAGTGTTTATACTTGCAGGAACTATTCTGGCAATCTAAGTTGGATTGGAAGCTACAACAAAAGCGATAGAAGGAGAATAGGAAGTGCTTGGATCACAAGTAGGTTCCTCTATATTTTTGTGTCTATTTAATCTTAGAGAAAGTGTCTGCAAAGTCTTTGATCTGTTGTTCTAAATGCATAACACCACATTTAGGGAATTTGATTTATCTGTAATTCATAATTCCCCATAAAAAATTAGCGACTCCGTTGGGGATTCTCCTTATCATTCCTAGTGCTTTTGTCTCTTCTTATCTACCCAGTAGCATCTACTGTCAATTATTAGACTTTTGAACCAAATTATTTCATTAGAAGTGTGTTATGTAGCTTGAATTTTGAATATCTACTACACCCAACGCACTGTTGGTCAAGGCACAGTGCACTACAGTGCATTGTCTCCCACTCAGGGGTGCATTGCAATGCACTGTCTCCACTTAGAGATTGTGTTGCCCCCTTAGCCAACAAAATTCCCTTTGAATTTTTCATTTCCATCATTCTCAGCCATTTGTTTTCTGTGTTTTCAATTGTCTAATACTTCTTAGAGACCAGTGAATTTTCTTGATTCTTCCTCCTTTGAAAATTAAGTTTGTTCAATGTCTCTTGAAGTGTTTTTATTTATCATTGAAAAATCAAATTCAAATTATTTTATTTCTACATTAGATCCATTTGTTTTCGTAAAGGAAATTGTCATTTAATTCTTTGTTTACTGTAGGAAACATTGTACTTCCATTTTTCATTTTTCCTAAAAGAGAAATATTTGTTAAATTCATCGTTTATCAAAGAAGAAATAATTTGTTCTTTGTTTATTTGATGCATATAGTTTCCTTTTTACATTCACATTAAGGGGAATAAAAAGAAAAACCTGCATTTTCATATAGTGAATTATGTGTTTTGGATAGGAACAAATTAGGAAAGTTGCATATTAGTCTGTGCTCTTTGTTGTTTGCTCTAAAAACTGATTTCTCTTTCTCCTTAGTAGCTAGGATCCTCATTGAAAAAGCTAAAATTGAAAATTTTTCTTATCATTTTAGTTTTCATTTTAGTAATTTCCATCACATCATTGCAGTGAAACTTGAAAGGAAAATTGATAAAAAATATCAACTTAAAATTTACATCATTTACCTAAAAAAGCATTGGAACCATAACGATAACATTTAGAAGGTCTAGGCTATAGACGTGTTTCAGCGTCGTTAAACATAGAAACTATCGTTAATTGTCTGTGATACATTCCGAGTGTGATACCTCACTCCACGTACGTAAGAATATCAGAGCTCGTCCACGTACCTTCGGGTATATAGGGTGGTGTTCTAGTACAATAAGTATAAAGGAGTTCTTTCACTATGCAGTTTCGCGTTAGACAATGCTAACACAAAATTGGGCCTCCACGTACCTTTGGGTATATTTGGGAGGACAACTTTAGGTTTCTATCCATCCATAGTGAACCGAGTCGGCTGCCTTGTAAATTGTGATACAATGAACACAACATTCGTGGAGATTACCAGCTTGTACTTCTTGGTTTGCCAGAAGGTATTCTGCAGTTCACAATTTCTTGGTAAACCTTTTGCCTAGAATTACCCTTTTATTTTGTTTATTTGTTTTTGGTCATAAAATAAATCAGTCATCGTGGAAGAATAACATCCCTTTCCCCATCGTTCACGTAGAATAGCATTGAAACCACCTTTACCATCGGAAGCCACTTCTGGTCGGCGAAGGCAACATCACTCTACTGAAACTAGTAATATTAGTACCTCTGGTGTGACATCATCCTCACATATACCGGAGTCGGAACAAGTTGTTTCTACAAATCCTGGTTCATCTACTGTTGTCGAGACAGAGTCCTCACAGCTACTCGTGGTCACGATCCATCCAATCAGTGAGATCATGCCTCCCGAAATCGATGTTGTTCAACTGGAAGTTGATTCAGATCCTGTCTCTTTTTTGCCAGAACATCTGCATCCCGAAGTCGAATGACCGGAAGTTGTTCTTGTATCAGTTGCCCCACAATCTGTTGTAGCAATTTAGTCTCTCATATCATGCAGTCAACCTCCTGAAATATACTTTGGGCCTAACAATGAAATCCTTCCACCTGGTTTAATTTTGATTGAAGAAATACCACAAGACAAAACACCCTTAACTCCAAATCATTTTGGGGCAGAGCTTTACATGTACAAGTCTTTTCCCCAATCACCTGCCTCTGTTTTTATTGATCCTGCATCTATTCGAGTTCCCGTTGATCCAATAGGATATACATTTGGTCAAGTGACCATGCCTAAACCAACATCTTCAGCTGGACCATCTATTCTAATTGCAATAGCACCCGCTCTCACTAACTCATCGAAGTTCACAACTTCACCAGAGTCATATTTACATGGTGGCCCTATGGTCCCATCCGGTTATATATCTTTATCTCGAATTTTCTTTGATGCATCGTCAAACCCATGGACTTCACCAATGTCATCATTTGGTATTCTAACTGGTAAATATATAGTGAGTACTAAATGGCTTGATCCTCTATATCCATCATTAGGGTAATATCAAGTTGGTCCATCTGGGTATATTCCATCCAGTACAATCTTAAATGGAATCCCTGCATTTGGAGAACAATATTTTTTATCTTATTATACTTATCATGCTGGGCGGCAACCTATGGTCACCCACTTTGACAGTAATCCATTGTTATTTGGTCATCCTAATGTCAGAATGAATGTTTTTCAATGGCAACCCACTCTTCTTATCCAACTACAAACGGTTGTACACTCATATCAACCAGTTCAACTTGTTTCACCCACCTCAAGTTCACTTGTTAATACATCTTTACCCTTGTTACAGACTCAAAATGTTGTACCTCAACCATCACAGGAGGGTCTTTAAACCCAATACCCTCAAGTTTTGAGCTGTCAGACTCTAACTCCTTCGGCTGGTTTACAACAACCACTTGTATCTGGAATAATTTATTCACAAGATGGATTACCATATTATGGGATGTCCCATCCACAACCAAGTTATACCTATCCTCAAATGAATCCAAGTTATCCTAATTTGGGCTATAAAATTGGTGGACAGACCCCTTGGTAGCCACAGGCACAAATTCCAAAACCTTCATTTCAACAAGTATCGTACCTAGGTTTTGGTCAAAAAAATCCTCAAGCATTTGCCTATCAAAAAAACCCATATCTAGGTTACCAACAACATATTCCTTATGCTAGTGCTCAAAAGCCTGTTTCCCAAGCAATTCCATCATACCTTGGCTATGCTCAATCGACAGTTTCCCTTTGTTGCAACTTTAGAATTACCGGATTTAAATCGACTCATCAATGATCCAATCAATTATGCTACTTGGTGGTCAGTGATACCTCATAAATTACTCTTGGATATTCCTAAGTTCAATGGAAACCCTAGGGAAGACCCTTCGAATCATATTATGACTTATCATTTGTGGTGTTCATCTAACTCCCTAAATGATGACTATGTTCGACTACATCTTTTCCAGCATACGATCATTGGTTCGGCTGCAAAATGGTACATTGAGTTACCAAGAGATTATTTTGATAATTTCACTACCCTAGCTACTGTCTTTTTGACCCAATTTCAGTTACCCATACGATATGAAACTGGAACGAAACACTTTAATAATTTTAAACAGACTAATGCTACTCAGATTTCTGATCATATTCGTGAGTGGCGTCATCGTTGTAGAATGGTTAAGACATTTGTTCCTGATCAAATCCTTGTTGAGTGGTTCATTAAGTCCTTGTTACCATATATAAATGAGGATGTAGCTAAGGGTGGCGTCGTCACTAAAGAGTAGGTCATTGCCAGTGCCCAATATTTAGACTTGATGTATACTCAGTCTGGCACGCTCTACGAGAAAATTCCTAATGCGCCGCGATCTAATTTCATTGTTCCTCCTCCATTAAAGGAATCTCATGTTAGAGACGGTATGATTAGTACTGCAAGAACACATAACTATACTTCATCTGATCTTGCACCTTCTTCCGAAATCCATGTCGTGTCATCTGACAAGGGAAAAAGTGACAAGCAACTCGAAAGTAAGAAAAAAGGGAAATCAAAGAAAAAGCAAACTTCTACCCCGTAGGAAAGATCATCTGATCAATTGTCTAGAAATCAGAAACCTCGTTACCCTTGCATAATCTGTAATGAGGAACACTTTTTTCGGTATTTTTCTCACCACGCTAAAGTCTAAAAAATGGTTAAGACCTCACATGCGTCAGCTTTGTTGATAGATTTGTTTCCGAATCTGGACACAAATCTGGTTGCTACGGATCCAGCTTCTAGTTCACAAGTGATTATGTTGTCTGTCACAAAGCCATCCACAGATCTTTTTGTTTCAATGCATAATAAATATTATGGTAGTCAAGCTACTGATCAACCTACTACCTTGACCATGAATCCGTCCACAAATAATACCGCCACCTGCTATTCCTGAATTGGCAATCAAGCCACCAAAGGGAGTCGTTCATAAATCGAAATTTAACCCTTGAGCCAAAGCTGCTCAAAACTATAATATAGTTGAAGATTTGGCTCAATCCCCTTCAGCTATGTCAGCGCTTGAGGTGCTACAAAATTTTCCCTCCCATAAACATGTTTTTTTTTTCAGCAATTGGTGGAATTGATCCGACTGATTCTAACCTCGTAGTCTTTAATCATATGGGCTATGTGCCGCAATTACCAGCAGAATTGGCATTCTCCATGCAAGTAAATATTTTCAATCACCTTTTTCATCGTGCTATTATTGATGATGGAGCAACTACGTTCATTATTTCTCTAAACCGTTGGAAATCACTTGGCTCGCTGCACCTATCTCAATCGCCAACAACGTTGAAAGCTTTCGACAGACGTATATATAAGCCTTGCGGTATTATCAATAACCTACATGTTGAACTAGGGGGAAAAACAATGAATGTTGAAGTTGAGGTCATTGACGGACCCCTCAACTACAATATTTTACTTGGAAGTCCATGGGTATATGCTATGAATGCGATCGTTTCTACATATTTTAGAATGATCGCCTTTCCACATAAAGGTGTTATCACAGTCATCAATCAGCTATCCTTCTTTGCCTCCAATTCCCAGGTAACTGGAAGTGTTTCGTTAGTTCACACACCCCAACTCACACTTCAGAACGTTGGTGTAGGACTCTTAAAGGATTCCACTCTCATGGGAACCTTTGCATTATCGCCGCCTGCGACGTTGACAAAAATTGCAAGTATAGAGACATACTACATGATCTCTTCCACTCCATCTGGCTTAAGGAAGAGTATGGGTGATTCTGAAGTTGTTACGTTGGATGAGTTTCTGCCGCCCAGCTCGACTGAGCTAGCATAGAAATCAATTTATTTGGCTTGGGCAGTGAATCCGAAATTATCATCGCCAGTCGTTTGGGTTGATCGTTCATTAAATTTTGGTACTCCATCTGCTCCTTTTTCCTCAACTTTCTTGACAGATGAGAATATTCTTGAAACCATTATGTCAGAATGAGAACCATGGGAAGATCATCACCATCATTCCCATCTTCTTGATTATGAAGAAGATAATCTTAGAGAACTATATCACCAATCGATCAAAACATTCTTTTCAAATTCTTTTCCTATTAATAAAATCGATTCCGAGCAAAATTTGTCAAATATTGAAGAAACCATTTCTATCAATATTTCGACCAAACCCGATGTTGTAGAAAACATTCATGTCGGCATGTCTTGTTCTCCATTAGAAATAGAAACATATCGCTTTCTCTTTCATTAATTTCATGATGTATTTTCTTGTTATTGCGAGAAAATTCCAGGCATAAATACCAGTATCGTTGAACACACTATTAATATGTACCCTGATGTCAAACCAGTACGTCAATACCTTCGTCTTGATCATCCGAAGAAGGCCGCTGGCATTAAAGAAGAAGATGAAAAACTTTTGCGTGCTAGTTTCATTTACCTTGTTCCGCTAACTAAGTGGGTTTCCAACATCGTTCCTGTTATGAAAAAACAAGGAACCATCAGAGTGTGCGTTGATTATCGGGATGTCAATCTTGCTTCTCCAAAAGACAACTATCCTACCCCCTTTATCGACCAGATTATTGACGATTGTGCTGGATGCAAAATATTTTCGTTCATATATGGATTTTCTGGCTACAATCAAATCAATATCCATCCAGAGCACCAATATAAGACAACATTCATCTGTCCCTGGGGCACATTCGCTTATAGGAAACTCCCGTTTTGTTTAAAGAACGTTGGGGAAAATTTTCAGAGAGCAATGGATTATGCTTTCAATGACATCAAGCACATTGTTCAACCCTATCTAAACGATTTACTTGTGCATTCATGAAATTGGACTGATCACCCGATACATTTGAGAGCTATATTTTTACGCTGCTGGCACTACATAATATGCCTTAGTCCACATAAATGTGTGTTTTGTGTTGGTTTTGGTCGTTTTCTAGGATTCGTCGTCTGAAAAGAAGGAATTTGAATAGGCCCATTGAAGGTCTAGGCCATTCTTGATTTACCTGTGCCATCAAATTTGCTTCAGTTACAGAAACTTCAAGGAAAGGCTAACTTCCTAAGGAGGTTCATACCCAACTACGCCGAAATGGCTAAAGGATTTACTCAGATCTTGACAAAGGGGATTCTCTTCCATTGGGACTAAGTTGCACAAGCTTCTTTTGATGTTGTCAAGGATATGCTTGTTTGGGCGTCATTAATGTATCCCCCAATTATTAGAGTGATTATTTCTTATATATCGTCACCACTGATACGACCATTGGTATGGTATTGGTCCAAGTTGAAAATGGGATAGAACATCCAATCTATAATTTGAGTCGTAGTCTCAATGATACGAAAGTGAAGTATTCATACGTAGAAAATATTGCCTTGGCAGTTGTTCAAGCTATCTAAAGTTTTCGCCACTATATCATGTTCCCGAAGACCATTTTCATTTCAGATTGCAACCCCATGACTTATATCTTAGCACGTCAATTGTTGGCGGGAAAATATTCAAAATGGATTGTCATTTTACAGGAATTTTAATTGGAATTATTCAAATCCAAGTCAAAGAATTCTTTAGTTTTGGCTGAGATTCTCTATGACCTTCCCTCTGATAGTATTTCTACTACGTTGGAACCATCTATTCCTGATGAGTCTCTGTTTCAGATTGGATCATATGATCCTTGGTATGGGGATTTTATCATTTATCTCCAAACCCAGACTTTTTGACCTGTTACCTCTCGCTCTGACCAACGACATATTCGATACCAAACCAAAGATTATCTGATCGTCGGTGATACACTTTATCGTCGTGGTGTTGATAGAATTTTAAGAAGGTGCCTCACTCATGAGGAGGCTGAAAAGGTTATAAATGATTGTCATGTTGGGGCTTGTGGTGGACACTTGTCTAGATACGCTACCATGTAGAAGATACTCCGCGTCGGTTACTTTTGGCCTACCATATTTCACGACTGCATCCTCGTGGTTATAAGTTGTCATGTGTGCCAGATATTTGATCGTAAAATTTGCAAATCGCCAGCGCCAATGCATCTTGTTGTCTCTTTGGGACCATTTTCAAAATGGGGCATTGACTTCATGACCTGTAACCCTCATTCATCCGGGGGGCATGGTTATATTATTGTCGCAGTAGACTACTTTACCAAGTGGGCCTAAGCGATGCCTACATTCAACAACAGGGGAAAAACAACTGCATTTAATCATGTCATTGCACAGTTTGGGGTCCCACAGGCTATAGTCACAGATCATGGTAAGCATTTTCGTAATCACATAATGACTGAGTTGACTGCCAAGTTAGGACTATCACATGATAGTTCTACTCCTTATTATCCACAATCAAATGGACTAGTTGAGTCTATTAACAAGATTCTTAAATGAATTCTTAAACAAATGATAGGAGTTCATAAATGAAATTGGAATTTAATCATGTAATCGGCCTTGTGGGCATATCGAACCTCAGTGAGAAACACAACCATATTTACCCCCTTTCAATTGGTGTATGGTATAGAAGCTATCTTGCCAATCTAATGAGAAATACCTTCGTTAAAACTAGCAATTGGCTCGTTACCTAACACCTCTGCTGAAGAAGCACATCTTTTTAACCTCATCCATCTTGATGAAATGCGTCGTGAAACCAAATTGGCCAACGAAGAACATAAGAGATGTATAAATGTGCAATACGACAAGCATGTCCAAGCTCGCATTTTCTTAGAGGGCGATTTCGTCCTTCTTTATGATCAGGAAGCTGATGTAATAGGTTCAGAGAAATTTGAGCCATTATGGCATGGCCCCTATATTGTCAAAAGAGTTCTTGCTAAGGGTTCCTATGAGTTGGTAGATTACGATGGAATTTTGTTGGCACAACCCATAAATCGGTTGAATCTGAAACATTACTATGCTTAATCATGAGCGTAGTAATTTTTTGTATTATATTGTATATATATGTTATTGATTTGCATTTATTGTCTTAGTTTTCTTTTTAGAGTTTTCTTGACGTTAGTAATCTGTTTTAAATTTCAACGCAGATGTATGAATCTTTGGAACCATTTGTTGGGTATGTTGATGGTGCTAGTCGTAGTACATAGAATATATCCTTTGCAGCATGGGCCATTTTAGCTCTGAACGATGAATTAGTGAGTTTTCAAGGGATTTGTATCAGTCGATCTATAAAAAATATCACTAATTATAACATGTTGATCGAACTTCTCTCTGATGCCATTTCATTTGGTATTAACTGCATCATCATAAGGTTAGACTCACAACTTTTGGTATTACAACTTACTAGTATTTATACTATTAGAAATACAACACTACATCGTATGTTCCTAAGAGTTTGAATTTTGGAAAGAGAATTTGATTTTATTTAATATCAACACATTTCTAGAAACTTGAACACATTGACTGATTCTTTAGCGAATTATGTTATAAACAAAAATTTGCAACACATGTAAAGATACATTCACATAATTGAATAGGATAGCGCAATAAACATAGGAAAACACTGAAATAAAATAGATAGATAGTTATAGGTTTTTACAAAAAATTGTGCCCAATACACATTGGTCATTTGACCTTAAAATGTATGCAACATGTCAAAAGTAAACTAGTGATACTCATGGTAACATGATATCGATCTAGATATCCTATGCAGTAACCGCATCCAATGGTTAGGAACGCTAATAGTGTGGCATTGCAGTCGCATGGGTAACTCTTTGATATGAAAATACAGAATCTCAAAGGTCAACCCATATATGTGTTGTTGAAGCTCAGCAAGAGTCTTAGCCATGTCTAAATCCTGAAGGACTACTCCCCCGACATCCCTCTCTGCTGGCTCATCCGCTCCATGCTCTGGCTCTTCCACTGGTTGAACTCGACCCACATCTGCATTACGTTAAAAATTTAGTTTAGTCTTGGGAAAACATAAAAATACAAAAACATGTATAAACCTTAGGAAAATGAAAAAACATGGTCAAGGAATTCTTACTGATTGCACCCCACTGAGCACCTTCTGGTAAAGCTAATTCTGGATCTCCTCGAAAATCAATGCCTACATGTGCATACTCATTAATGGCAATAATCTGTCACCTAAACCAGGTGAAGAATGAAATCGAGAACATGATGGATGCTTGGCTTGAATTTCTAGCCATCAGTTCTACCCATCTCTGCATCCTCGGAACTCTAGGGTTAGACACATCCAGCGTCACATTCTAAGGCTGCATCAGTGGAATCCACTCTAAGGAAAAAGAAATAAGGATAAAACCATAATTGAATTTTTTCTTCCTTCCTCCCTTTGCCTTGCTCAATTGTTATTTCGTTTGAGAGAGTAAATTTTCAACCCAATTGAAAATTTTTGGTTCCATACACTCTAGTGAATATTTCATATAAGATCTATTCTCTACATGTCGTGTAGTGGTGCTAGCAAGCTTTTCGATTGTGAATAGGATGGTTCTCAATGGAAAATCACGAACACCATGGATGTTTATATTACCATCCTTGCTAGGCTCTTCCCCTGGGTAGCAATACTGCAAAATATAGTCTCTCACCATCTCTCCTCCGAGAGTAGACCCTGAGAGCGAAATGGGTAAGCCTCTCCTTAACAAGCCTGTCAGAAAATATATGTCCTCCACTATAATTGGAACCACTTTGTTCCTAATGTGAAATGCATCAGTTTTTGAATCCCATGCACGAACAAGGAACTCCAAAAGTTCCATTTTTTGCCTCAAACTTGATAAGAAGAAGTACTTTAATAACCCACAATCTCTTAGGGATCTTATAGTAGCTAGATCATTAAGGGAAAATATATTTTGTTCTTCATGCCCTCTTTCTCTTCAAGTAATTGTCATTCTAGTCCGATGAATCCCTGAAACATAACCATAAGACTCATTAAATTCCTTTTCATGCAAAAAATTAGGCAAAATTTGGGTACAATGCAAGAATTAAAAATGTGAATTGTGCCCAACACAGTCTTGTTCAGTATAAAGTGCATTGCATATGCACCTGAGCTTCATTTTGAGTGCATTCCAACACAATTTTTGATGCCCAAGGGTGCGTTTCCATATTTTGAAAAAGAATTTACCATAAGGGGCCCAAATCCCTAAAAAAATGCAATGAAATGAAATAAAATGGCTACTGAAAGAAAGAGGGGGTTTATGGCACCAACCTGGATCAAACGGCGATGAAAAATGTACACAGAATCGATCATAATCAACAACTGAAGTTCAGGGGAAAAAACAGGTTTAGAGCTCCAAAATGCAAATGGTAACTTTCAAATGGTAAAAATGAATAGTAAAACTATTTTAAGTAGTCATTTGATTATTTTCAAATTATATTTATTGTTGTGAATATGGTTTTATTCAATTTTTATCATGAAACGAGTATTTTTAATCCATTGTTGTTCTGAACATGTTTGCAACTGATGAGCAGATTAGTCATGAAAATTTATTTCAAGAATGATTTGACCACAAATCATACTTTTACCCTTATTTTTCGATCTTTGATAAAAACGAAAAAGGACTTGAAGCACACTTTTATCTCTTTTTCGAACTTCGATAACAACGAAAAAGGAACCCCTGGAGTTTTATTTTAGCTCTTTTCAGACTCCAATAATGTGAAAAGATTTTCGAGCACTTGTCTTTTAGAGATTGTAAAAGTAAATGAATTGATATCTACTCAGTATAAGTTTAACCCTTTTCTGGACTGAGATAGATTATGTATGAAAAAGGAATGCCTTAGTCGAACATGGCTAGGAGGTTCTCTAAGATATTATTTTACATTTTTTTGGATCTAAGTGACAAATTTACGAAAAAGGACTCATGGAGTTTTCTTTTGTCCTCTTTTTAAAACTCTCTAAATATGAAAAAGGATTGGGCTATCACTGTTGTTAGGCTCGTTAAAACATAAAACAGTGATATGCTTGTCGTTCATGGCAAGAATCAAGTTTCATTCATCGCTACACTCGTTAAATTATTAAATAGTGATACATTATTTTCCTGAAGGGTTGAATTATAGGTCAAGCATATGTTATCCTCCTCAAGCTTGTTAAAAAATAAAGAGTTACTGGTCGACAAATGACCAGGGAAAATTTGGGAAAGTGAAAAAAACTTTTACGGTAGTAGGTCACTCTTGAACATGACACTTCACTCCATCATCATGACTATTTGGGTTGGGTAATATTCTTGACGGTTCATTCATACCTATGGTTCATCATTCCTTCACTTCGATTTTGGTTCAATGCTGTCGACTCATCTCAGTGTCGCTGATATGTTCAAGAGAAATCATCCAGTGAATACTCATCCTTCTGCAATACTCATAAACCTTCATTCTCATGTAGTCATCCCTGAACATTGCTATATCAAGTCACATTTTGTCTCCAAAATCAGTAACTCCCATTTCGCGATAAAGTGGCTTCCTGTCGACATCAAATCATCATCTAGGAAGTTTACTTAGAAACATCATCTTCCAGTACCATGAGGCTTGTTACAACATCGACAAGATCCTCACTTTTGGACTTTTGACAGAAATATTTTGTTTGGCGTTTGACATCAAATCATCTATTCACGCCTTACGAAATGTAATGCAATATTTTGAGAGTCATTAACATCAATGGTGTTTCTCTCACATTTTTTAACAACTCACATCATTGGCTGGTAATCAAACAATGTCTTACCATGTTCGACTACAAATCATATATTCAGATGGCTAGACTTGTACCCGAACGATCAAGTGAAGGAGATAAGAAGACCCTGAATCTAGTTTCAACCATTCGAGCTATGATTTCAAGATTGTTGTACACATCATTTGTACGATGACCTTACATACAAATCGTCATCTAAACATGGGCCTATATCTCTAGGCATGTCTGAATTGGGCAACATTCCAATGTAGACGACTTTCTGCACTATGTAAATGTTATTATATAGTTTATGTGTTGAGCATGGGAATGCCTCCCTCAGCGATTCGTGATCAAGATGAAAATATCCCGATGTAATGTATTGTAAGATTGATGCAGGTGGCCACTCCACTTTAGTTCCATCCCATCACATCGTAAAACATCTCATTCAAAAAATATTGTTATTATTCTGACTTCATGATTTAGGGGGCAACTGTTATAGGTTAATTTGGGCATCATTCTCCATGACCTAGTCAAATTGGACATCATCCCCAGGACCAATGAAATAGGGTCTATCATCCCTTATCATTTCAGTTGATACATGCCCTAAGACAAGAACAAACAATTCATGAATTCTATTATAAGGTTTCTAAGGTTTGAAGTATATGTTATATCACTTATGACCTCACCAACATTGCCTCTCAAGGGACTAACTACGTTGCATATGCAACTCCCTCCATTCAAGGGTGCACTGCAATGCACTTCCCGACATTCAAGAGTGCGTTGGTCAAATGGGAGCAGAATTCTCATTGTTCCAGAATCTCCACATGGCCAGTGCCTTCTACAAGAGTCCATATGTGTCAAACTTCGAATCCATGTGTCCATATAACACCTCTGAGCTTGGGAACATGTCTTGCCTATTATTAAAAATTCATTGATTGAGAAACTACCTTCAGTTTCCCTATAAATTGAGCACATATCCGAGTGCTAGGAAAGGAAGAAATTTGGGAAAAAAATGCGGTTGGATTCTCAATTGAGAGAGTGATAGAAGTGATATTTTGCTGGTGAGATGTTGATTTCAACGAGGCTGGGATGATGCTGGAGCTGGTGACATCAAATCGATCATTGGTTGTAACCTCCTCCTTCTACTCATTAATAAATATTGTTGTTAATTTTCTCATATATGTATCTGTTTATGTTTCTATTTCTCATATGATGTATTCTTAACTGATATATATGTTTCATATTCAATCGATTTAACTGATTAAGATAAATAGGCATCTGCATATTGCAATCTCTTTTTTGTTTAGTATTTATACTTGCAGGAACTAGTCTGGCGATCTAAGTTGGATTGGAAGCTACAAAAAAACAACAAAAGGAGAATATGAAGCGCTTGGATCACAAGTAGGTTCCTCTATCTTTTTGTGTGTCTATTTACTCTTAGATAAAGTGTCTGCAAAGTATTTGATATGTTGTTATAAATGCATAGCACCACATTTAGGGAATTTTATTTATCCATAATTCATAATTTCACATAACACTATTAGTGTTCGACTTCAAGACATTTAATCACACTTCATAGATTTTACTGGATTAACTTGAGAACCATTAACATTATTGATGGTTTCTTTTGAACGTGTCAACGATTCACAACATTGACCAATAATTTGGTGGTTTATACCATGATCGAATTTGAGACATTCACTCACATGGTTGGATTCGTACTATAGCTTGATAGAGATGAAGACCAAGACCCTGGATCTAGTTTCATCCATCCAGGTTGTGTGAGGTTTCAAGATATTCATGATTGAAAATATAGATCCATATTTGATGGATGTGTCCATACTGTGTCTATTGTTGACATGGATCTTTTTATATTTCCATACTAATTCTTTGAGATACTTTTACTCTAAGTATGGGAATTCATACCTCAGTGATGTTTATATGAAGTTTTTATCGTAATCCTTGATTTTTTTGTTTTAGGTATCAAATCCGAACTTTGACATTATAAAGCGCTTCAGTCCTGAAACATCCTATCTGAATTTTCACTTTAGGCGGGAATATATTACACGTCATTTTGTCACCAATAGGAAAATAACCTTTGTTTCAAATCTATCACTATTTGATGAAAGTGTTCCATGAATTCCCTTGCAACGTTAGAAGCAAAACAATCCCAAAGAGAACACGAATCCCAGATTACATTTCTTAAGATACCTACTTTTAGGAACTTGCATGGTTTCCTAGCCAATATCTGCACAACCACATTATTGACCATTGAGGCTTGCACAAATATGCCCTCTGTCTTCCACTAAAAACTGCACAAATGACTTAACGTGAGTAAAAATAAAAATTAATTTCTAAAAGCCTTGTTGGAGGAATATTTATCAACCAAAAGGCCTTGAGCCTCTACATACTTGGGCCTCATCCCTATGCTCATGGAGAAAACTCCCTCCCTTTTTGGAACCCTAATCGATTCTTTTGAGGAACTCATCCCTTGAGAAGAAGAACTCAAACCTCCTCCTCTTGGACTATAAATTCAACATAGACTAGAGGAATAAGGAGGAGTTTTGAATGTAAACTTATGCTGTTGGAATAGGGTTAGAAGGCTTGTCACCTAAAGGGAGGATTGGAGACCATTGGGAGGAGGCACGCATCATCAAGGCCAAGGTTGTAATGCTTCTTCTTGTTCAATATTAATACAAGCATTTTTATTTCTTACTTGCACTTTTTTAATGCTCTTTGAAAGGCTCCTTGATCCTTTGCATGATTTATAATTGAATATGAGTTTAATATTATGATATATTCTATGTTGCAATTTTCATTTGCTTTTTGTTGCATCTTTTTCTATGTTATGCTTTTATGCCTAGTTTATTTTTTTACATCGGAAGGACCTCTAGAGACATTTTGTAGAAAGGTAAGAGGCTCTTGCATATATCATACTTCATACTTCAATTTTGAATTAAGGAAAGGTAGCAGTCACTTGTTTTGTTTGTTACTAGATCTCTTTGGAATCTAGGGAGACCGTTCTTGTCTGCAAGAGGGATTTGTCTACCATAAAAACCCCCAAGGCCAATAAATATTTACATCAAAACATAAAAACAGATGATAAAAAATAGAGAAGTACAACCAGAGAGAGACCTGGCATCAAAAAATTCCATTATGAGGAGAGCCCTTCCTACACGGCCCACAAAGTTTCTTTTTTCCTAATGTTGAACTAGAACCAACACCACCATTATCATCATGTACAAATCCTCCCACTAAATTCTCCAAAGTATTGATCCTAGAACCAAGAGATGTGACTTCACCATGAAGGTCATTAATGAAGTTTCCAAGCTGCTTATAATCCTTATAAATTTAGCCTCCATGAGGAGCTGGGAGGATTGACATTGTCGCTCAACCATTTCATCCTGATTTTTCCTTTCCAACCTTAGCACATCCAGCACACCCAAAATTTTGTCTATCAAGCGATCCAAAACGTTGAGGTCCAGAGTGGGAGGAGGGTTCATCATGATGTGAGAGAAACGTAGCCAGCAAAGCCTAATCACTCCAAATGAATGTGCCAACTTTGGAAAACCACCAATATTGGAGTCACCATGAAGAAAATGGACGATTACATTTATCTCTTTATAATCAGAGGCTAGACATATTCATGGACCCATTGGAGAATGTGAATCTAAATCCCACCCATGGATCGATAAAGGGCCCTAAGTTGACTGAATAATGAAAACATAGAATGGAAACATTAACTCAATTACATAGCTCGAAATAGAATAAGAAGGGTTCCATACAATGTCCCACCAGGCTCATATAAGGTGATATAAATGTTGGGGCCATAAAAGGTTATGGGAGGAGGATAAAAATTGACATATCTGAGAGACATATACCTAAGTTTCTTAATTCAATGGGAATGCCTTGGAATTAAATACTTCAAAAAAATATGGCACTTTCCTTCTGACACAAGAGAATGGCAGCTGGAACATTATGTGAATAAAAAAAATATGACCTGGATTTAACATGGATGTGGGATATGAGCGAATTTGAATTTTCGGTGATCCTTCGCAATTAAACCTCGGGCCATCTCAGAGCCACATTTTTCTAGAGAATAAAACATTGATTTAAGGTGCCTATAAACATATATGGATTCTATGTGCCTAAATTGTGAGGCTAATAATAGGATCCAAATAATAATGGGAAGGGAGTCATTACTTAGCCCAAATTTAGCCTTTACCACTTGTCGAATTATTACCATTGAATCATTGAAAACCACAATCTTGGAAACACTTATTTTGAAGGACATTTTTAGGCCCTTCCAAAGAGTCAAGAACTCCACATGATTGTTTGTAGCATGTCCCAATCCCCATGCGAATTGATCTTCTTTTTTTCCATTGGGGACAATGAGGACCCCTCCCGCTGCCACCTCCCCATATATGCATTAACATTTATAAAAAATATACATTTGTAATTATTTTTTAAAGTGAAAAAAGTATGGTATTATAGGGTGATAGGTAAAAGTGACGTATTTTAGAAACTAGTTGGGAAGTGGTGTGGAGTTTTAGAAAGTGAAAACATATTAATGCAATTGAAATTCTTATGGGGCACCTTTTTTTGTTGGTGTGCTCAAGATGTTTTACTGAAACATATATTATTGCATCCTTGGAAATCCCATTTAGGAAAAGTATGGGTCATAAAGGATTTGTTTGCAAGAGTAGATCAATTTTTCTAAGTTTGGTATAGGTAGACAACAATTTTTCCTACATTTAATGAGGGAAGTTCATGCGAAATATGCAAGTAATTATTGTATCAAAAGATGTAATTGTATCTCTATTTCACATTGCAAATAATTGGTACAGTTAACATTATGTGTTTTTTTGTAATGGGTCAAAACTAGTTGAATGCACTATCATTTGTAAAATTTAAAATAATATATTAATATTAGCACATCTTTTATGCAATGTGGTGTAAAATGAAGGAACTGAAACATTATAGGAAAAAGTAACATAAGAAATAAATTAGGTAATGTTAACATTGGATAACAATCATCATAAAAGATCAATATAATTTGATAAGAAAATATAACTAAAGTTTCCTAAGAATAATCTTAATAATATGCATTTGAAAGTGTTTTTGTAGCATATTAAAATATTTAATATAATTTGATAAGAAAATATAGCTAAAGTTTCCTAAGAATAATCTTAATAATCTGCATATGAGAGTGTTGTTCTAGCATATTAAAATATTTAATAATTACAATTAAGAAGTTTTGAAAAGCATATATGGTAAAGTAGGCATGTGAATATGTTTCCTTGAGGTTTATGTTTCAAGGATATATATTTGATGGTGGTTTCATAGAATTTGGAAACCTTGGTAGCTTGAAGAATATAAGGTTTACAAATGAGGAAACAAAATAAATGAGAGCATTCAAAATAAAATTTTAACATTGACAGAAAATAAATTATTTATAACCTAGAAAGAAAAAATACCAACCTAAAATAATTATAATAATTTTAGAATGAATATATAAGAGTCATACAAATATGGGAATTTTAATGCAAATAAATACAGGGCACTTACCATACGAAAAAAATTAATTTGGTAAGTCACAAAAATATGCAAAGTAGATATGAAATGAAAAGAAGAAAGAAAGGAAAATGGTGAGAACTTATTTTGGATGGGAATTCCAAATGGATTGAGTATAAATGTAGACACATATCAAACTATTTATTTTTGAGGATGATATCTTTTGTCAATTTCCATAATGGCATGTCAAGAGCAATGGATAGTGTATGAAATTTGTAAACCTTTGGGAACTATTATATTATATATTTCAAAAAAATTATGAACACAAATTTATATAAGTTTACAATAAATAAAATTGGGTTAGAAACTATGAAATGTATGGTTGAATTAATGACGAGTGTTTGGTAAGTTTATAAGTAGGCACATATTTAATGTGGGTATGATATCTCCACTAAAGAGGTGAAACAAAAATTGCGTGCAAATAGTCTTGTTAGGTGAGAAATTGTGAAGCAAGGTCACTTCTTCTTGCCTTCACATTATGTGGGAATTTTCCTTCATTATTTTGTACCTTTCAAAGGTAAATAATGGGGAGATGTGAAGGTTGTTCAAGGAAGGAACTTTGGATATTGTAATTAAGGTCAAAGCTTCTCATTCAACCATATCAATGTATATTGTAACCTTTGGTAATCTCATCCCTTTTGATTTATGTATTGTTAAATAACATGCCATTTTTAATGGAACTTTTGTATGTCCATCCCTTTATATATGTTGAATTGGAAAAAAGACATGATTGATAGTATCCCATGGGTTGCCAATGTACTTGTTGAATCTCACAACCAAACATGTTGGTAGTTTTGGAGGTTTATGGTTTTATTCATATTATATGGTAATGATTTGATTGAGGAATCCATTAACAAGGCTATCTACAAACCATAAGCTAGATATTAACATCATTTTTTCCTTTGGATAGATCAAGAATTTAAGTTTCAAATCTTCATATTCAACCATACAATAAATTTTGTTTTTGTTGTTTTTGGAATTAAAAAGTTCTATTAGAATGTAGAAATTTGCTGAATAATGAAGATTTATCCACTGAGATTATCCTGATCATACACTAATTCGAATTCATGTATAACACATAACCTCTTCTACAATTGATCATCAATATGCGGAAATAGAAACAGTCGCATGCGCACATAAACACAATATGTAATGGGGAAAGCTTATAGCTGAAACCCCCCAGCTATTTTGTATATTATAGTGGAAGAGAACAGGTAACAATACATAGCACAATAATCCTCACAAGTACTCGCATCGGCTTCCAAAAGTTACACACAAACTAGCTTTCCGCCTGAACAAGTCAAAGTTCAAAACTTTATCCACCACCGTTCGCCTTGCGCAATCAAGGCCGGTGTAATGAGAGATCCAAGTTCGAATCTCATCGGGCTCCAATCGGCGCAATCACGTCGGGTAATCTCCAATGCTTGTGCAAGTCTCATGCACAACTGTTGTCGCAACTAATAGCAAACTCACCCTTTCATCTACCTCTTCCACTGGTCTCCACTGAACTGTCCATGCATTGTAGTGAACTGATGTGTTCTTGAGTTGAATAATGAGTTAATATTTAGTGAATTAAATAATATTTAATTCACTCCACTCATCACTAGTTGATTAGCTAGTTAAACTAATCACAACTAGTTCAACTAAGTTAAACCGAACACAACTCCACCAACTGTCTCATCAACTCCACCAAACTCTGCCACTGAAGTCCTAACTGAAGTCAACCATGCATGAGCTCACCAAACCCCAAGGAATAGCGTAATTCCTTTTTTCAGATGCATGGGCCACATCCGTAGCTCCAACTGAAGTGCTGTAAGAGAATAAACTGAAGTTTAGAGTCCAAATATTATTAAGGGCTAATAATATTTCACTGACCTATTTTTAGACAGGCAGTCTAAAAATAGACTTCGACCTGTATGTCTAAAAATAGAGGTCCATCTATTTTTACCAACTCGACCAATCATCCAAGAATAGCATACTGCAACTCCTAGACCATGCTCCATATGTCTAAAAATAGACATAGTCTAAAAATAGACTTTGCGCCAAAATAGCCTGCGGGCCCACTTAGTGAAGGCGACTTCATTTCACTAAGCTCCATCATCTTGTTGCATTTTCAACACTCCCTCTCAACAAGATATGGATTATCTGCAACCCCTATCCTGCCTCTGTGGAATTCGAATTTTCTCCCGGTGAGCGCCTTCGTCAAGATGTCAGCATCTTGATCCTTCGTGGGAACATATGAAAGTAACATGATTCTCCGCTGAACACAATATCTGATATGATGGTACCTGATGTCGATGTGTTTGGATCTATCATGAAATACTGGATTAGCCGAGAGTTTAATGCAACTTTGGTTATCACAATAAATCACAGTAGGCTCCAAGTGCGACCCGAACAATCCGACGAGGATCTTCCTCATCCAAATAGCCTCGCATGCAGCCAAGCTAGCTGCCATGTACTCGGCCTCTGCTGAACTGAGTGCCACGGATCTCTGCTTCCTGCTGTACCAGGTAACTGTTGTCAACCCGATACTGAAGATTCCTCAAGATGTGCTCTTTTGGTCCGTTGGGCTCCCTGCCCAATCTGCATCAGTGAAGCCGTAAAGCTTCGCTCCATCCTCCTGTTTGTACCACAGACCATATCTTGATGTGCCACTAAGATAACGCAATACATGCTTTCCTGCCTTCCAGAAGAGCTTGGTAGGCTTAACCATATCTTGCGAAAGCTGGTTAACAACATAGCATATATCGGGTCGTGTATTGACCAGATACATAAGCGACCCCACCAACTGTCGATAGACAGTGGCATCCACTACCTCCGCTGAAGTAGCATCCTCCTTCCTCCAACCACCAGGAAGAGGAGTGTCAACAGGCTTGCAGCCTTGCATGTTGAACCTCTCTAGAATCTCCTGGGCATACTTGCCCTGAGAAACAAACAGTCCTCCGCTGCGCTGCCAAATCTCCAATCCCAGGAAATAATGAAGGATGCCCAAGTCCTTCATCTCAAAATCTCGTGCAAGATCCTCCTTGCATGAAAGTATCAACTGCTCATCGCCAGTCAAAATCAGATCATCTACATACAGTACGATGATCAACAGCTTCCCCTCCACCACAATCTGGTACAGGTTTGGATCCGCCTCACTCTTGGAGAATCCAAGCCCGGTGAAGTAGCTGTCTATCCGAGTGTACCAAGCACGAGGTGCTTGCTTCAGCCCGTACAGTGCTCTCTTGAGTCGGCACACATGCGACTCACTGCTGAAGATCTCGAAACCTTCAGGCTGCTCTATGTACACCTCCTCCTCAATGACTCTGTTGAGGAACGCAGTCTTCACATCCATCTGATGGATGTGCCATCCCATTTGCGCTGAGAGAGCAAGGATCGTCCGTATGGAAGAGTACCTTGCGACAGGTGAAAAGGTCTCCTCATAATCGATTCCCTCGATCTGTGAGAAGCCACGGGCGACAAATCTCGCCTTGTACTTCTCCACACTGCCGTCAGCCGCCTGCTCCACCTTGTAGATCCATCGCGAACCCACCACTGATTTCCCAACCGGTCTTGGGACAATCTCCCATGCACTGTTCCTGACGATCGAATCATATTCTTCGATCATGGCATCAACCCATGCGGGTTCCTCCACAGCTTCCTCAAAAGAGGATGGCTCCGTCACAACACATTGACTCACAAGAGCCATGTATCCAATGTACCGATCCGGTGACTGTCTCTGTCTGCGCTGTGCTGTAGGTGGTCCTACAACCTTCTCTGCATCCCGAGCCAGTCGCTCAGCTTCTGTAGTGCGCATGCGCCCTCTGATGGTTGGCGCTGCCTGGGTGGTTTCTTCCACCTCCCGAACCTCCTCTTGTGGCTGATCCACATCCGGAAGCTCCTCCTTAGGAACTAACAGCTCCTCATCTGCATGCAAGTGTAGCTCCCTCTCAAGCGAACACCGCATGGCTTTCTCCTCCTGAAATTTTATATCCCGTCGCACAACAGTCTTTCGACTGTCTAAAAAATACACCCGATAGTTGTGAGGTGTATCAGTGTACCCCACAAATATTCCAACCTCAGCAGTTGGATCCAGCTTCCTTCTCGCATCCTTCGTCACATGCATGTAGACAGGAGAACCAAAAATCCGCAAATGGGAAATATCAGGCCTCTTGCCAGAATAAGCCTCCTCCGGTGTACTCATGCCAAGAACCTTGTGAGGACAACGGTTCTGCACATACACTTCTGTATTGCATGCCTCAGCCCACAAGTGAAGGGGTAAGCCCTGATCATGCAACATCGCCCGTGCAGCACCCACGATCGTTTTGTTCTTCCGCTCAGCCACCCCATTCTGCTGTGGGTTATGGGGTGCGATGAGCTCTCTCCGAATCCCTTCTGCGCTGCAAAAGTCCTTGAATTCAGTAGATATGAATTCACCACCATTGTCTCTCCTAAGAGCCTTCACATGCTTCCCCGATTCCTTCTCAACCAGCGCCTTGAATTCACAGAACTTTGAAAATGTCTCGCTCTTCTTCTGCATGAAGAAGATCCAGCACTTCCGAGAGAAATCATCAACAAAGATCACATAGTACTTGTGCTTTGCTGTCGAAGCTACAGAGAAAGGACCACACACATCTGTGTGAAATCTCTCAAGGATCGTCGTGGCGCGACTATCCTTCTCGTGAAAGGTGGCTTTCACATACTTCCCCAAGGTACACCCCTTGCACTGATCTGACTGCGCAAGAGTGCCCTTAGGAAGCCCAGTAGAAATCTGCTGCAATATCTTCAAAGCTCCATGGTGAAGGTGGCCCAATCTCCTGTGCCACAGTTCGCCCTCATCATCCCGGCTCACCACTTCTCCCGCCTTGCATGCCATTGCTACGCAGCCATCTACTTGCAACTGATAAAGGTTCTTGACTCAAACCCCTATCTTCCGGGTCTCTCCAGTTGTCTTACTGCGCAGGAAAGCTTTTCCTTCGCTGAAGACCACATCATACCCCTTGTCTTCCAACATTGCCACAGAGATCAGGTTCTTCATCAATCCTGGAACATGCAAAACTTCCTTCAATATGAAAGGTTTACCAGACTCCGTCTCAAAGGAAATGGTACCGATACCAGTCGCATTGTATCTACCATCATCGCCCATCTCGATGTGCACTCCAAGATCTTTTTCCTCCAGATATGAAAACAGATCTCGATCTCCGGTCATGTGAAATGATGCACCACTGTCCAAGAACCAAACTGATCCTAGCACACTTGAAACCAAGCATGCGATCAGTGAAAAATCTAGTTCGAATTGAGAAGCCAATGCCTCTCCCGCTGTAGATCCAGCAACCTTCTTATTTTTCTTCTTCTGCAGACAATTTGTGGCATAGTGTCCGTGCTGGTGACAGTGAAAACACTTCACCTTGGACATGTCTTTCTTCTTTCCTTTCGCACCAGACTGAGAAGCTTTCTTGCTCTTCCCCTTCTTTGCTTTGGCAGCCAAAGCGCAATTTTCTTCATCAGATACCTTTGATGAAGATCCGTCCCTAGTAGTTCTCCTTATCTCCTCTTGCATGAGATCTGCCCAAAGTCGCTCCCATCCCGGCAACTTCTCCCGACCATTGACACTATCTTAATATGCATGCCAACTTTTCGGAAGACCAAGGAGAGCCAGGTCTACCATATCCTCTTCTTCGACAGTCACCCCCACACTTCCTAGCTCATCTCTGCATTGAGTGAACTTCGTGAGGTACTTGGCGATACTGTCGCCTTTCTCCGTCTTAATGTTTCTGAGCTTATCCTTGAGCAGCAGCTTCCTTTGGTCGCTCTTACTCTGGAATAGATCTGTCAATGCTTTCCACAATAGATATGGAGAAGCTTTTCCATGCAGGCTGGATACAATGTGATCCTTCACACCCTCCAACAGAATCCTTCGACATTTCGCCATCTTCTTTTGCCAAGCCTCGACTTCAGCAGGATCAGTGGGCTTTTGGACATCCGCATTCGCTACGAACTCCTTCAGTCCATTATCTTCTAATACTGCCTCCATCCGATCTTTCCATGCAACATAATTCGAACTGCCTTCAAGAGCATATTCGAGTCGCAAACCGTTGAAAGACATTTTCAACTCTGGCACCAAGAAAACAAATTGCTGCAAAATTTGAATTCCAAACTCAAAAAACTCAACTACTTCTGGATCTGTGAGAACAAATTATTTCTAGCACAGAGATCGACTGTAAGGGCATTTACTGGATATATCACCTTTCAGAGAAAGGATGGATCCAGAGGCTACCTGGCCCGTTACAGACTCTGTCTACCGAAATAATATTGTAATCACTGCAATAGATCCCGATGATCAATTCGCTCCGATACCATGTAGAAATTTGCTGAATAATGAATATTTATCCACCGAGATTATCCTGATCACATACTAATTCGAATTCATATGCAACACATAATCTCTTCTACAATCAATCATCAATTTGCGGAAATAGAAACAGTCGCATGCGCACATAAACACAATATGTAATGGGGAAAGCTTATAGCTGAAAACCCCCAGTTATTTGTATATTATAATAGAAGAGAAACATGTAACAATCTCAGTACAATACTCCTCACAAGTACTCAGTACTGTCTCCAAAAGTTACACACAAACTAGCTTGGTTTTGAACAAGTCATAGGTTCAAAACTCATCCACTAATTGCCTGCCTCTATTGCGCAATCAAGGCTGGTCTAATGAGAGATCCAAGTTCAAATCTCACTGGCTCCAACTGCGCAATCATCATTGGAAATCTCCTCCAATGCTTGTGCAAATCTCATGCACAACTGCTGTCGCAACTAATAGCAAACTCACCCTTTCATCTACCTCTTCCACTGGTCTCCACTGAACTGTCCATGCACTATAGTGAACTGATGTGTTCTTGAGTTGAATAATGAGTTAATAATTAGTGAATTAAATAATATTTAATTCACTCCACTCATTACTAGTTGATTAGCTAGTTAAATTAATCACAACTAGTTCAACTAAGTTAAACCGAACACAACTCCACCAACTGTCTCATCAACTCCACCAAACTCTGCCACTGAAGTCCTAACTGAAGTCAACCATGCATGAGCTCACCAAACCCCAAGGAATATCGTAATTCCTTCTGTCAGATGCATGAGCCACATCCGTAGCTCCAACTGAAGTGCTGTAAGAGAATAAACCGAAGTTTAGAGTCCAAATATTATTAAGGGCTAATAATATTTGACTGACCTATTTTTAGACAGGCAGTCTAAAAATAGACTTCGACCTGTATGTCTAAAAATAGAGGTCCATCTATTTTTACCAACTCAACCAATCATCCAAGAATAGCATACTGCAACTCCTAGACCATGCTCCATATGTCTAAAAATAGACTTTGTGCCAAAAATAGCCTGCGGGCCCACTTAGTGAAGGCGACTTCATTTCACTAAGCTCCATCATCTTGTTGCATTTTCAACATATAATGTCCAAAAACTTTGACATTTGTGGATTATGAATTGTGGCTATTTTTTTGGCTACAAATAAATGTGTTGAAGCATGGAAAGTACATAGCTCATCTTAATATTGGAAGGAATTTTTCCTTGACATGAGAAGGTTATAATCCTCCAAAGGAGGCTGTGTATTTCTAATTTTGTGAAGGATATTATTGAATGTGATGTAGGCTAGGTCATTCCCTTGTTGCCAAAATATAGCTTCTAGAGTGACCACCATATTAAAGTTGCACCAAAGTGTCCATGGGATGATGTTGCATATAGTGAAATGTCATTCCCAAGTGGTGATTGGAAAAGTTATCTAACCAGAATAATACAACAACCCATGATAGGGATGGTTTTATGTTGAGGGAATGCTTATTATAAATGATAATTGATATGGTTTAAAAGTGTTAGTCTTAGAAGTTAGTTTCATCGATGAGAATGAAATAGATGTGCTTAAGATTTTTCTTGAAGGTGAATTTCCTCCTAAATGCAACAAATTCCTTAAAGGATTGTGAAAGGAATAGTGGATTATATATGCTTTAATGTTGAAGTATGAGATGCTAGTCAAAGAAAGTAATATAAAGGGATTTTCTATGAATTATGTGGTTGAGTGAAGTGTTTCTTTAATGCACGTAAGCAAGTATGGTTTTCTAGTACTAGTAGTAGCTTGGACAATCATTCTTAATGAATGAGTATTATTTTTGTTTGTGGAGAGTTGCAAGATAATGGTGAGGAATTTTGTTTGGATAGAAGACAATGACTTAGAAGTGGATGGATTGGAATAACATTGTCACTTGAGGAAATTGATGGTGTAAGTAATTGTTCTTTGTGAACTATATCAACGATTTCTTGAAAGATAAAGGGGGTACATTTATTATTCCAGTTATATTGGTTGTTGTCAAAGTGTCAATGATATAGAATTCCAATGTAAATGATTTGGATTTCATTGGTAGGGTGGAGTTGGGAGAGCATTTCCCATTCACTCAAGTCCATGGTTTGTATTTCATCTACACAGATTTTCTTGTAAAGGGGAAAAGGTTCAAAGGGTTGTGGTGGACTTGATAGGGAGTGTAATATTTCTATAATTATAAATCATGAGTTCAATCATATAGAAATATATGTAGGAGCATGGATATATGGCGAGTATTGTAGACTAGAGTGGTGGAACACAAACAATAGCCTTGGCCTCTCTTAATTTCCATTTTTTTGTGTGAATATTATATCACCAAGATCTTGCATCATCTATAGGAGTAATGGATTATAGTAGATGAGGTGTTAAATGTATCTATCCATGAAGTTCATCTTTTAGAAGGAAGTGTTAGTTTTTGGCAAGAGATCTTTCAAAAAAAAATTAATTAGCCTTCAAGGAGAAGAAGGGTTGAAAACTAATTAGGGATAGATTTTGAAAGATATGGAATGTTTCTTATGGTCCTTTTTGATAATAAACAATTTATCTTGTAAGGAATTTTTAAGCCAAAATTATGGAAAGGTCAAGAAGAGGCGCAACCTACACAATGATACTAAGCGTATGATGAAAACTTGCATATTTTGTCTCTATTTTGGATGCATACTTTATAATGTACTTTTGAACAACAAGGAGGGAGATAATTGGATGAAAATCATCTTTCCCATGCTATATTGTTAGTATGGAAGGGTTATTTCTATGGATATTATCATTATACACAAGGTTGTAGGTTTTATGCTTGTGCTCATCAATAAACATGTTATATGAGAAATGTAACTCCCAATGCAATTTATAATGGCATTCATATCTAGTTCCTTTCTTTCTCATGCATGTAATATATATTCATTTTGTCTCTTGTTGAATGCAATCAACTAATTCTTCATGGTCATGCTTTGGATCCTTTTTAATATGTCCTTAGTACCTAAAACATTATTGTATAGAATAAAGTGTGGAATGAAGGGGCCCTTGTGGTGAATATTTCATGGATTCCAAGTTGAAATATACTAAATAAATTTTTTATTTTTTAATCTAAAATGTATTATCCTAGTCAAGGGTGCATTTCCAACCATCTAAAGCCATGAATATGTTTAACTCCTTTTCATTTCCATTAATATCTATCAATGAAATTATTGTCAAGAAATGTTTGATTACATAAAACTTGATATATATATGATGGTGGTAGAAGTGTTAAAGAATATATTTATATGAATAGCCTTTTGAATGGAATTGTTCTTCTGGGTCCTTTTTAGGGATGATTGTGAACCTATGGTACATGTATAATGATGCCAGATGTGGGCTAGAGATCATATTTTTAATTCACCAAACTTCTTGCGTAATTAGGTAGGATATTGGGCATGACTGCATGTAGATTAATCCATTTAGTGATAGTTGCACTTAGTGTAAAAAACAACATTGGGAAACTTAATTGTAGAATCATATGTGTTAGTTGATTACTATATTTATACCAAAAATATCTATTTCCATGGGTATAGGAACCAAAAATTATTAGTCGGTCTACAAGCTTATCATCATGTGAGTGTTCCACGTGGATGTTAAGACATGATTTTTTTGGGAGGATTATTAAATTTTCTTGTTAATAAAAAATATTTTCTACTTAACTATAATGGAACACTATGAGGTTATATAAGTGATAACAAAATATTGGGTGCTTAGCAAATCTATTGTTGTGGTAACTTATTAGGTGTAATGCATAATCTTACATTTCAATTGATTCAAATGATTGTTTCCTAAATGTGGAAACAGTTGCAAAGAATAATGTGGGAAATTAGTACCTTTGTGTTGTATACATTGATTGGTGATCTATGAAGTGAAAGTATCTTGATATTTCTTAGAGTTCTATATGTGTGTTAAGAATAGCGACTACAAAAAATGATGTTTGATGGTAATCTAGTTCTATACAATCATTACGCTATTGATCCGTGTCTAAAGAGTTATGGGTGGCATCCAGAGTGGAAATGCTTGAATGGTAAATCATAGGGGAAATAGTAGTGGAGGAAGTTGGCAAAACACTAAGTGTGGTTTGGTCAAAGTGGAGATCCTTATAATATATTTCCTTTTCTAAATTTTACTCCAAGATATTAATAACATGAGATGTATCAATAATGCAATAATAAGATTAATTTTGAAAGCTCTTGCTTGCGAAAATCAAATTTTTCAAGCCCTAAACATGATGATTTAGGTAGCTAATTATTGATCAAATGTACAATGGGAAGCTTATTATTTGGTCATTTTGATTGTAGTGTTTGATACATGCGTAGGTTACTTGAATTATGGGGTTGACGCATGTTATGAACATTTTTTCAACTGGTATAAGGACTAATAATAACATAAGGTGGTTCACTAAGGTTCATGTTATTCCAAATGGAGGCGTGATTCCCTCTTTTTCCCTGAATTTTTTTTACAATAAGTACAATTTCTATTTTAAAACAAAAAACTAAGTTTTGAGATATGAATTTTTTCAAATTGAGAAGACATGGATGGATGGGATTTTATCTAAACTCACATGAAATTGTCCTAGTGCTTAGGAAATGTAGTTTTTGTTGAAATCACGGGCCATTGAGAGGGTGGGTGGAAACTACTCTAATTGTTTTTTTGATAAGTTTTCAAAGTGGGATTGTACTTTGATCCTGAATTATGGTTAAAATGAACATATAAAATACTCACTTCACTTTGGTTGGAGAGAAGCAACAATTCTTGTTATTGTTCAAAAAAACCATGGCTTGTAAAAGCATATGGGTATTATTACCATTGAATTTCACTCATAACAATATTCAAGAAACCACTAAAGACTATCATTAGTGCACACATATATTGTGAAACAATTCCCCCCTATGGCCATTTAAACATCGCTACCAAAAGTTGGTAAAGAACCATATAATAGTGGTTTTATACACTTGCATTACCCTCCTTTTAAATTTTATGAAAATTGTGTGGATTTTCCTTCAAAAGCCATATAAATAAATCAAACATGAAATGTCTATGCTAAATAACACAATCAATATGGATAAATGTCAAGCTTTGTTGACATTAACGAGAAGAGAACTATGGTCGGTAATCATCTTCTCAAACCTAAGTGGGATACCATTCAAATATTACCCATTCATATTGTAAAAAGGTTTGATCCAAGTAAGAAGATAGATATAAATGGAAGGCCAAAGAAAAATTTTAGAGAAGGAAGAATTGTGCATTATATTTATGTTATTGAGATAACCTCTTAGACCATATACCCTTTGATTGCCTCATCTACCTAATTGAAACCTACTAATTCGACTCTATCATTTTGAGATTTCTACACATGAGATCAGAGAGAGACTGAGAGAGAGATAATTTGGGTTAAAGGACCCTCCCAAGGAGTGTGGTGGAGATCATAAGAAACCATCCACACTCCCTGTGTGCTTTTAAAGGCCTGTTCATTGGTATAGATACCTTATTGCTTCCATTGGGTTATTCTTCCACTTTGTAGATGAGTTTATGATTCTATCCTATTCTTTTTTTTTCTTTAGATTACAATATTTTCTTGTTTTGTAACTCTACTAATGCATTGAATTGTAATATAGCTTGCAACTTAGCCATAACCTATATATTTGGCCATTTATGTTGACAAATTTCTAGAATGGACTAGTGACGTCAATAACTTAGAAATCATAAATTTTCTATCAATAAGTTCTTTTCAGATCTTCTATCTCTTTTATTATACTATAGGGAGCCAAATTGGCCTCCACAATAACTTAGAAAATCATTTATGGCGTCTTTTGCTTGTCAATTTCATTTTTTCCCAATAAGGTGTCTTGTGTAACTGCTTTAACAAAATACGTGCAAAATTTACAACCTAAAACCCTTTGTGTCTGCATATGTCGCAAAAGTCACATTATTATTTATGTATAGGCTCACACAAGTTTGATAAAACTAAGTTTTTGGTGGAATTTTAATATAAAACCAACATTGGGAAGGTAAAATAATTTTACTTTAGTTTTCCATATGGATGGTTTTTTGTCGTTTCATACCACATAGATAGTTATATTAATTTTCAATTATTTCCATTTCCATTTATTTCATTTTCAAACAAGAGTTAAATTGTTCATTTTAAAAAAAGTATGCTCTTCTCCTTGCAGTGAAAAGTGATCTTGCTAAACCAAAAATACTAGAGAGTTTCATTATTTCTTCCTTCGAATTTAACATCACATAGGATTGCTAAAAGAGTAAGAACCATACATTTTCACATTTCTTTATACAATCTACTAAGATTAATGTTGATAACCAAATTTGTGACTAACTCAACCACATTAATAAATGTCAATGGTGCCATTTCCCCCTTTTAAAAATTAATCTTCTAATGGTTAATAGAAGAAACACATATCAATATAATTATAAGAATGTAATATTTTATTATAAAATTGATTTTAAAAAGCATTTTGTTTCTATGTGGTTCACAGTCCCGGTGATCAATGGTTATTATGTCCATAAAATAATTATAGCACGAAACTTGACCCCAAGAATATTGAGAAAATTAAATCTTTAACATCTTAATAGTAAAAGTAATTTAGTGACAAAAACTCAACCATCTAAACCCATCCTCATAATTATAATTAACTTAAAAAAATATGATCATTTTAATAATTAATGTTTTAATATATATATATATTTAAAGAAGAATGAAAAGTGGAAAATAAAACTATGAAAATATGACCGCACTTTCATTTCTTACATTTGCTTTAAGTGCTTAAACTTCCTTTTGACAACCCAAGTTAATATGTATTACATATCTATTTTTTGATGTGACAACCAATGGACAAATTGGTTAAACATGCATCATAAATACAAAATTTAAATTTGAACTAAGAAATAATACCTTCCACACAATTCAATAGGTGTAATAGGTGTAAAGTATAAGGAATCAACATCATCTACGTCAATAAATGGGAAAAAATAAAATTCCTTTATTGTTGTACAACTAACTCACCCTACAATAAATGGAATATGCGGAATATATGTTTTTTAATAACTGGCCATTATTTTATCAACAAGAAATTTAAAAGAATACTTGATAATTGCCAAATGCACGAACCTAGAACCATTCTCTCTCGAAATAATGGAAGAATATGAAACGTACTCATCCTATCTTAAATGATCATATGCTCAGGCCTTTAGGCCTTACAGACTTTAGTACCATGCTTTTAATCTTTTTTTCGGTACACATTATTATTTTTACTAGAAGATAAAAGGTAAACTTCAATAAAGAAAATATCAAATAACGTGCATGTCCGGTCACAAAAATGTATCCTCAAATTCCATATTAATGTATGTCTTCTTGCTCAATATGGACAGTAACAATGATCATAAGATGTTGTGATAATAAATGAAATATGTTGAGTATATTTTATTTTGTAATTAAGGCAAATCCAATTAAATGCATCTTAATTATATATAGTTAGTTTATTTATGTAAGGTGTTATAAATTTATGCAACTAAAATATTATGGAAGAAAAATAAAAAGGTAATAAGACATAAATTCGGAAACAATAGTAATGAGTGATCGATGTTCGTTGCATAAAAGTTGAAAACCTTGGTAGTTTGAAGAAAATGAGAAAGTTTACAGATGACGAACAAAATAAATGAGATCAAAAGGAAAAATTTAAAGTTGGTAGAAAAGAAATTTTTAAAGTTGGTGGAAAAGGAAATCACTTATGACACATTATTAGTAAAAGAAACAATTATATAATAGTAGTGACACCTTGTGGAAAAAAGTAAGAAGACTCAAATTAAGCAACATAAATAATGATTGAATGAAATTGGTTACATGGAAATTGAAATCCTTAGCAACTTAAAGAAGATTATAAGGTTTATATATATGGGGAACAAAATAAATGAGACAATTGAAATGATAAATCTTAAAGTTGATGGAAGAGAAACCATTTATGACTTATATAGCAAAAATACCCATTTGACATAAATTTCAAGAATTTTAGAATGGAGATATAAGAGCCATAGGGATATGGGAATACCAACAAAAATAAACATAGGGCACTTGTGTAACAAACCTGCCTTTATATTCCTATTTTTTATTTGTAATCATAATCATGAAATCCATCGTGGAAGCCATAATTGGCAGGGATAAGTCCTATAAACAATTTAAGTGAGAAATTGTTTTCTTGAAAATAATAAAAAAAATACAATGTTGCCCTGAAGGGAGGGATGCATGGATCCAATTCTGAAGGAGAGAAGAGAAGTGGGAGAATGGATAAGCGAGGATGGCTCCCTCACCCATGAAGCAGGTTGGATCTCTCTACAACAAGGGAGAAATCATTCTAATTTTCTTAGAGATATAGAGAGTGGTATTTCCTTTTCACTCAGGGAATGGGTTTTAAACCCCATGCAAGTTAGTTGGATAAAATCCCTAACCATTTGAGGTTAGCAGTTGAGATTGATGGAGCCCTCCCCCCCCCTCCCCCCTGCATAGCCAATGTTTAACATACAATGGGGGTGTGGTTGGGATTAACACTAAATTTCCCACATGCAATTGACGATTGAGATTCATTGTGCCTGCCACTGCCCCCCCCTTCCCCACTTTCCACACATTTGAAACCACCATCAGAGTGAGGGTCTATGTTACCAATTGTATTTGTTTGAGGTGGAAACATAATGACTGGGAATGGAATGGAGGATAATGGGACTAGGGTGGAACCTTGGATATGGAAAATGCCATCGAGCCATCAGACCTCAAGGAGATTCACAGGAGCCAACTCGTGGAGAGGCCCATTGCCAATGGGCTGATATTAGACCTTGACCATCGACCCTAAAGTGCTAAAGTGTGAAGAGGCAAGAAACCCTGATGTCAAGACCAACCCTGATGTCAAGACCCCATCAGATCTTGAACCTCAAGACTCAGTTCGAGGTTGGAGTAAAGGGATTTGAGGAGGAAACCCTCAATGTTGAGGCACCGAGATGATGTGGGGCAATGGCCCCACCTCAAACATGTGGTTGCAACATGGCATCCTTGTGATTACATGGCCTTTGTTAATGGGTCAAAAATTCTAAAGGGTGTAACATTTGATCCATAAATTGGATCGGAGTAAATTTTATACCGTTGGAAAGCTCATGATGAGATGGTCTTCATGGTGGTATTAAAATTAAATTCCGTAGACTTGATTTTTTTTTTTTTTGTTGCTAACCCCATATTTATAATATACTTTATGATCTAGTCAATTATGTAGCACCTTCCTCAACCCGAGAACCTTTATGGGGGTGGAAGGGGGGTTATTTCACTGTGGTATTAAAGTATGGTTCAACACTAGAACTGAAGTGGCTCTCACGTGAATGCATAAAACATAATATGATAGTTTAATTATTGTGTATAATGATATTTTATTTATAGTTGACGTGGTTTCTAACCTTGATAAAATATTGCTATGTGTATTTTCTCTAGCATATATAACTAACATGGTTTTTTATTTTGTCAACAACAAAATGCCTTATGTTGATAGAACAAGGTAATACATTACTATATTCATGCCATATTTAACTAACAAATGTGTGTGTATGAAAAACATAAGAAGACACAAATTATAATAAGAATTAGAGGAATGAGCAGCAAAATAGTACAATATAACACATACAAATGCCATCATAATTAGGAAGAGGAATCAGTTGGGAATATGTTAGAGAAAAATTCCCCTAATTGGATGGATACTCTCAGGAATTTGAAAGCTGAATTGAGAAGTTGCAAGTTAGACAATGAAAACATCGTCATAGCACAAGAAATGAAAGCATAGGTGAATGTCATGATTTTGTAGAGCTTATGAGATCTATAAAGGAAAATATGACATGAGTTTGGTGCTAACTATCTAGGAAAAAAAAAATCCACTTACTCATTGGAGATTTTAAAATAGGGATTGGAAACAAATACGGAAGAAGGAGACAAGTTAAGAAAAAGGTAAAGGAAAGAAATTCAAGACACGATGAGAGGAGAAATCCCACTCAACACTTCGAAAAGATAGTCAAGTAAATAGGAAAGGTTGCATAGAACTGCAACCATAAGCCACTATAGGCAAGGGAGAAGTGAGAAGAGCTCAATGCTAGAATATTTCAAGAAATAAAACCCCCTACCTTTGATGGAGAAATAAATAATGTTGAAGAGGAAGAAGCCTGGCTATTGGGAATGAAGAAATACTTCAAATTCCATGACTAATATGAGAAAATGAAAGCTAGAGTGGCCATTTTAAAATTAAAGGGAAAAACTAATATATGGTGGGAAGATTTGAGAAATTTCAAGGGCATTAGAGGAAAGGAAATATCATGGAGAAAATTTGAAAAATATTTCCATGAGAAGTTCTTGTTTGATAGGTACTATGACAACGAAATTAAGGATTTCATGAACATAGACAAGGGAATATTACCTCGGAAGCTTATATAAGCATATTTTTGGAAATATCGACATATGTGCCATATATCAAGGATGAGAATTTGAAAATCAAGAGATAACTCAATGGGTTACCATAATCCTATCAAAATAGGATTGAGTTTGATGACCAAGGACAATAAAGACCACCATCTGAAAGGCTAAGTATTTCTATGGTCAGTCTAAACATAGGGCTAAATTCTGATCAGATATAAAGAAGAAGGACACAATAATTCTCAAAGAAAAATGAACAAAACCCTTAGGACACAAGAAAGGAGGGAAAAATGTTAAGTTTTCCACTCTGCCAAAGGTGGATTCTAATAGAATCTCACTACTACCATTAGAGACTAGCTTGCCAGATCAACGAGAGAAGATAATAAGAATACTAAGAGAAGGTCATTATAGTTTTGGGGATGTGGAGAGAACAAAAAGTAGAGGGACTATCCTCACCAACATCAAAACAAAAAGAAGCTATATAATCTACAAGAGGCAACAATGATGAATGATGTAGCTTTGAGCATACCTTGGATTTATGCAACAATGGAAAATATGCAAGCGAATCATTAAGCCTCGATGGATGAAATGGAAGGTATGGTTATCATAAAGCCTATTTTAAATTTAATTGATCCATGTTCTAATACTAGATATGTTAGCCCAAGGGTTATAGAGATGTGAAACTTGAAAAGAAAGAGCCATGCGGAGTTGTGGGTGGTCCAACTAGCCATGGGAACCACAAAGAGGGTAACCAAGTTAGTAGAATCATGCCCCCTCGATTTAGGTGACATGCCTACAACAAATAACTTTAATATGTTGTTGTTGATATCATATGAGATTTTAATTGGCATGGATTAGCTGGTAGCACACATAACCAAGGTTGACTACTATAATAAATCACTAGAGTTCCTCAACAATGAAGGCGAGGAAAAGACATTGCAAGGAAAGATGATGTCTATCTCGGTCAGACAAATCTTAGCATTACAAGTAAAAGAATGCAATAGGAAGGGGTGTGTCCTATTCACAATCCACACAACTAGTGTGAAAAAAAAATATTATATTAGAATTGAAGAGCATCCTCTCTTGAAGTAGTTCAACGATGTGTTTCTAGAGGAGATATCGGGGATTTCCACCTAGGAGATAAATTGACTAATGAGTCCTTTTGAAGCATTGTATGGTTGAAAATGTAACACTCTTATTAGATGAGATGACCCAATGAATAAAGTTATTCTTGGACTTGAATGATGAAAGAAATGGAGTAGGAAGTAAAAAATATCAAGAAGAAATTGAAAGCAACCTAGGATAGGAAAAATAGCTAAGCATATCATAAGAGAATGCACAGAGAATTCCAAGTGGGAGAGCAAGTATATCTCTACATTAGACCAAGGAAGAGCTCACTAAAAGTGTGGTCTTGTGCTAAATTAACACCTAGATTTTGTGGACTACTTTAGATTTTGGAAAGAGTGGGACTAGTAGCTTATAGACTGGCCTTACCACCTACAGTAAAATAACACGATGTATTTCACATTTCCTTGCTTAAAAAACATGTATGTGATAATAATTATGTAATTTATTGGCCTATGATATAGGTGGTATCTAAGGGAGAATTCCAACTAGAACCACTGTGCATCCTAGATCAGAGAAAAATCACACTCCAAAAGAAATTAATAGAGAAAATTAAGGTGTGATGGAAGCATTTTGGACCAGATGAAGCAACCTGGGAAGATGTTGAACAAATGAGGGTACTATACTCTCTTTTTTTAATGTATAAGCGAATGTAATAATTGTGATTAGATAGCTCAATTTTTTTCTTTTTCTTTCTAGTTATAGATGACTGAGGACAGTGTTCCTTTAAGGGGGTGGAGTTTGTAGTAGACCTACATTTTACCACTATTTTTTGTATGTAATCATAACCATGAAATATAGTGTGGAAGCCATGGTTGGATGGGACAAATTCTATAAAAAATTTAAGTGTGAAATTATTTTCTTAAAAATAAAAATAAAATAAAATGTTGGCCTAAAGGGAGGGACACACAAATCCAAGTGTGAGGGAGAGAAGAGAAGTGGGAGAGTGGATAAGTGATGAAAATTCCCGGACCCTCACACTTGAAGATAGAGTAGTTGTAATAATAGACTAAACAACCAGTTGATAGATGGAAAATAAATTACTGCATGGGGGGGATTTCCAACATTTTCTTGTTCCGCAACACGAGGGAAAGGAATATATACATTCTAAAAGGCACATGAAGGGCTTAAGAAAAGAAAAATAAGAGGGAGGAAAGCTACAAGAAAAGTATAAATAAAGGAAAACTGGTGAAAGTATGATGCAATTGGAGAAATATTTGTTTGGACAATGAGCATAGAGTGCAAGGAGCAATGTTGGAGTTGCAAGTGAGCTTGGTGCTTTGAAATTGGGTGTGTTTTAACCTATATTGATGTCATTGAGGCCATTGGATTGTGTGTGTCCAAGCATGAGTAGTTAGTGTGAGGATTTGTGGATGTTAGAATCACTGTGGTGCTTATTGCATAGCTGTTAACCACTTGGAAAGGGAAATATGAGTCACTGTGGTGCATGCTGGAGAGAGTTGTTAACCACCTGGATAGTGGACCACAAACCCTTATGGGGCTTGCTATGAAAATACAATTGAGAGATCACATGGAGAGTGCATTCAACCTCCTAGACTTAGAAATTCCGAATCCGACCTTAGGTGAAGCCCTGTAATTGGACTTAGAGAGGTTAGTGAATAACTATGGTGTTTAATACTAGAGGGTAGTTGTGAAACCACCTGGATAATGGATTCCATCTCTTGAGTGCATACCAAGCTTGGTGTGAATTTTCCTTGAGTGAGCATCCCCTCAGAATTTGGATCTCGCTTAGGGGTGGTCAGTTATAAGAAAGTCACAGTGCAGTTAACCTATGGTTGGGTGGAAAGTTGAAGTCCCACCTCCAACTTCCAACCATATTTATACATTCATATAAGTCAAATGCATTAATATATTGTGTTATGAATTTTAACGTACCATGAACTGGCTTGCTATATTGTAGGTTATGGGTTTAAGGAACATATGGATTATGTTGTCTAATAACTTGCTCATGGATCATATGATAGACTATGTATTTATGCTCATTCACCTAACTACTATGGTTGATAAATATAATTGTATAATTGTTCATAGGACCTATGTTTTCCATTAGAGGGGATGCATCTTATTTTTTATTGATATCATAGTTGGTCTGCTAACATTATTAGATTAATAGATACATGCTCCTGAACAAATTTAACCAATATGTAAGAGGTTTTAAGATTGGACTAATCAAGGATAATATCTTGGTGTGGCATTGTTAAAGAAATGTGAAGTTTGGTGATGGGGATATTCCCAGTTCTTCTATCTTAGATCAAATAATCAGTGTTATGAGCACCAATTCCTTGTACTGGATATCAAGCATAATTTCAGGTTCAAGACTTTAGCTCTTGTGCCTTAGAATCTATGAAATTTGGCATTTAGAGGATCGCATTTTTCCTTGAAAAATTCCCCCTCTTCCATTTTCCTTCGTGCGTCATTGAAATTCGGGAATTTTGGGGATCCGAGGTTGGAAAAGTCCAAAACTATTGCATAGGCCTTGATTACTTAGGGAAATAGTTCTCTCAACACATATTTGTAACTCGAGATCCAAGGATCCAAGAGTCTCATAGGAAAACACTTATGTGAAGGCCTAAATGTTTCTGATACATGGATAAGATTCTTACAACACTTATCTGGGGCCCTCTTCATATAAACATGTTGGGACCACCCTATTTACTTGATACAAGGAATAGATCCAGGGATTGAAATGGGTGTACATCTTGTGATAACCCAGATACAACTAGAGTTAGATCTTAATATTCGTTTTGGAGGGTTGGCCACCTTTAGAACTATGTGGTAGTGGAACCTTTCCATAGGATATATAGGAGTATGGGGATCTAGGTGTGACAAGTGGTTTCACAAATTTTCATGCTCAGTTAGTTAGATCTAGATACACTCATGATGTAGTGAAGGTTTTGTGGACCCTCTGTTGGTTTGTCATGGAAGTGCGATTGGAATCAGGATGGATACACGTGGATGCCACATTATAACATAATGGGTTTATAGAAACTGGAGTATCGAAACGATGCCATCAACTGTTAGACCTTGTACATTGGATCTTGACATTTTGAATAGAGGGAAGCGAGGAGGAAACCATAGAGGTCAATATTATGAGATGATGTGGGCTGGTGGGATCTATTTAAAGCTCTAGTTGTAGTGGATTGATGCTGCATTCCTTGGACCTTGAATCTTGGAACTTTAAATAGAGGGATGTGAGGAGGATACCTTGATGCCTAGACCCTGAGATGTTGTGGTAAGTGACATGAAAATGAAATGGAAAGTGACATGTCAATGATGTGGTGTTGATGTGGTGATGACATGGAAATGCCATGGCAAGTGATGTGGTGATGATGTGGCACATGGTATCATCCTGGTGGTTTCATCCCACCCTCGAAGCTAGTTATACCTCTTATCACCAAAGGGAAATTACTCTGATTGGTACATAGATATGGAGAGTGGTAATACCTTTTCACCAGGAGCGTGGGTATTAAATCCCTTGTAATTTAATTGGTTGAAATCCTTTCTTGGTCAATATCAGCGGGCATGATCAATTACAAAGGACCCCCTCATAATCAATGTTTAATGAGAGAAAGGGGGCTTTGGTTGGGATTAGCACTAAACTACTCGACTGTAATATACAAATGAGATTCATTATGGGGGACCCCCTTCCCCACATTTAAAACCACTGTTTCAGGGTAGGCATTACTAGTTATGTTCGTTTGAGGTGGAAACAAAATAATGAGTGGGCACAAAATGGAGGGGAGTGGTACTAAGGTGGATCCTTGGTTATGGAACCATGTCATCGATCCAATGGACCATGAGTCACATGAGCCAACTAGTGGAGGGGCTTGATGCTAATGGGAAGATATTGGAACTTGACCATCATTTTTAAAGTTCTCGAGTGCGAAGCATAAAGGAACCTTGATGCTACGACCCTTTCAGATCTTGGATCTTGGGCCTCGATCCTCAACTTAAGAGAAAAAGAAGTATAGGAGGACACCCTTGCTTCTAATACGTTGAGATGACTAAAATTAAAACCTCAAATCTTGACACTTAAATAGAGGGAGGCGATGAGGAAACCCCTCATGTCAAGATCCCAAGATGACATGGGATGGTGGGATCCACTTTGAGCTTTGTTTGTATTGGATTGATTCCATGGGCCTAAAACCTCAAATATCAACACCTTTAATAGAGGGAAGTGAGGATGAAGCCCCAACGTATAGACCCTAAGATGACGCTAAATGACATGGAAATGACGTGTTTTTGAGTGGTAATGATGTGGTGATGGCATGAAAAGTGACATGATGATGATCTAGAAATGGAGTGGCATGTGACATCATCTCAGTGGTTTCACCCCACCCTCAAAGCATGTTAGATCATCTCGGTTATTACTCTGTGAAAGTTAGTTGGGTGAAATTTCTGCATGGGAAATATTATCATTCAAGATCGATAGAGCCCCCCACCCTTGTAGTTAATGTTTAAAAAGAAGTACATGGAACAGTTGGGATTAGTGCCAAACCACCTACCTCCAATTGATGACTAAGATTTATTGTGCCCTGCCCCTCTCCACACATTTGAAACCACCATCAAGGGGGTCCTCCCACATTACTAGTTGTAATTGGTTGAGGAAGAAACATAATGAGCAAGCAAAAAATGGAGGATAATGGGACCAGGGCGCAACCCTAGTTATGGAGCCATGCTATCAGGTCATTGGAACATTGGAAAATTCATAATGGTCAACTAGTGGAGGGACCCAATGCCAATGAGCTAATATTGGACCTTGATTGTAAGCGCCAAAGTTCTCAAGTTAAAATAGGTAAGGAAACTCGATGCTCAGATCCCATTAGATCTTAAATATCAAACCTCGAGCCTCGACTTCAGGCTGGAGAAGAGGGAGTTGAGGAGGAAATCCCCAATGTTGATATGTTAAGATGATGTGTGCCAATGGGCCCCATATTGTACACGTGGGTGCCACATGGAATCCTTGTGATGAAATGGCCTTTGTTAATAGGAATGGTGTGGCATGTGGCATCATCTCGGTGGTTTCACCCCACCCTCAAATCATGTTAGATATCTCTGCAGTAGGGGTGAAATCATTTTGATTGGTTTAGAGATATAGAGAGTAGTATCACCTTTTTTCCTAAGTAATGGGTGTTAGACTCTGTGCAAGTTAGCTGGGTGAAATCCCTGCATGGGAAATATTAGCATTAAAGATCGATTGAGTGCCCCACCCTTGTAGTTAATGTTTAAAAATAAGTAGAGGCAACGGTTGGGATTAGTGAAAAATCACCTACCTCTAATTGATGACTTAGATTCATTGCGCCCCGCCCCCTCCACACATTTGAAACCATCATCGAGGGGGGCCTCCCACGTTACTAGTTGTAATTAGTTGAGGAAGAAACATAATAAGCAGGCACAAAATGGGGGATAATGGGACTAAGGCGGAACCCTAGCTATGTAACCATGCTATCAGGCCATTGGAACATTGGAAAATTCATAATGGTCAACCAGTGGAGAGACCCAATGCCAATGGGCCAATATTGGACCTCGATCGTAAGCGCCAAAGTGCTCAAGTTTAAAGAGGCAAGGAACCTCGATGCTGAGATCCCATCAAATCTAAAATATCAAACCTCAAGCCTTAGCTTCAGGTTTAAGTAGAGGGAGTTGAGGAGGAAATACCCAATGTTTAGATGCTAATATGATGTGTGCCAATGGGCCCCATCTTGTACACATGGGTGCCACATGGAATCCTTATGATGACATGGCCTTTTTTAATAGGAAAGAACTTCTAAAGGTCACAAATTTTGATTTGGAACTCAAATTGAGGTAAATATTATACTGTCACAAATCTCTTGATTATTTGGTTGTCATGGTGGTATCAAAATTAAATTTCAGAGAATTAAAAAAATGAATTTTTTTTCTAACCCGATATCCATAACAGACTTTGGGGATTGGGTCAAATAGGTAACACCTTCCTCAACTTGGGAACCATTGAGGGGGTGGAAGGGAGGTAGTTACAAATTGATAAGGTAAGTCGTAACAGTGAGGAGTAGATATGAAAGTATAAGAACTGAAAGGAAAACTAGTAATGGTGAGAACACATAATTTGGATGGGAAGTCAAAATGGAATAAGAATAAATATAGACACAAGTGAAACTATTTTTTTTTTATGATGCTATCTTTTACTGATGTCCATGATGGTACATTATGAGGAAATAGAAAGTGTGTAAATCTTGTGAACCTTTGTGAATTTCTATGTTGTATATTTTCTAACATTTATGAACACTACTTTTTGATGATGCTATCTTTTGTTGATGTCCATGATGGTACATTATGAGGCAATGGAAAGTGTGTAAAGTTTGTGAACCTTTGTGAATTGCTATTTTGTATATTTTAAAATTTATGAACACTAATTTAGTGAAGAATACTAGTCATGTGATTATGAGGAATAAGAATCTATAAGATTCCATATTGTTACTTTGGTTAAGAGTTGAGGGATTCAAACATAGCCACTAGTAGGTTATCAATCTGTGTTATAACTAGGCCACTAGGATGAAAAGGGGTTCCATTATTTTCAAATGCATTTGTTCCATAGATGAGTAGAGTAGCCTAGAAGGATAAGGAAATAGCACACAAAGAGGATTTGTGTACTGTAGTATCCCATGGGCCACATGCCATACTTATTTTTACTCACATCCATTTCTAATTCAGAGAAAGAGAGTAAAGTGATCTCACCTTCCATCTGATATTCCTCTTTAAAGGGTTTTTGAAGTTATATATTGTGTCAAATCATGGTTTTTGAGTTTTTATTTTATTTTTCTCTATTTTCTGCATAATAATAATTTCCATGCATACACAATAAACAATAACTTTTATATCCATAAATCTTAAGAGAAATAAACCCTCATAATGTAGATTTTGGATTTTAAAATACATTTTATCAGATATATTGTGACGAGCTGAGCAGTGGAATATCCAATGTAGTTTATGGATCACATTGGTATTATATCATGTATCTTTGGGTATATTGTGTATATTTGTAAGGGATCTTGATCGAATAAGCCAAAATTCAGAAAACCCTAATCATGGCCGACAAATCTATGAATAAAAATCTTGATCTTGTAGAAGAGAGGTTTTCGTGGCTGGAAGCACAATTTTCCGATATAATCCATAATGTGAATATCCTCATGTCAACCCTAAGAAATAAGATCAGGTTATATAGAAAATATGGGGGTTCTAATGTAGAGGAAAAATCAGAGGGGATATCAAGAGATCAAGAATAAATAGAGAACCAACCGAGGAAAGGATCTAAAAAATATTAATCTAGTTTGAGTGTTGTGAAAAATTTAGAGTCCTTGTTCAAAATAGAACCAAAGGTTGATATCAAGCCATACCAAGGTAACATAAACACTAAATCTAATCACTAGTTTCATCAATTATAAGTGTATTTCATTGTTCATCATATCATGGAAGAACATAAGATTTTTTTTATGCAGCTAAAATTAACGGGCCATTCATAGAGAGACCTTGTGTTTGGAGGGGGATCCTCCAGTGACTCAGTGGGATGAATTTAAAACACTCATAAATTCAATATTTTACCCTATCAAGTCTGTAGAGAACTAGTGGATCTAGTGGCACTACTTTATGTAGAAGCAGGGGCAGAGTGGACAAGAGTACACCACATAGTTTAGAAACATGGGCATAATGTTGGGTATCTCCCCAAAGAACCCATATTTACTCTTCAAGTCTCTTGGGCATTTACAAAGCATCTACGGAATAAAGTGATGTAGTTGGATGGGGCTTGTGTACAGTCATGGTACTTGGAGAACATAGGCCTAAAGAAAGGGAGATTAAGTGGATCAAAGAATAGGAGAAACATGACACTTCTAAGGAAGGGGAAAATAATTTGAAAGGGGGAAAAGATAAAAATATGGAAGCCACATCACACTAGTGAAAATATACTTCTAACCAATGTAACCACTGCAACATCGATGCCCATACAGAAAAAAGTGTTGGAAGTTGCATCTAGATATTAACCCGAAGAACAAAAAGAAAGGAAATACAAAGAAGAATATCAAGGCCACCGATTCGAGAAACTAAGTTGAAAGAAGCTCATATGTGGATGAGAATATCACCTATACATTAGTGTAAAATGATGTGAATTTGAGTAGCCTTTAGCAATAGGAAGAGAAAGAAATGACTAAACTCTTTCACATAAATATACAAGCTAAAAAGACAAATATTGATGTTATGTTTGACTCAATATCACAGGTGAATCTCATTGCAGTAAATCTGGCCAACAAATTGGGGTTGGAATTCTGTGATCATCCAAGCTCATATCCATTGTGATTGGTAAATAATGATGGAGAGTTGAAGGTAACAAAACAACGCAAAACTAGATTTTCTATCAATGTTGATTTTACTGATGAAGTAGAACTAGATGTAGTTTCCCTTGATGTATTTGGAATGCTATTTGGAAGTACCTACATATATATGAAGGATGTAATCTTCATGCGTATATCCAACCAGTGTCAACTCGTGAAGATGGAAAATTGTTCACCATCAACACACACAAAGGCAAGTAAAAAATTTCACTGGTAAGTGTCAACCAATCCAAGAAATTGATCAGTTTCTAGAAAGAAGTATGTCTTACTGTTTTTAAGAGAGAATCAGTCTATAGAAGAGTCGATAAGAGAAAAGACATCCCTACATAGGAGTATTAAGAAATATAGACAACAACTAGAAGATATGCTATAGTCGTACAAGGATGTGTTCTGGGAGCCTAAAGGGTTTCCACCCAAGAGGGAAGTGGAGCATGAGATTCAACTATTGTTGGAATCCCCATTGCTAAACATATGGATACATAGGTAGTCTGTTATAGAGGAAATATAGGTGAAGAAACAATTGTGTCTTATATTGGAACAAGGTGCCTTTCGATTGAGTACATAACCATGTGGGTCATCCATCATAATTTTACCAAAGAAGGATGGGACTTAGTGGATGTGTATTGATTACAAGGCGTTGAATAAAATTACACTCAAGAACAAGTAACATTTACTTAGGTTAGATGAATTTTTAAATTAGTTGTAGCAAGAAAAATACTTCACCAAGATGGACTTAAGTTTGGATATCACCAAGTTTGAGTCAAAGAAGAAGATACCTTGAAAATTTAATTCAAAACAAGGTAAGGTTTGTATGAGTGGTTAGTCATTCCATTTGGCCTATGCATTGCACCAACTACATTTATGAGGTTAATGAATGATATATTATGTTTTTTTCATATATTCATTTGTTTTTCTCTATTTGGACGATATAATAGTATACAATGCTTCCTATGAGTAGCACATCTCACATTTGACATAGGTGTTGGAGACGTTAAAGAAGCACCAACTACTATAAAATATCAAGGAGTGTGATTTTTCATAATATTCATTGGTGTATCTGGGGTATGTGATAGGTGGGAGAGAGATGAAGATAAATCCTGCCAAGATGGAGGCCATCTTGAAATGTCTAGTGCCTACTAATGTTTCTGAGGTTAGGATGTTTTTTGGGTCATAGAGTACCTAAGTTTAGCCTCATTTTTAGCAGTAGCAACACCAATCTATACCATAAAAACCTATGGAAACAGTTTCTAGTGTTTAAAGGGTCAACATAGGGCCTTTGAGGAGTTTAAAAAGAATACTAGTCAAGTACTAGTACTAGAATTACTAAACTTGATGCAACCCTTTGAAGTGGAGACAAATGTGAGTGGGTATTCTATAGGAACAATATTGATGCAAGGAGGAAGGCCTTTATGCTACCATTTTGAAGTATTTCATGGAGAAATTATTAACTACCCTACCTATGACAAGGAGCTATATTCCTTGGTGCAAGCTATGAAGAAGTGGAAGCACTACCTGATGGGAAATGAGATATTAATACACATATATCACGAGTGGCTACAATAACTTTAGGCCCAAAGTAATATAAAATAGAGTAGACATTATAAGTGGATGGGGTTTATACAACATTTTTATTTAGTGATTAAGTACAAGAAGGGAAGCACAAACAAGTTGGTCGACATGCTTTCAAGGCCACCCACATCAAATATCATAGCTTTGGGAACTATGATTCACATGGAGAAATTAACCCATGATGCATACAAAGAGGCATATTTAGAATATCATGACTTCAAATAGGTGTTTTAGGAGTTGTAAAGCCAGTTTCATGTGCATGATGTTGACATTACCATTGAATACCTTCTCTGGGATGGCTTACCCTCCATGATGGATAAGTTAAGTGTTCCTAAAGGTGAGCATTTTCAATTGATCAGAGAGGCTCAAACCTCCAAGGTTGCAAGGCATTTTGGTGTAGGGAAGATAGTGGCCAACTTGAAAGGTATGTGTATTAGCCCAAGATGCAAGCATATGTTCTTAGGTTCATAAGAGGATGCATGATTTGTTGTACCAACAAGCCTATTGGCAAGAAACAAGGTCTAAATCATCCCTTACATGTACCCACTCGTCCATGGGAAAGTATTTCCAAAGAATTTGTGGGAGGTTTACCAACAACCAAGAAGGGACATGACTACTTGTTCATGGTAGTTGACAGGTTTAGAAAGGAGAAAAAAAATTATTCTTTGGAAAGGTTTGGGTGCAGTCTTGGATACCAAGGAGCACCATTTCATATAGGGACACAATATTTCTCAGTGCATTCTTGACTACATTATGGGAGAAGATGGACACAAAGTTAAATAGGTCTACAACATTTCATCCTTAGACAGATGAGAAGGCAAAAGTAGTCAACAAGAATTTGTTGTAGCTTTGAGGGGTTACAATCATAATAATTTGAATACTTGGGAAGAAAATATGGTATATATACAACACTCTTATGACAGAGCTATCCACACTTCTACTAGTAAATCCCCATTTAAATGTTTTTTGAAATTTTCCACCTTCACCTTTAGATATTACATATGGGTGACAAGGGGGAGTAAACGAGGATCTTATAGTGGATTCCTTGAGGGCTAATAAATTTATTGAGAAGATCAAGAAAATCCATATATAGGTATAGGAGACATTTCATAAGTCACAGGAAAAGTGGGACTCTAACGAAAATAATAAAATAATAGTTAAAATAATAAATTAAGATTTATGATTTTTTAAATAAAAATAAGGGAAATACTTTTTTTTTTTAATTGTATTTTCACTTTATCTCCTTATAGGTCTACTCAAATGTCAATTGTATACACATTTTGGATGCGAAATTCAATTCCACATCAAACAAGTACCTATTCTATGTCGAATTGAATTTCCCATCCAACAGGTGTATACACTTGACATTTGAGTAGATATATAAGGATATAAGTCGAAAATAAAATACAAAAAAATAGTTTTCTTCTTTTCCCTCCAAAATATATTCCCCTGGAGATGAATTCATCATCTTAAATCCCATTGGTTCTTTTAAAGTTAAATTTTAGTAAGTTTTTTGTTTTTATGCCCATTTTTTCCCTCAAAATTCCCCTAATGATGGTCCCTTTTAGACATTGGAAAAGGTGGGAGATAACGCCTGTAGAATTAGTCCACCCCCATACATGCGCATTTACTTAGTTGTGAATGTAGAGAATGTAAAAATCTATTAGATTTTTTCTTATACTATTGTTAGATTAAGGGGGTCTAGACCTAGGTTCGGAGTAGCTGCGCTACCAACAAAACCCTCTATTACTGGCCCTTTCGGCAATGATCTAGATTCTGCTGCGCAGACCAAAGTCTCACTTGAGGCAATATTAGGGGACGTTAGAACCCGTTTTATGCATCCAGAGGAACTATGGTGTGTGGATTTAGGGCTTATCTCTACTTAGGGTTCGATCAGAGCTTCGCTGAACTAGCAAACTTACTATAACAGATGTGTTGGTCGGCTTAATTGTCGGATTAAACCTCTCAATATTAATTATCAATCTGAGAGTCGTAAACTCGAGTTGTACTACGTATTGGCTCAACTTAATGGTCAGAGTATAAATCTATTCCTTTGTAATTATAAATTAGATGCTAGAATGAAACACACATTTTCTCGCAAATAAACAATCTTGAAAATGAAACTCATTGAACTAATTCCTATCAAGCAAACTCCATCCTGAAATTAAACTACAAAGTAATCCTCAATCATGTAACATTCTTACACTCGCATTCTACTTTTTAAATCTCCTATGATAACTTAAAAAACTAATCTATTAACTCTTCTCACTAATTTTAAATTAATCTTGAAATAAGAAAAATGACACACACGTTATTCTAATGATAACTCACAAATTAAACTAACTAAAAATAATCTTCATAAAAAATTCAAGATTCAAATTAACAAAAGACAATTCTAACTATTTCTAAAAGAAAAGCTTCATGTAAAATAACACTTAAAAATCCTATTAAAAATCACATTACAAATAAGCTATGATAACCTTGAATTCAAAGACTTTGATCTAAATGAAATAAATCATTCAATAACACAAGATCACTCTCCAAAATCAAATCATGTAACTCAATAACTAAAACTAAATCATGCTGCATTTGAATTGATCTCTCTACCTGCACAATCAAATCCATATTCAAAATTTCTCTTACAAGGAAATTATTACACTACGAAAACAAAGAATAATTCTAACTAAAAATAAATCTAATTATTAAGCTAGGTCTCGGGATACATAAACAAATGAAATTAAATCCTGCAAACATTCAAACAAATCAAATCAAATCCTGCAAACATTTAAACAAATCAAATCAAATCCTGTAAACATTCAAAAACATTATACTATGCAAACTTGGAATTATTATTCTAAATGGCGGTGTTAACATGCTCAAATTCAAAGCATCTAAAATCTGTTCTAACATGCCACTCAATAATGAAAACTTTAAATCACCACTACATGCACAATTAAATCCACGTTCAAACTTGCTCTTATAAAGAAATGATCATACTATGAAAACAAGAATTATTCTAATTTAAAAGAGATTTAATTATTAAGAGAAATCCCGCTATGCATGAACAAATCAAACCTTGAATTACTCTCTAAATGGCAGTGTTACTTATTCAAAAATAAAACATTACAATTTGTTCTCACTATTAAATCAAACTCAGAAATTGGAAAACAAAATAATGATCTAAGTGCAAAATTAGGAAATATTAGATGCTATTTAAAAGACAATTTGAAACGAAATATGATTCTACAAATTAAAAAAATTCCTAAATCTATGAAGAATGAGGGACTCGACTCCAGGTTGTGGTTGATCCTTGCCACTCCCTGGAGCAAGTCCTAAACTAGCTCAACGTTTAAAAACAAAAATTACAATGCTTACATAAAAAAACAAATGTAGAAGCCAAAATTTATTAAATTAAATCAGAAGATTGAATCAAATATTAATCAACAAAATACATCATCTATTGCTGCTCCATTACAATTATTGTGCTGGGCAATTCGATGCTGGATCTGCAAATCAGAAGAGATTCCGCTTCTACACTAAGAAATTCTTCCCTCTAATTTACAGACTCACTCCTACGCCTAAGAAATTCATTGCTCTCTGCCAATTTGATGTTGGTTCTACATATTAAAGAGATTCCTCCTACGCTCTCTGCTAAATGATGGACGAACTAACTTATTCCTCCAATTGATCGACTACTCCCATCGACTACGACAACTGATATATATACATTTTTAATTGCAAAAATGGAGCTTCAACCAAGAAATAGAGAAGATTATTGGTTTTACAATTTGTCGGAATGATAATTGGTTTTGAAACAGAATGTCAAATTAGAGAAATCGCTCCTCTTTTTGTGGGATGCTACTATTGCTGGAAGATGCGGTCTTTTCTTTTGCCTTGGCAATCTTGTCCACAATCTCTGCCACAACCAAGCGGGTCAAAAGAAGGCCAGAAATTAAAGATGAAAGCGTGAGCATAATGAATACATAAGTCCATCCATTTGTAGAGATAAAGCCGGTCAGAAGTGGCTCCAAGGCAGCCCCAATAGACATAGTACCATCTATAATAGCCGTGACGGTTGCCAAAGCTCTCGAATTTCCCCTAAGCGAGATGTGTGTACCGATATCAGTTGAAACGACTGTGGTAATGAGTGCATAAGGTCCATTAACAAACAATCTAGCCATCATCATCAGCATAATATTGGCAAACATTGAGATACCTCCATAAACCCTATATAAAATGAGAGATAGAATTGCACAGTACATGAAACTAGCTGTCGTGATAGCCCTGGCATCAAGTCTATCATAAATATGGCCTTTAGGCTCTATATGCACAAGTCACACAATTATTCGAACTTCAATTCCTTGCATGGTTATCCACTGATACATTTTCAAAATAAAAACTTTCCCTAGTGGCCATGCTAAAGCACTGAATGGTTCACGACTCAGGGAAAAAATGGTATTGGCTTCTTTGTAAAGATGGAGTGCTCTACTTTGACGCAGCTTCAAAACTGATATCAAAATCTCCACAACACATTTTTTCTGTATTTGAAATGTTTGGTCCAAGAATAAGAATGCGGCCCTCGAGTAATCATTCCTTTCAGATATCATATTATACCTATGTTAAGTAATCCAACAATTATATCTCTTCCTTCGCACCATCCATCGTAGAGGCTCTATTATCAAACAGTAAGTTTATCTAGTCAAAAACAGAATTGTCCATTGCTTATTCAGATGTGGATGCATATATTCCTTCAATCCATGATGAAATATTCTCACCTACTTTGTGTTTTATTTACACATGCTGGCTGGAGATTGAATTCTGCAATGTCCACTGTCCTCACCAAATAACAAAATAATATATGCCATCGTGATTGACGGATGAAAGGACAAAAAATTCAGTGTTGCAATTGGTTCTTCGTAGAAATTGACAGAACACCTTTAGCATTAACATGAACTTGATGTACTGTGGTGAAATTTCGACCTGGCTTCACATTCTCATTAATACACTCCTAATCCAATGGTCTAGGAGCCATGATCTAAACATTCTCGGCAACAGAGTACCAAAAAAACCTTCCACAATTACCAGCCCAACATTGTGTGCATCTTTTACAAGACTTGTAGGAGGCTGTAGATATAAATTTGTATCAACAGGCCAAATGTAATCCTTGTGAACTAATATTCCATCAGCAAATGTCTTCACAAATGTTAAATTGTTTGAAAAAAAGGAACCATATGTTTGATTTATCGATGGGTCGACATCTTGTTTTCCCATAATCCTTAGTATTATCTTTGTCTTGCTCCTCGTAATTCGTGGTGCTATGGCTTGTAAAAGCCCAACCTCGGGCGAAGAAATGTAGTCCACTTCAATGGATTTTGATAGAGATAAAAGATATGATTGCGTGCTTAAGTTGTGCTCTTCATAAAATGATGGGTAAACTGAGATTTCTTTTAATCCCCAGACATAACCAGAGTAGCAATATTCATAGAACCCAATACGTTCACGTTTAGAAATGGTTTTCAGTGGAATATTCCCCTGACGATAACTTCTTCACAAAGCTGAATTTCGCCAAACGGTTTCTGGGTTATATGAAACATGGTGCTCTGAACACAACCCACGTCTCGAAATTGAGAGATTATTCTCCATTTGGTAGAAAATTTGATAATTTCACCTACAACAATTCAACTACCCAGCTACAGCTTTTATGCATTTGGTGAATTCGTACTCAAATGCATTCCTGCACCGAGCCTTCGTGCAACCAAGAAGGAATTTATTAAAAACACTCATCAAATTAACTAATAACAAGAATAATAGCTATTGTTTCTAAATTACTCTAATTAACAACATAATGGTTTAATAATGATTAAAAACACCAGGTACAAGTATGTATTTATTTGATAAAAATCGTAAAAATTTGGACAAAAATGCAGCTCAACATCCCCCCACGCTGAACTTCTTGCACGTCCTTGTGCAAGCCAAAACTATAAGATGATGAAATAAGGTAGGGAAAATGTCAGCAAAGAGTTTAGCTTGATATTGTAATGCATTCATTAACACGCAACATTACTATTACATTACCAACTAAAACCATGTGAAATGATAAAACAAGATCAGGTATCGAAAGTAGTCATGATGGAGAAAATAATGTTTTCACATCCTGTTACCTTATCCCAAATGAATTCCATATTTTGTTTATGCCCAAAGTCTTATGATGAAAATCAAATTTTGTTGAAAAAGTGCAGTTTCAAAAATACTAACACAATATTCTTGCACCTACGATAATAATCTTTTACCTAGGTTATACAACACATATTTAAAGGCAACTACAATCAATCCGCATTGTCGGCAACCAACACCTTGTGAGTAGTCATCATTGAGTGTTTTATCACTCTGAATACCATGAAAATTTGAGTTATGATACCAATCAACAACCTATTTATTGAACACTCTAAATTACGTTGTTATCTAGATTCAAAATTGAATTTCCTCTTAATCTAGTACAAAGAATAACCTTCACTAAGGGCACCACATCATTCAAAGATTCTTGTTTTTTTTTTTTTTTGAAAGATAGAACTCAAAGCATCATGTTCAAATTTTCTTAAAACCATTTCCCAAGAAAAATGATGAGTCTTAGGGAAAGAGAAGGATAACCAAGCAAATCATAGTATGCAGTTAACTTTAATACCAAATACATGGCCCTGCTGTCTGCAGGTGTCCATAACCTCGGTAGGATGTCTTTTAACCTAGCGAAATGTCAGTATCCCACTTACTAGGTATATATTCAGAGTTAGCTTATTTGAATTTTTAGATGAAGGCCACTGTCCTGGCTTGGTAACCAGCTGATGGCAGTGCCACTCACAAGAAGTAACATGGATGAACAAGCCAGCTCGTGATGAGACTTCCTGTCTTCCAGATTTTTGGCTGAAAGCCATTACTCTGGCTTGGTGACCAGGAGCAGTAATGTCATGCATACTAGGTCTCATGATTGTGGTACGTCGGCTCATCACGAGACTTCCTATCCTTCCCTAAATCTTTGTAAGCTCTGATTATAATTAACCTTAAAGGTTACTTAATAAGTGGGCAGACAGATCTACTCCCTAAGAGTACAGGATGGCGTGAAAATTTTTTAATGACTAATCATTGTTGGATAATTCCTCTACCCTAAAGACTTGTTAAAGATATCCCATACAATGACTGAAATATTCTTTGAGTTAAGAATGCTAGTGTTCTCCTGAATAGCTCATTATGATCTTAACAAGAGTGGTCCACCATAGGGGTTTTCCAATAGTACCTTCTAAGGGAGACTGAAAATGTATATCTGAGATGACAACTTATTAGAGTGATTAATCATGGTTACTTTTTCAAAATCATAAGGTATTAGAGTGAATTGTACTCAACAAGATTTGTCACAAATGTGTGTGTTAAAAACTAATGTGGATCACAAGTAGTTTTAACAGGCATTATTTAAAATTCAAAACCCTAATAGCATTATAACAGCTTTATTCATTTATTCTCCTACCATACTTTACCCTAAGAGGTGAAAGACTCCTGTTAAGTATAGGAGTACTTCCAATGAAGCCATGTGTGTAACAAAATGCTGATTATACTCGCACTTAGTTTTAAAGAATATACTTCAAGACATACGAAAGCATGAGAAACCAGTTTCTTCAACTCATATGGTACCAAGAGTTTCCGAATGATGAGGAAATAATATGGCTTGATGACTGCTCGACACCAGGATTCAATGGAATCCACATATTTATGATTTTCCAACTGATGCAAGTCTTCCACAGTTTGATAGTCACTCTCATGGAGGCAGAAATAATCTAGTGAAAGACAAAAGATAAATCCCTCAAGTTAAGGTTCAAATATCTGGTTTTCAAATTGACAAGAATGGTTGAGAGACATTTTAGGGTTTTGAGTTTTAAAAACATTTTTAGAACAAGTTCCAATGAAAGATTGCTCCTCTGGTGGTCTTTGGATTACACTTTCCCGGAGTGAATGGTCTGCGGTAATGGGGGAAGTTTCCAAATTCATTCCCTTTCCTAACATGGAAGATGTAGCATTATGTTCGATAGGGGAATCAACAGAAAGAATAGGTGGTTCAAACTGCTGTGCAACCTCATGGTTTAGATTATGGTTTAGGATGTGGTTTGGGCTAGGGTTTGCACTAGGGTTCGGGTTAATGATTGGACTAAGGTTTGGATTTGGATTGGGATTAGGTCTAGGGTTTGAGTTAAGGCTAGGGTGTGAATGAGGGCTAGGTTTAGGGTTTGGATAAGGGATAGGATATGGATTGAGGCTAGGTCTAGGGTATGGACTAGGGTATGAACTAGGGTTAGGGTAAGGTTACACATGTGGCTGTGACCATGGAGGAGGATAACTTAATGATGCATTGGAAATAAATTTTAGTTGTTGTTGGTGCTCATATGATTGAATTTTCATGGGAGATTTACCTAGAGATAAGGATCCAAAAGATTCTTGAGGCCATGGAGATATCTGGGTCGAGGACGAGGGCCAAGGAGAGGGCCACTGCGTCCATGAAGTAGGATATTCAATTGGAGGAGGATTAAAAGTTTTCCATGAAATTCAAGGATTATAAACATGGTGAGGAACCTGCTCATTAAAATAATAATTATTCCAAGAATCAAATGGTGTTGGGTTTTGAGTTATACCTGGCGGTTTATTCGATTCCTTACTTGATTCCCTGATTACCTTTTGTAATCGTGGCAGTGATGGGAAATGTTCGGTTGCATGACCATCCTCACAAATTTCGCAAACTTTTAGTTCGCTAAGTGGACACTTTCCAAGGCAATGTTTCTTTCTACAGTTGGCACATAGGATAAGTAGTGGTTCTTAGTCCTTCTCTTGTTCCTGCAAATCATACAATTTCGAAATCAAAGATTTAATTATATTAAATTTATGTTTAAGCAAGATATTAAATTTAGCACTTGTGAATTCTTCATCATATGAGTTGTTCGTCTCTGTAGCAGCATAAAAACTCCTCATTGAATGATTCCTCAAAATACCATTTTCTTGTCTTCAACAATCCAACTGGTACATTCTGTCATCACATGGATTAGTACGCAAGGGTTCTTACAATACCCCAAAAATGATATAACGTTGAAGATTGGATTCTGAAGATAAATGGATTTAAAAGTTTTTGGCTGAAATAAAGCTCACCATACTTGCATGAAAAATAAATTTGCATAAAAGGAAGGGAACGACGTATTAGGAAAATGCTGACTCAACATAATATTTAATCTACTGAAAGCAAAACGATTTGGAAATTAAATGTCTAAAGCCTACTTCTACAGGAAAGGAAATAAAATTTCAAGAGATAAGCAAGATGGCCAGACTTTGGAGCAACCCCACAATAGTGGATGCGTGGCTCTTCACTCACGTCTTACCGTACACTCTCCGCCCTCTGACTGCCCTGCAATATCCTTGAAACTTTGTAAGAAAATTTTACCTGAGCCAAAATACAACTCCCCGGCAATGGCGCCAAAATGTTGGTAGGCTTAATTGTTGGATTAAACCTCTCAATATTAATTATCAATCTGAGAGTTGTAAACGCGAGTTGTACTGCATATTGGCTCATCTTAATGGTCAGAGTATAAATATATTCCTTTGTAATGATAAAATAGATGCTGGAATGAAACACACATTTTCTCGCAAATAAACAATCTTGAAAATGAAACTCACTGAACTGATTCCTATCAAGCAAACTCCATCCTGCAATTAAACTACAAAGCAATCCTCAATCATGTAACATTCTTGCACTCGCATTCTAATTTTTAAATCTCCTATGATAACTTAAAAAAACTATTTTATTAACTCTTCTCACTAATTTTAAATTAATCTTGAAATAAGAAAAAATACACACACATTATTCTAATGATAACTCACACATTAAAATAACTAAAAATACTCTTCATAATAAATTCAAGATTCAAATTAACAAAAGACAATTCTAACTATTTCTAAAAGAAAACTACTATTCTTCATGTAAAATAACACTTAAAAATCCTATTAAAAATCACATTACAAATAAGCTATGATAACCTTGAATTCAAAGACTTTGATCTAAATGAAATAAATCATTCAATAACACAAGCTCACCCTCCAAAATCAAATCATGTAACTCAATAACTAAAACTAAATCACGTTGCATTTGAATTGATCTATCTACCTGCACAATCAAATCCATATTACAAATTTCTCTTACAAGGAAATTATTACGCTATGAAAACAAAGAATCATTATAACTAAAAATAAATCTAATTATTAAGCTAGGTCTCGGGATGCATAAACAAATAAAATTAAATCTTGCAAACATTCAAACAAATCAAATCAAATCCTGCAAACATTCAAACAAATCAAATCAAATCCTGCAAACATTCAAAATCATTATACTATGCAAACTTGGAATTATTATTCTAAATGGCGGTGTTAACATGTTCAAATTCAAAGCATCTAAAATCTGTTCTAACATGCCACTCAATAATGAAAACTTTAAATCATCGTTACATACACAATTAAATCCACGCTCAAACTTGCTCTTATAAAGAAATGATCATACTATGAAAACAAGAATAATTCTAATTTAAAAGAGATTTAATTATCAAGAGAAATCTCGCTATGCATGAACAAATCAAACCTTGAATTACACTCTAAATGGCAGTGTTACTTATTCAAAATTAAAACATTACAATCTGTTCTCACTATTAAATCAAACTCAGAAATTCGAAAACAAAATAATGATCTAAGTGCAAAATTAGGAAATATTAGATGCTATTTAAAAGACAATTCGAAACGAAATATGATTCTACAAATTAAGAAATTCCTAAGTCTATGAAGAATGAGGAACTCGACTCCAGGTTGCGGTGGATCCTTGCCACTCCCTGGAGCAAGTCCTAAACTAGCTCAACATTTAAAAACAAAAATTACAATGCTTACATAAAAAAACAAATGCAAAAGCCAAAATTTATTAAATTAAATCAGAACATCGAATCAAATATTAATCAACAAAATACATCATCTGTTGCTGCTCCATTACAATTATTGTGCTGGGAAAATCGATGCCGGATCTGCAAATCATAAGAGATTCCACTTCTACACTAAGAAATTCTTCGCTCTAATTTATTAACTCACTCCTATGCCTGAGAAATTCCTTTCTCTCCACCAATTTGATGTTGGTTCTACATTTTAAAGAGATTCCTCCTATGCTCTATGCTAATTGATGGGAGGACTAACTTATTCCTCCAATTGATCGACTACTCCCATCGACTACGACAACTGATATATATACATTTTTAATTGCAAAACTGGAGCTTCAACCAAGAAATAGAGAAGATTAATGCTTTTACAATTTGCTAGAATGAGAATTGGTTTTGAAACAGAATGTCAAATTGGAGATATCGCTCCTCTTTTTGTGGGATGCTACTATTGCTGGATGATGCGGCTTTTCTTTTGCCTTGGCAATCTTGTCCACAATCTCTACCACAACCAAGCAGGTCAAAAGAAGGCCATAAATTAAAGATGAAAGCGTGAGCATAATGAATACATCAGTCCATCCATCTGTAGAGATAAAGCTGGTCAGAAGTGGCTCCAAGGTAGCCCCAAGAGACCCACTACCATCTATAATAGCCGTGACTGTTGCCAAAGCTCTCGAATTGCCCCTAAGCAAGATGTGTGTACTGAGATTAGCTGAAACGACTGTGGTAATGAGTGCATAAGGTCCATTAACAAACAGTCTGGCGATCATCATCAGCATAATATTGGAAAACATTGAGATACCTCCATAAACCCTATATAAAATGAGAGTTGGAATTTCACAGTACATGAAACTAGCTATCGTGATAGCCCTAGCATCAAGTCTATCAAAAATATGGCCTTTAGGCTCTATATGCACAAGTCACACAATTATTCAAACTTCAATTCCTTGCATGCTTCTCCACTAATACAATTTCCAAATAATAACTTTCCCTAGTGGCCACTCTAAAGCACCAAATGGTTCAGGACTCAGGGAAAAAAATGGTATTGGCTTCTTTGTAAAAATGGAGTGCTCCCCTTTGATGCAGCTTCAGAACTGATATCAAAATCTCCACAACACATTTTTTCTGTATTTGAAATATTTGGTCCAAGAATAAGTATGCGGCCCTCGAGTAATCGTGCCTTTCACATATAATATTATGCCTATGTTAAGTCATCCAACAATGATATCTCTTCCTTCGCACCATCCATCGTAGAGGCTCTATTATCAAACGATGAGTTTCTCCAGTCAACAATAGAATTGTCCATTGCTTATTCAGATGTGGACACATATATTCCTTCAATCCACGACGAAAGAATCTCACCTCTTTATTTACACAGCCAGCGTGTGTTTTATTTACACACGCTGGCTGGAGATTGAATTCTGCAATGTCCACTGTCCTCACCAAATAAAAAAAGAATATATGCCATCGTGATTGATGGATACAAGGAAGAAAAATTCAGTGTTGCAATTTGTTCTTCGTAGAAATTGACAGAACACCTTCAGCATTAAAACAAACTTGATGTACTATGGCGAAATTTCGACTTGGCTTCACATTCTCATTAATACAATCCTAATCCAATGGTCTAGGAGCCATTATCTAAACTTTCTCAGCAATAGAGTACCAAAAAAACCTTTCACAATTACCAGCCCAACATTGTGTGCATCTTTTACAAGACTTGTAGGAGGTTGTAGATATAAATTTGTATCAACAGGCCAAATGTAATCCTTGTGAACTAATATTCCATCAGCAAATGTCTTCACAAATTTTAATTGTTTGAAAAAAAGGAACTGTATGTTTGATTTATCGATGGGTCGACATCTTGTTTTCCCATAATCCTTAGTAATATCTTTGTCTTGCTCCTCGTAATTCGTGGTGCTATGGCTTGTAAAAGCCCAACCTCGGGCGAAGAAATGTAGTCCACTTCAATGGATTTTGATAGAGATAAAAGATATGATTGCGCGCTTAAGTTGTTCTCTTCATAAAATGATGGGTAAACTGAGATTTGTTTTAATCCCCAAACATAACCAGAGTAGCAATATTCATAGAGACCCAATACGTTCATGTTTAGAAATTGTTTTCAGTGGAATATTCCCCTGACGATAACTCCTTCACGAAGCCGAATTTCGCCAAACGGATTCTTGGTTATATGAAACATGGTGCTCTGAACACAACCCACGTCTCGGAATTGAGAGATTCTATTCCATTTGATCGCAAACTTGATATTTTCACCTACAACAATTCAACTACCCAGCTGCTTCTTTTTTGCATTTGGTGAATTCATACTCAAATGCATTCCTGCACCGAGCCTTCCTGCAAGCAAGAAGAAATTTATTAAAAACACTCATCAAATTAACTAATAACAAGAATAATAGCTATTGTTTCTAAATTCCTCTAATTAACAACATAATGGATTAATAATGATTAAAAACACCAGGTACAGGTATGTATTTATTTGATAAAAATCGTAAAAATTTGGACAAAGATACAGCTCAACACCCCCCACGCTGAACTTCTTGCACGTCCTCGTGTAAGCCAAAACTATAAGTTGATGAAATAAGGTAGGGAAAATGTCAGCAAAGATTTTAGCTTGATATTGTATTGCATTCATTAATCCGCAACATTACTATTATATTACCAGCTAAAACATTGTGAAATGATAAAACGAGATCAGGTACCGAAAGTAGTCATGATGGAGAAAATAGTGTTTGTACATGCCTGTTACCTTATCCCAAATGAATTCCATATTTTGTTTATGCCCAAAGTCTTATGATGAAAATCAAATTTTCTTGAAAAAGTGTAGTTTCAAAAATACTAACACAATATTCCTGCACCTACGATAATAATCTTGTACCTAGGTTATGCAGCACATATTTAAAGGCAACTACAATCAATATGCATTGTCGGCAACCAACACCTTGTGAGTAGTCATCATTGAGTATTTCATCACTCTGAATACCATGAAAATTTGAGTTATGATACCAATCAGCAACCTCTTTATTGAACACTCTAAATTACGTTGTTATCCAGATTCAAAATTGATTTTCCTCTTAATATAGTACAAATAATAACCTTCACTAAGGGTACCACATCATTCAAAGATTCTTGATTTTTTTTTTGAAAGATAGAACTCAAAGCATCATGTTCAAATTGTCTTAAAACCATTACCCAAGAAAAATGATGAGTCTTAGGGAAAAAGAAGGATAACCAAGCAAATCATAGTATGCAGTTAACTTTAATACCACAGACATGGCCCTGCTGCCCGCAGGTGTCCATAACCTCAGCAGAGATGTCTTTTAACCTAGTGAAATGTCAGTATCCCACTTACTAGGTATAGATTCAGAGTTAGCTTATTTGACTTTTTAGATGAAGGCGACTGTCCTGGCTCGGTAACCAGCTGATGGAAGTGCCACTCATAAGAAGTAACATGGATAAATAGGTAGGCTCGTGATGAGACCTCCCGTCTTCCAAATTTTTGGCTGAAAGCCATTACTCTGGCTTGGTGACCAGGAGCAGTAATGTCATGCATGCTAGGTCTCATGATCGTGGTAGGTCGGCTCATCACGAGACCTTCTATCCTTCCCTAAATCTTTGTAAGCTCTGATTATGATTAACCTTAAAGGTTACTTAATAAGTGGGGAGACATATCTACTCCTTAAGAGTACATAATGGCGTGAAAATTTTTTAATGACTAATCATTGTTGGATAATTACTCTACCCTAAAGACTTGTTAAAGATATCCCAGACAATGACTGAAAGATTCTTTGAGTTAAGAATGCTAGTGTTCTCTTGAATAGCTCATTATGATCTTAATAAGAGTGGTCCACCGTAGGGGTTTTCCAATAGTACCTTCTAAGGGAAACTGAAAATATATATCTGAGACGACAACTTATTAGAGTGATTAATCATGGTTACTTTTGCAAAATCATAAGGTATTAGAGTTAATTTTACTAAACAAGATTTGTCACAAATGTGTGTGTTAACAACTAATGTGGATCACAAGTAGTTTTAACAGGCATTATTTAAAATTCAAAACCCTAATAGCATTATAATAGCTTTATTCATTTATTCTCCTACCCTACTTTACCCTAAGAGGCGAAAGACTCCTGTTTAAGTATAGAAGTACTTCCAATGAAGTCATGTGCGTGACAAAATGCTCATTATAATCACACTTAGTTTTAAAGAATAGAATTCAAAACATACGAAAGCATGAGAAACTAGTTTCTTCAACTGATATGGTACCAAGAGTTTCCAAATGCTGAGGAAATAAGATGGCTTGATGACTTCTCGAAACCAGGATTCAATGGAATCCACATATTTATGATTTTCCAACTGATGCAAGTCTTCCATAATTTGATAGTCACTCTCATGGAGGCAGAAAGAATCTAGTGAAAGACAAAAGATAAATCCCTCAAGTTCAGGTTCAAATATATGGTTTTCAAATTGACAAGAATGGTTGAGAGACATTTTAGGGTTTTTAGTTTTAACAACATTTTCAGAACAAGTTCCAATGAAAGATTGCTCCTTTGGTGGTCTTTGGATTACACTTTCCCAAGGTGAATGGTCTGCGGTAATGGGGGAAGTTTCCAAATTCATTCCCTTTCCTAAAATGGAATATGTAGCATTATGTTCGATAGGGGAATCAACAGAAAGAATAGGTGGTTCAAACTACTGTGCAATCTCATTGTTTAGATTAGGGTTTAGGATGTGGTTTGGGCTAGGGTTTGGGTTAATGATTGGACTACGGTTTGGATTTGGATTGGGATTAGGTCTGGGGTTTGGGTTAAGGCTTGGGTTTGAATGAGGGCTAGGTTTAGGGTTTGGACTAGGGTTAAGGTATTGATTAGGGTTAGGTCGAGGGTTAGGATAAGGGCTAGGATATGGATTAAGGCTAGGTCTAGGGTATGGACTAGGGTATGAACTAGGGTTAGGGTAAGGTTGCACATGCGGCTACGACCATGGAGGAGGATAACTTAATGATGCACTGGAAATAAATTGTAGTTGTTGTTGGTGCTGATATGATTGAATTTGCATGGGATATTTTCCTAGAGATAAGGATCCAAACGATTCTTGAGGCCATGGAGATATCTGGCTCGAGGATGAGGGCCAAGGAGAGGGCCACTACGTCCATGAAGTAGGATATTCAATTGAAGGAGGATTACAAGTTTTCCATGAAATTCCAGGATTATAAACATGCCGAGGAACCTACTCAGGAAAATAATAATTATTCCAAGTATCAAATGGTGTTGGGTTTTGAGTTATACCTGGTAGTTGATTCGATTCCTTACTTGATTCCCTGAGTACCTTTCATAATCATGGCAGTGATGGGAAATGTTCGGTTGCATGAACATCCTTGCAAATTTCACAAACTTTTAGATCACTAAGTGGACACTTTCCAAGGAAATGTTTCTTTCTACATTTGGCACATAGGATAAGCAGTGGTTCTTCGTCCTTCTCTTGTTCCTGAAAATCATCCAATTTCAAAATCAAATATTTAATTATATTAAATTTATGTTCAAGCAAGATATTAAATTCAGCACTTGTGAATTCTTCATCGGATGAGTTGTTCATCTCTGTAGCAGCATAAAAACTCCTCATTGAATGATTCCTCAAAATAGCATTTTCTTGTTTTCAACAATCCAACTGGTACATTCTGTCATCACATGGATTAGTACGCAAGGGTTCTTACAGTACCCCAAAAATGATATAACGTTGAAGATTGGATTCTGAAGATAAATGGATTTAAAAGATTTTGGCTGAAATAAAGCTCACCACACTTGCACGAAAAATAAATTTGCATAAAAGGAAGGGAATGACGTGTTGGGAAAATGTTGAATCAACACAATATTTAATCTACTGAAAGCAAATGATTTAGAAATTAAATGTCTAAAGCCTACTTCTACAGGAAAGGAAATAAAATTTCAAGAGATAAGCAATATGGCCAGACTTTGGAGCAACCCCACATTAGTGGATGCGTGGCTCTTCACTCACGTCTTACCATACACTCTCCGCACTTTGACTGCCCTGCAATATCCTTGAAACTCTGTAAGAAAATTTTACCTGAGCCAAAATACAACTCCTCGACAATGGCGCCAAAATGTTGGTAGATTTAATTGTCGGATTAAACCTCTCAATATTAATTATCAATCTGGGAGTCGTAAACGTGAGTTGTACTACGTATTGGCTCAGCTTAATGGTTAGAGTATAAATATATTCCTTTGTAATGATAAACTAGATGTTGGAATGAAACACACATTTTCTCGCAAATAAACAATCTTGAAAATGAAACTCACTGAACTGATTCCTATCAAGAAAACTCCATACTGCAATTAAACTACAAAGCAATCCTAAATCATGTAACATTCTTGCACTCACATTCTACTTTTTAAATCTCCTATGATAACTTAAAAAAACTAATCTATTAAATATTCTCACTAATTTGAAATTAATCTTGAAATAAGCAAAAAGAGACACACATTATTCTAATGATAACTCACACATTAAACTAACTAAAAATACTCTTCATAATAAATTCAAGATTCAAATTAACAAAAGAAAATTCTAACTATTTCTAAAAGAAAAGTTTCATGTAAAATAACACTTAAAAATCCTATTAAAAATCACATTACAAATAAGCTATGATAACCTTGAATTCAAAGACTTTGATCTAAATGAAATAAATCATTCAATAACACAAGCTCACTCTCCAAAATCAAATAATGTAACTCAATAACTAAAACTAAATCATGCTGCATTTGAATTGATCTCTCTACCTACACAATCAAATCCATATTCAAAATTTCTCTTACAAGGAAATTATTACACTACGAAAACAAAGAATCATTCTAACTAAAAATAAATCTAATTATTAAGCTAGGTCTCGGGATGCATAAACAAATCAAATTAAATCCCGCAAACATTCAAAAACATTATACTATGCAAAATTGGAATTATTATTCTAAATGACAGTGTTAACATGTTCGAATTCAAAGCATCTAAAATATGTTCTAACATGCCACTCAATAATGAAAACTTTAAATCACTGCTGCATGCACAATTAAATCCATGCTCAAACTTGCTTTTATAAAGAAATGATCATACTACAAAAACAAGAATTATTCTAATTTAAAAGAGATTTAATCATTAATAGAAATCCCGCTATGCATGAACAAATCAAACCTTGAATTACACTCTAAATGGCAGTGTTACTTATTCAAAATTAAAACATTACAATATGTTCTCACTATTAAATCAAACTCAGAAATTGGAAAATAAAATAATGATCTAAGTGCAAAATTAGGAAATATTAGATGATATTTAAAAGACAATTCGAAACGAAATATGATTCTAGAAATTAAACAATTCCTAAATCTATGAAGAATGAGGGACTCGACTCCAGGTTGCGGTGGATCCTTTCCACTCCCTGGAGCAAGTCCTAATCTAGCTCAACGTTTAAAAACAAAAATTACAATGCTTACATAAAAAAACAAATGCAGAAGCCAAAATTTATTAAATTAAATCAAAACATCAAATCAAATATTAATCAACAAAATACATCATATGTTGCTGCTCCATTACAATTATTGTACTGGGCAATTCGATGTCGGATCTGCAAATCAGAAGAGATTCTACTTCTACAATTAGAAATTCTTCCCTCTAATTTACGGACTCACTCCTATGCCTGAGAAATTCCTTTCTCTCTGCCAATTTGATGCTGGTTCTACATTTTAAAGAGATTCCTCCTATGCTCTCTGCTAATTGATGGGAGTACTAACTTATTCCTCCAATTGATCAACTACTCCCATCGACTATGGCAACTGATATATATATACATTTTTAATTGCAAAACTGGAGCTTCAACCAAGAAATATATAAGATTATTGGTTTTACAATTTTCCGGAATGAGAATTGGTTTTGAAATAGAATGTCAAATTGGAGAAATCGCTCCTCTTTTTGTGGAATGCTACTATTGCTGGAAGATGCGGTCTTTTCTTTTGCCTTGGAAATATTTTCCACAATCTCTACCACAACCAAGCGGGTCAAAAGAAGGCCAAAAACTAAATATGAAAGTGTGAGCATAATGAATACATCAATCCATCCATTTGCAGAGATAAAGCCGGTCAGAAGTGGCTCCAAGGTAGCCCCAACAGACCCAGTACCATCTATAATAGCCGTGACGGTTTCCAAAGCTCTCGAATTGCCCCTAAGCGAGACGTGTGTACCAAGATCAGCTGAAATGGACGTGGTAATGAGTGCATAAGGTCCATTAACAAACAGTCTGGCCATCATCATCAACATAATATTGGAAAACATTGAGATACCTCCATAGACCCTATATAAAATGAGAGATGGAATTGCATAGTACATGAAACTAGCTGCCGTGATAGCCCTGGCATCAACTTTATAAGAAATATGGCCTTTAGTCTCTATATGAACAAGTCACACAATTATTCGAACTTCAATTCCTTGCCTGCTTCTCCACTGATACAATTTCCAAATAAAAACTTTCCCTAGTGGCCACACTAAAGCACCGAATGGTTCACGACTCAGGGAAAAAACTGGTATTGGCTTCTCCTTCGATGTAGCTTTAGAACTGATATCAAAATCTCTACAACACGTTTGTTCTATATTTGAAATCTTTGGTCCAAGAATAAGAATGCGGCCCTCGAGTAATCGTGCCTTTCAGATATCATATTATGCCTATGTTAAGTCATCCAACAATGATATCTCTTCCTTCGCACCATCCGTCGTAGAGGCTCTATTATCAAACGGTGAGTTTGTCCAGTCGACAACAGAATTGTCCATTGCTTATTCAGATGTGGATGCCTATATTCCTTCAATCCACGATGAAATATTCTCACCTCTTTTTTTTTTTATTTACACACGCTGGTTGGAGATTGAATTCTGCAATGTCCACTGTCCTCACCCAATAAAAAAAGAATATATGCCATCGTGATTGATGGATACAAGGACGAAAAATTTAGTGTTGCAATTGGTTCTTCGTAGAAATTGATAGAACACCTTCAGCATTAACACGAACTTGATGTACTGTGGTGAAATTTCGACCTGGCTTCACATTCTCATTAATACACTCCTAATCCAATGGTCTAAGAGCCATGATCTAAACTTTCTCTACAAGAAAGTACCAAAAAAACCTTCCACAATTACCAGCTCAACATTGTGTGCGTCTTTTACAAGACTTGTAGGAGGCTGTAGATATAAATTTGTATCAACAGGCCAAATGTAATCCTTGTGAAATAATATTCCATCAGCAAATGTCTTCACAAATGTTAAATTGTTTTTAAAAAAGGAACCATATGTTTGATTTATCGATGGGTCGACATCTTGTTTTCCCATAATCCTTAGTATTATCTTTGTCTTTCTCCTTGTAATTCGTGGTGCTATGGCTTGTAAAAGCCTAACCTCGAGCGAAGAAATGTAGTCCACTTCAATGGATTTTGATAGAGATAACATATATGATTGTGCGCTTAAGTTGTGCTCTTCATAAAATGATGAGTAAAATGAGATTTGTTTTAATCCCCAAACATAACCAGAGTAGCAATATTCATAGAGACCCAATACGTTCACGTTCAGAAATGGTTTTCAGTGGAATATTCCCCTGACGATAACTCCTTCACGAAGCCAAATTTCGCCAAACGGTTTCTAGGTTATATGAAACATGGTGCTATGAACACAACCCACATCTCGGAATTGAGATATTTTTCTCCATTTGGTCGCAAATTTGAATTTTTCAGCTACAACAATTCAACTACCCAGCTACTGCTTTTATGCATTTGGTGAATTCGTACTCAAATGCATTCCTGCACCGAGCCTTCCTGCAACCAAGAAGGAATTTATTAAAAAAACTCATCAAATTAACTAATAAAAAGAATAATAGCTATTGTTTCTAAATTCCTCTAGTTAACAACATAATGGATTAATAAGGATTAAAAACACTAGGTACAAGTATGTATTTATTTGATAAAAATCGTAAAAATTTGGACCAAGATGCAGCTCAACAAGACGTTGTTAAATTAATTAAGTATTCTTCCTGCACATTGTGCCTTTCTACTTTAACATGCCTTACTCATCATATAACAACAATATAAACTTTGCGATGCAATCATATAGATAATATATAGAAAACCCTAATCCAACGCAGATAACTTATAAAAAAAGATAAGATCAAAATACTTAGGAAATACTTAGATATGTCTTCAAGTACTTGTTTATTAAGTAATATCCTTCAATTAAAATACTTCTCGCCCTGCACACACAATTGCAGGGGCTTGCACACACAACTACAGACTTACCAAGGTGTCCGTGCACATAGTTGCAGACTTACCAAGGTCTCCGCGCACACAGCTGTAGGAGCCCTCCCCTTCGCCCAAAAATACAAAAAGATATTGCAATTACAGACTCAATTCATTCATAGGACCTTCATATTGATGTCCTTAACTCACTAAGATAGCTCTTTATGTAACTTTTCCTTTTACAATACCATGGTTCAAAAACCATGGGAAGAGCTAAAAATATTCAAAACAATCCCATCCCTTTACAAAATAAGGGGCTTTGACCTGCCCCAAATCCGCTACGACTCTTAAAAATCTACGCAAAGTGCGCTCCACTCCTCAAAATGTGGAATTTTGACCAAAACTTAGACCTAGGGGGACCCTTCCCAACAATCCGCTAACACAAAGGTGTGACTCATCCTGAGTCACTCAGTTGGTGCACCTTGATTATTTTCTTTGATGCTACTATATGCATCCTTCGATGACTGAATTGTCTCGGAGCACTGCTTCTCAACCTCACGTACTTTGTCCATATAGTCAATGCGAAGTGTCAGGGACAAAATCATCCCTATATAACTTCAACCTGCTTCCATTCATTCATACATAAAACATTTCACCATTCAGCTTCATGAGCTGAACTGCGACACCATCCGATATTCCTGAAAATGTATGGCCCCAACCAATGCATCTTGAACTTTCCTGGGAACTTCACAAACTTGTTATCCTACATCAGCACTACATTTTCTTCCTTGAATATATTCTACTTGATATTCCTGTCATGCCAGGATTTTTCCCTTCCTTTTTGTACTTGCTGATGATATCCTGCAATAAAGCTATCTTCCTCATGAGCAAGCAACTGTGCCAAAATTGCTTCCATGATATCACTGTCTACCATGTCTGTTACTGCTGCAATTCTTAGAATAGGAACAATATATTCCATAGGAATAACTGCTTCTTGTCCATAAATCAGCCTAAATGGTGTCTGTACTGTCAAATTCTTGCATGTTGTTCTATATGGCCATAATACTGCTAAAATTCTAAAATCCCAATCATTCCTGTTGACATTGCATACCTTGGTTAGAGCATTCTCAAAAATATTGTTAAGAGCTTCAACTGTTCCATTTTCCTAAGGGTCATAAGGTGTGCTCTCATGATGATGCATTTGAAATTCCTTAGTCAATGCTTGAATGGTCTGATGTAAGAAATGTGACCCTATGTCAGTCATTAAAATCTCTGTTCACCCAAATCTAGATAGAATATACTCAAAGATGAACTGCACAGCAGTATCTGTGGTACAATCCTTTACAAGCCTAGCTTCGGCCCATCTGGTCAGGTAATCTGTGGTATTGATAATGTACCTTGCGCCAATGTTCTTCCCTGGTGGATTGATTGGTCCAACAAAGTATATTTACCATTTATCAAATGCCTTCAATGTCACTTGTGGATTAAAGGGTATTTCATCTCTCCTAGATGGTGTTCCTATTCTTGGACAAGCATCGCAGGATCTACAATATTCGTTTGCACCCTTGTGCAACATAGGCCACCATAATATAGCTCTCAAAATATTTTGCGTAGTTGCTTTTCCTACATAATTTCCTCCTGCAACTCCACCATGAGCTTCTTCTATAATTCTTCGTCTTTCATGCTGAGAGACATATCTGCATAGTATTTTATCTGGCCCCATTTTATATAGATGTACTGCAATCAAAGAAAAATTTGTTTCCTTAACTACTGTTGGATCGTTTTAATCACTGTCAAATGAATAAGAAGATACACATAAATTATCAATCTAGGGATGTATTTTATTTCAATGACAGTTGCACTGTCTGTGCCGATACATCATACCAGAAGCAGGAATAAAACAAGAAGAAATCATTGTTGAACCAATTGCTGAAAATTAACACTCATGCAAGAATAAAACAAGGATCTACAAGAATGTAATCACACTTCAGATAAACTGGTATCTAGCATGCCACACGACAACTACACCAGCTATTATTTCTAATTGAATCTATTGAATAACATAATAAATAATGTTACACCATTTTTTGGTCATTTAACCTATTATCATTAGATGAACCCAAGTACACCATGTAAGACCAATTTTACCCTAAGTAAAATTGCTTTCACTATGTGAAATAACTTAGTAAAACACATTTATTAAGTTGTTTATGGTCTAAACAGGAAACCCCAAAAGGAAATAATAAACAAATCTATATTTATTTATATTTCCTGGTCATATTTAACCCAAAACAAGGAAATCAATTAAATAAATCCTTATTTATTTGATTATTTCCTAGGAATAAGTTATTTAAACCCTATTTAAATAATATTCCTAGTTAAATTCGACTAAATCATTTATAAATAATTAAATAAATCATTATTTATTTAATTATATTCCCACCATTTCCTTAAAATAATAAATAAATCATTTATTTATTTATTATTTATAAATAAAGGAATTGACCCAAGTCAAAAATCCTTTCCCTTCCAACAAATATAATAAAATATTCCTAAAAGGTGGTTCTAGAATTTGATTAATAATATTTTATTCATGCACCAAGTTCTAGACCGCCCTAATATTTTGTTATAAATAGAAGGGTTTTCCCATTCATTAGTCACCTTTCATTGCATTAGATCACTCTAGATCTATACTCTTGGTCACATTCTCCATTTTTTCCTTGTGAGCTCCCTTTGAGTTCTATGTTTGTCTGGGTTTTCTACACCAACAAGAGAGAGAAATTTTAGATCTGAAATGCTGAGGACTTTCAAAAACCCATCCCATTGAGGAGAATCAGAAACACCTTTCTTGTTTTCCTCTCAGGTGCCCCCTTTTAATATAAAAAATTCTTTCAAATACATTGTTCTTGCCTTGTCTATTGGATGCATGGAACCACATTTTATTTTTACTGCTTAATGTCTTTTATGCTTAGATCTGGATTTGTGCAGCTTTATTTGGATCAACTAACTGCAAACTTAAAGATATTGGCAGCCATAATTGATTTTAGGGCTATTTGTTATGCGTAGCTAAAGTGGTCTTTTCCGACAAAAGATTCATACTAACAATTGGCGACTCCACACATGTTTTCTTTTGCGATTGCTGCCGTTTTATATATTCCTGCATATCGAGCTATTTCAGATCCTAGGGTTTCTCTTCAGTTTTTTGTTTTTCCTATTTTTTATGGTGTTTTTCACCTCTAAAACCCTCAAACATTCAAATTTTTAACTTCCGTGTGTTTCTGGCCCTATTACGCAAGTGACAGACATCAACTGCAACTGACAGACAACTTTTTCTGAAATCTGCTGCCGAGAGACCCGAATCTGCAGGTCGCACTTATCGGCCCAAAAACTGCGACCTGGACTGGAGGGCGCACTTTTTTACCCCAAAACTGCGACCTGGACTGAAAACAGGTCAGAACCTGTGACCTGCACTTTTTTCTGCAATTTTCTAGCAATTTTTTTGGGTTTGTCTGAAGCTTCTATCAGGGTTTTCCAGCCTTCGTCTCTGCCCGTTTGGACCTGTTTCTAATCTGTTTTACTCAACTAAGTGGGAATCTTTCCCCTTAGGGCTTTAGTACCCTCCACTTTTTGTGGGCGAGTTTTAGCTGTTTCAGACATCTGAATTTTCAGAGTTTCAGCCTTCTTCCTTTCAGATCTGGTACCTCCTTTTCAGATCCCTTTATATCAGCTCTTATCTCTTTCAAATCACCTCATATAGTTTTGTTTGGGTTTACCTCTAGGGCCACCTCCTCGTCCCTCCTACCTTTAGCTGATTTCCCCCTTTGTTACAACAACCTTGCCTCTGCCTCTTTGCTGTTTTCTGCACCCCTTTTCAGCAGATTTTTAGTGTGTTTTGATTGGATTTTTTTCCCTCTTCTAGACTAGTTTTGATACACCCGCCTTCTTGGGTTAGATTGATGCATTGTTAGCTGTTAATTTTCTGTTATTTCAGTCTTAAATACTATTCTCTGCAGATTTATTTTCAATTACGCAGCACACTTTTTCTTTTACTCTCAAAACGTCTGGGTTTAAAAATTAAAATTAACACACGCCACACACTGACCCTAAGTGAAGAAGAGCCTGGTTAACACCGCCTGGAAAAGACTTTAAAATCAATTGACACTGCACCTCTCTGCCCTTGTTTCGACTTTACCCTCACTTGATTTTTCACCTCCCTGCCCTTGTCGGTTTTTCTTCTTCCCGTCATCATTGCGCCTCCAAGGTGTTTATCCCCGAGACTTCTTGGCCTTCACCCTCAGTTTCTGGTTGGTCGACTTCCTCCTTCCCGTCGTCATCAAGTAAGTCCTCCCACGAGTTCGCACTCCGACTCTTCTTATGATTGTTTGGGTTCTCCCCCTACTCCTGGTTCTCCCCCTGTTACCTTCACCATGTCTAGTTCAGGGCCTAGCGCTAGCAGCAACCCCAGTTCTACTGCTGGGTCCGTTTCCAGTGGAACCACTATGAGAACTACCTCAACTGTCCCTTTGCTCCCTTATATGGTCGGTCTCAGTCTCCCCGATTTCAATCAGTTGATTAATGATCCTATCTGCCACAACGTTAGTTGGCCTACTATGCCAACCAAGCTCCCCTCCGACATTCCCAAGTTCGAAGGCCTTGCTAGTGAAGATCCCTCCAACCATATCCGATATTTCCATATGTGGTGTTCATCCAATTCCATTATTGATGATTCCATCCGTCTTTGATTGTTCCAACGCACGCTTACCGACGAGGCTTCTAAATAGTATGTTGATCAGGCCACCTCTTCCCATACCACCTTTGTGACCATTTCCCAAGCCTTTTTATCTTATTTCCAGCTCCCTCTCCAATACAACACTGGTACCGAACTTTTTACTGCTTTCCGTCAATCCTCTTCGACCCGCCTTTCCGCTCATGTCCAGGAATGGCGGCGAAGAAGGAGCTTATGTCGCGCTCCTCCCTTTGAAGATCGCGTTTCTATGGACTGGTTCCTTCGCTCTCTCTTACCTCCCATTGGCAAAGATGTCACATCCCACTTCCCTCAAACCGAAGAAGCTGCCCTCCAAATAGCCTTGAAATATGACCTTATCTATGCCCAATCTGGTTATGTTTATACCATCCTTCCTGACCTCCCCAAACCCGGTGGCACTAATGCCCCAGGGGCATCTCACTCTGTCGACTGTATCGTTGGAACTCTTTCACATACCTACGCTCAGCCTCCTATGGGCTATGGTTTCCCTCCGGGAGGGGCCAGCACCTCCAGCACTTTCCCCCCTCCAGGTAGCATGTATCCAGGATATGGCATGCCTTATCCTTTTGCCCACCCTCCTGCTTACCTCAATGTTTCCCATCCTAACCCTCATCCTTACCCACATCTTGGTGTCCCATCTCCTCCCGCATTTGGATCTCTCACCCCCTTGCCTTCTCAACCCCGCAGCCATACTTACTACCCCCTCTAGGGAAAGTATTTGCGCATCAGGGTGCGACTAATTCTCTTCCTTCTCAAAGAAAGAGGAAAGACAATCAATCTGCCTCTGGTAATCGTGGACCCAATCCTCCAAGTATTGACTCTAACACTCCTAACCAGCCACAGGGCTCTCAGCCCAAGCCAGACAGGCCTCTTCGCACCAATAAGCCCTATTCGTGTTGCGGTGTTTATGGTCATTACACTCACGATTGTCCCCTATTACCACAGATGCGGAAGATGTGGGAGTATCAGGCCACCGTGTGGGGACAACATTCCTCTCCTACTGTCCGTCCTAATATAGCTACTTCTCAACCCGCTGTGTTTACCGATCCTTTCCCTCAACAAGGTTTCGTGGCTACTCAACCACATCATGCCCCGGTAACCACTCAACCTTCCCCTTCTGGTTCCTCTGATTACCAGATTCTCATGATGGCCTTTGACCAACCTCTCACCGTCGACCTTAACCTTCAAACTCGGTCTCGTCAGTACTCCACACCTCCTGCTCCGTCTATCCCCGAGTCCCCATCTTCAGGTCCTACAGAGCCTCTATCGACACCCAATGGTCCCTTGCAAATCCCTCTGCCCAAAGCTGAGGCTCATACCAAGATTCCTAAGGGCCCATTACGCCGAAATGCTACCTCTGGTCGGCTGCCCATTCATATAGCATAGTAGATTATTTGGCACAATCTCCTGCTGCCATTTCAACACTAGAACTCCTCCAGTCATGTCCTTCTCAAAAGAAGGCTCTACTATCTTCCGTGGGTGCTGTAGATCCCGCTGATAACAAATTGATTGTTTTCGATGCCCATAAGTCAGACCATCCCCCCCCCCTCCTGCTTCTGTTGCTTTCCAAATCCCAGTCAAAATCTGAAACGCCAACGTCGCTTGGTGTATTATTGATGAGGGGGCATCTACCTGTGTGATGTCTGCTTCGGTTTGGAAACAACTCGGATCCCCTGAGCTGGCCCCTTCCACAATCACCCTTCATGCGTGGGATGGCCATGCCTCCCAACCCATTGGCCTATTCCGTAACTATCCTATCACCCTTGCAGGAAAGACTATTTGTGTTGACGGTGAAGTTATTGATGCCCCTCTTGACTATAACATTCTTTTGGGGCGTAGTTACACCTATGCCATGTCTCCCATCCCATCCGCAATCCACCGCAAGATGTTTTTCCCTCATAATGGAAAGATTGTCACCATCGACCAGTTGACATATCATGAACCAAAATCTCAGACCTCCCCTGAGTCCACTATCTCTGCTGTCACCAATAAGCCAACCATTGATTCTTTGCCCAGTGTTTCCCCTAGCATCTATAAAGAATCCTCCTTGCTTGGAACCTTTCTAGACCCTCCTCCTGTATCTGATCCTAGCTTGGCGAACGTTTGCATGATGCAATCATCTTGGGTTGACCTTAAGCAGCCCACTTTGGCTAGTCAGCAACCTCAACCTCACCCACCCCCACCAGCTCCTAGCCCTTCGCCCCCGCTAGCCAGCCTTCTTCCTTTTGAATCTCCTTCTACAAATAGTCCCCACACACCTCTCTACCCTCTTGGGTCGATTCCGCCCGATATCAACCGCCTTGGCACCATTCCTCCTAGCCATTACCCTGCTAGTCAGATACCTTTCCTAGCTCCCCCTCCCAGATTTTATTCCGTCCCTATCTTGGCCACCATATCCCTCCCCAAATTAACCCTGGGTATACCCGTCTGGTACCTTGACCCTCCAGCCACTACCCTGCCTGGTCAACCCAAACCATATCTTGCTTTGACCCCTGTTTAACCAATCCCCATGACTTCTCCCGCTGCAACAGTACCTCAGTCACCTCATCAGGAACCACCTCCTGTTGCGACCGCTTCGGCTAAGAATAGAAAAGCTCGTAGGGGGGCATCAAAGGACAAGGCTGCCTCGAAAAACTCTGCCCCTCCTCGGCCTCCAAATTATACTATCCAGTGTGCTTTGTGTGATGTTGTCGGTCACGCCACCCATTACTGTCCTGAATTACCGCATCTCAAGACCATGGTCAATGAAACGTTCCCGGAATCCGATATCCCTGAGGTCCATGTCACCATACCTTATTCCCTCCCGAAACTTAAAAACTTGTGCACCAATCACCCTTGTTCTTTGTGTGATTTCCATGGACATTATACCCACCTTTTCCCCCGCCTTGACGAGTATCGTTCTTCTTTAGCCGCATACCACCAATTCAAAGCCACACTTGACCATATTACTTCTTCACTAGCACCAAACAACCTGTCTACCCCAATTAAAATTTCCCATCCTGATATTAAAATGACTGTACCTTCATCCGCTATTTATTACCTTTCCTCATCCCCGCGATTCCTGGCGACCGACCCCTTATTGCTTTCCCCCGATGGTTTGCCTAACCACTCATCTACTTACCCGTCTGTCACCCCACATGACGTCGCACATGTGAGCCTTTCCCCTCACAATCAGGAGTCTCATATTTCTACCTCATCAGGTCATCCTATTCCCTCCACTCTTCCCATCTTCAAGTCAGATGAAGACATCATGGAAGCCATGACCGAACCTGATTTTCCGTGGGACGATATGCACCATCATGCATACTTCCTTCCACATCAATCCCATGACCAATATGCTGTCGAATCTAAAGACTTCATTCCTGATAAAGTCGATTGGTTTAAAAACCCCATCCCTGCACCTGCCGCTTTCAAAGAAGGCAATATGGCCAATTTCTCTCCTACCATCAAAATAAACATTTCTGTCACACCAGGAATCGAAGAACATATCACCATAGGCGCCCAATGCACCCCGGAAGAAATTTAAGCCTACACCAAACTCTTCAAATAATTCCGTGATATTTTCACCTGGTCCTACTCAGAAATGCCCGGACTCGATCCCGCCATTGCCGAACACCATATCGACACATGGCCTGATGCTACTCTGGTACGTCAAAATTTGAGACCCATTCATCCCTCTAGACGTGAAGCCATTAAAGCTGAAATCGATAAGCTCAGGCAGGCTGGTTTCATTTATCCCATCGAATACGCCACTTGGGTGTCCAACCGAGTTCCCGTCCTCAAAAAACAAGGCACCATTCGTGTTTGCACCGACTTTCACAATCTGAACAAAGCTTGTCCCAAAGACAACTTCCCCACACCATTTATTGACCAAATCATTGATGAGTGTGCAGGGCATGAGATTCTATCCTTTATGGATGGCTTCTCCGGATACAACCAAATCGTTATCCGTCGTGTTGATCAACTTAAAACTGTGTTCATTATTCCATGGGGCACTTTCGCATACCGAGTCATGCCATTTGGCCTTAAAAACTCCGCCGCCACTTTTCAACGAGCCATGTCTTATTGTTTCCATGAATTAGATCATATTATCCTTGCCTATTTAGACTACCTTACTGCGTGTTATAAACATCGGGCGCAACACCTCCATGATCTGCGTACCATTTTCCTCCGATGTCGCAAGTATAACATTCGCCTTAACCCATTGAAATGTGTCTTCTGTGTTCCCGCCGGTCGTCTCCTCGGCTTCATAGTGTCTAAAGACGGGATAAATCTCGATCCTTTGAAGGTTCAAGCCATTCTTGAACTTCCTATTCCTTGTACCTTATGCAAGCTACAAATTCTCCAAGGTAAAGCTAATTTTCTTCGCCGATTCGTTCCTGACTATGCCACTACTGCACATGGCTTCCTTAGAATTCTTCGATCTCACACCACATTTGTCTGGGATACCTACGCTCAAGAGTCTTTTGATGCCCTCAAGCATGCTCTCACATCCGCTCCCTTGATCCTTCCTCCTGACTTTGACTGAGACTTCATCCTATACATCTCCGCTTCCACCTATTCGGTTGCTGGTGTCCTTATCTAGAAGGATGATAACGGTATCGAACATGTGATCTATTATTTTAGTAAGAACCTTGCCGGTCCACCTGTGTCCTAGTCACATGAAGAAAAAATAGCACTAGCTATCGTGTTCTCGTTCCAAAAACTGCGTCATTATATCCTCATGCATTCCACCAAGGTTGTGACTAATTCCAACCCCATGGCTTTCCTATTGAGTCAACGCATCCTCAGTGGGAAGTACGCTTGTTGGGTCATTATCCTCCAAGAATTTGACCTTGAATTTGTCACCCCAAAAAGTAAGAAAGGTTTAGTCCTCGCTGAAGTCATTTGTGATTTGCCTACCGGGATGCAAGATACTCCAATTAATGATGCTCTTCCCGATGAACATTTATTCGCCATCACCACCGACGATCCTTGGTACGGTGACATCCTTACTTACATGTGAACCCAAAAGTTCGCCCTTCATCTTGATCGTGATGCTCGACGACGTATCTGACACCAAGCCCCTCGCTACCTTCTGATCGGTGACGATATTTATCATCATGGAGTAGATACTGCCCTTCGTCGTTGCGTCACACACACTGAAGTCGAGCAAGTCCTCAATGCCTGTCATAGCAGTGCTTGTGGCGACCACCTCTCCCGCCTCGCCACCGCCCAAAAAATCATGTGCACTGGGTATTTTTGGCCTTCTCTCTTCAGAGATTGCTTTGAAGAAATCAAACACTGTTCCAATTGCCAACATTTCGCCCCTAAGGCACGAGCTCCTCCCGCTTCGCCCCTAAGGCACGAGCTCCATCCCGTTGTCACAGCTGTTCCTTTCTATAAATGGGCCATCGACTTTATGGAATGTCGACCTCCATCTGCTGGTAACCACAAATATATCATTGTGGTGATTGAATATTTCACTAAATGGGCCGAAGCTATGCCAACATTCAACAATACGACAACCACCGTAGCCCTCTTTTTCTTTAACCACGTCATTGCTCGATTCGAAGTTCCAAAACAATTGGTCTCTGACCATGGCCGACATTTTGAAGATGAGATTTGGCATGAGCTATCCTCACTATTGGGTTTTGAGCACCAATATTCATCTTCCTATTACCCCCAAGGTAATGGCCAAGTTGAAGCGGTCAACAAAATTCTTAAGACCATGCTTCAACGAACGATGAATAAGCACAAAACCAATTGGCATCTTATGCTCTTCCCTGCTTTGTGGGATTATCGTACTTCTATTAAAACCGCCACCAGTTTCACTCCTTTACACCTTGTCTTTGGCGAGGAGGCAATCTTACCGATCGAGTGTGAAATTCCTTCCCTTCACTTGGCCGTCGAACTTCTCCCTGATACCCAACCTCTAGAACAACGACTTATCATGCTTGAGCGCACCTCTGAAGACCGTCGTGTTGCATTTCAAACTCTTGAAGCGGCCAAAAAGTGCACCAAAGCTTAGTATGACCGAAAAGTACACCATCGTACCTTTCATGAAGGTGACCTTGTTCTAGTGTATGACCAGGTCCACGATACCCTCAGTCATGGGAAGTTTGACTCATTATGGCTAGGTCCTTACATCATCAGTAAAGACCTTGGTAAGGGGGCATATCTTTTAGAGGACTTTGAAGGCCACCCCCTTCCTAATCCTCGCAATGCACTCTATCTTAAGAGAGATTACCCTTAGCATTTCCCGTTCGAAATGCATGTTTTATTTTATTTTAGATAGCCAACATCTATTTGTTTTCGTAATTCGCTACTTCACCAGGACACATGTTGTCCACGAAGTCTTACTTCACCTCTCCTTAAAATCAGATTTTCTCACTTACAACACTTTTCCTTGGGGCACCGTTTTGCCTCCATACTCATTCTTGTTCGTGTCAATTTCCGTCATGAGATACCATTTTGTACTCATGATTTTTATGGTCCCCTTTGGATCTTTCCCCATTTCATCATCATCATTAGTGTCCGTCTGTTAGTCGCTGTACTATTTTCTCTCATGCCTTAGTTGGGGATCCCTTATTGCCTCACCTATGGCGGATCTACTTTTGTCGAAATCAGCTTATTTACTCCAGAAGTCAGGTCTAGAGGGCAGTGTACCTTGGTTCGAGCTCCTTTCAGCATGATCGTGATCTGTATACTGGATGGTCCAGTGATGCAGCATCAACTATTGGTGATTCCCGGGTGTGTGTGAGATGTCTCAACCCTCATGAGGGGGTGGCCCTGCAGGTAGCCCCCCACACGCCCGGATGACTCCTTCATTTCAACCTTTGATGCAGCTCCTTACATTTGATGATGTCATCCTCAGTCGCTTGCAGAGCCTTTTCGATTTGCATGTATTAGTCAGATTTTGCGAGCCCTTCCCCGTGTATAGGGGGCATTTGGGTTGTATTTGTATCTCATGTACTAAAATATTATTGTATAAGTCCTGGCTGTTATTCCAGGCACATCATGTATGTGGGATTCATCATTCTATTTTTCTGGCTCGTATTTATGCCAGCATGTACTTTATAGTTCGGTTCCTTGTTTACTGGACATACTATTCTTTTGTACTTTGTCTCGGCGGGCATAGGTATGCCTCCCCCACCGCATTTAGCACAGGTACCAATTCATAAACTAGAAACTTGTTGCACCTGTAAGTCTTGTCTCCTCAGGGTCTAGTCCTTTAGCACATTAGACTACCTTCCATTTCTCTCTCTGAATTCCCTCTTGATGTCTAGTGATTGAGTTCTTACAACATACTTTGGTCATACGATTTGCTCCTAACACGCGTATGTTGGGGGGCAATCTGTTACACCATTTTTTGGTCATCTAACCTATTATCATTAGATGAACCCAAGTACACCATGTAAGACAAATTTTACCCTAAGTAAAATTGCTTTCACTATGTGAAATAACTTAGTAAAACACCTTTATTAAGTTGTTTATGGTCTAAACAGGAAACCCCAAAAGGAAATAATAAGCAAATCTATATTTGTTTATATTTCCTGGTCATATTTAACCCAAAACAAGGAAATCAATTAAATAAATCCTTATTTATTTGATTATTTCCTAGGAATAAGTTATTTAATCCTTATTTAAATAATATTCCTAGTTAAATTTTACTAAATCATTTATAAATAATTAAATAAATCATTATTTATTTAATTATATTTCCACCATTTCCTTAAAATAATAAATAAATCATTTATTTATTTATTATTTATAAATGAAGGAATTGACCCAAGTCAAAAATCCTTTTCCCTCCAACAAATATAATAAAATATTCCTAAAGGGTGGTTCTAGAATTTGATTAATAATATTTTATTCATGCACCAAGTTCTAAACTGCCCTAATATTTTGTTATAAATAGAAGGGTTTTTCCCATTCATTAGTCACCTTTCATTGCAGTATATCACTCTAGATCTATACTCTTGGTCACATTCTCCATTTTTTCCTTCTGAGCTCCCTTTGAGTTCTATGTTTGTCTGGGTTTTCTACACCAACAAGAGAGAGAAATTTTAGATTTGAAATGCTGAGGACTTTCAAGAACCCATCCCATTGAGGAGAATCGGAAACACCTTTCTCGTTTTCCTCTCAGGTGCCCCCTTTTAATATAAAAAATTCTTTCAAATACATTGTTCTTGCCTTGTCTATTGGATGCATGGAACCACATTTTATTTTTACTGCTTAATGTCTTTTATGCTTAGATCTGGATTTGTGCAGCTTTATTTGGATCAAATAACTGCAGACTTAAAGATATTGGCAGCCATAATTGATGTTAGGGCTATTTTTTATGCGTAGCTAAAGTGGTCTTTTCCGACGAAAGATTCATACTAACAAATACCTGAAACTAAAGCAGATCTACTTACAGCCGACACAACAACAATAACACTCCACAAATATGCAAAAGAAAATATGAGATATACTACAACTACTTTATCACTGCAATCCATGCTAAAGAGGAGGGCCCTTCCTCTCTAACAGGGCGCAAGAGAAGATGAAAATTAAATAAGAATTAAATCCGCCAACACATATAAAAACAACAATACAATACTCTATATTATGGTGATCAAAATTACAGAGTCAAAATTGCAGTACTGTTCTATGCTAATATCCTGACCTTAAAGGTCCAAGTGCTTATATAATAGTTTCATGTCTAGAAAATGAGGAACATATCAGTCATGAGAATCTTACGATTCTCATGCTGATCAAAATAAACTAAATATAGTTACAACCAATTCGCTCAATAAGAGTCTTGACTGGGAAAATATTGGTTTCAACCAAAACTGCCTAAAGCTGTTATTCTAATTGACAATATATGATGACTCCTACAACTATCGTTGGAATGTGACAGCTATAGTGTAATATCTTTTGAAGACAGATCAACATCCGGAAGTTGACAGCACACAATCAACAACACAACTGTAATCTGTAACAACAGATTTGTAACAACGTCGCAGTGTAACAACATCACGGTATAACAACAGAGGTGATGAAAACGAAGGTGTTTACTCTTCGTGTGGTAGCAGCACCATGAAAGAGCACACTGTAACAACATGCTTACAACTAGTTCTATGTGCTTGTATGTTCTAGGTCCCTTGTGCTTAAAACAATATCTGAAAGAGTAGCAAAAATACCAAAGAAATTCCTCCAATATTCACCCCAGTTAGCCACAAAAAGGAAAAAATACATCATAATAATTAATGAGAATGGTAAGATAATGAAAAACAATAAATTTGCATTGTTTTAAGATAAGGAAAAGGAAAAAGGAAAAGGTATTCCCAAGGTTGGAGGTCAAAAAGGTAGAAATGAGGGAAGAAAATGTAGGGAATGAGTACAAAAATGACACCCAACATCTCCCCCTAGCTAAAGTACTTGCATGTACTCATGAAAAAGTATTAGCTTCCTCGATAATATCTCCTGTGTAGATCAGTGAAGTCATAGGTGCCGACTATGTCTTCATCTGGAAACCTGTGCCCTTGAGTAGCCACCAACTATCTTGGCCGAGACTCTTCTTCATAATCACTCAGCGCATAGTGTTCCTAGTATTCCTCTATTGGTAGCCATATCAAAGGAAATTTGAATTTTAGTCCAATCCAGGAAGTTCCAAGGGACTTTACTACCTGGGAATATGCTGGTACATTTGTAACAATAACTACGAAATTTTTAAATGCAAAAGGATCTCCTTCCAGCAACTCAACACTACTAGTTTTAGTGTGCTTAAGGAATCCTGTCAGCGTTTGGCTCTTCATCTGTGCAAACTGATTGAGGCAGAAGTCCACAATTATTCTCCTGTAGGCAGCAATTGTCTCCCTTATCCCAGGAGTACTTAAAATCTTTCCAAATTCCCACCTCAGTTAAATGGCCTTTCCTGGTTCAAATCGAATCCATAACGTTGTCTTCTCTTCATTAGTCTCCATTGATTTTGTGGATATATGCCACTCGATCTGATTTCTCATAAATTAAACGAAAGCACGTAAATTCAATTATCCCGTATGTGAGAATATATTTTATACCATATGCATACTAGCTTGCTCACAAATAATATTGTGCAAAAATAGCTTGCACAACAAGCTTTGTTCATCAAAGTCAGAAGCACGAAAAACATCTAAAAAGGTGCGGGTAGAAGTACCCACATAGGGTTTGTCTTCCATAATATATTTTAACTGAAACAAATAGTAATGTTCCCACAAAAAGACAAGGTAGGACAAGGAAGGTTGTGTACACCCCAACAGGTTGAGGGCAAGATCATGAAGCTTTCGTTCATCATTAGTTAAATCCTGAACCTACTGCTATAACAACAACAATTGTTCCTTCTGTTTCTTTGCTTCTTCTTTCTGCTTCCATTCCTCCCAACTACTCTTCAATTCTTCCTTTGTCCATTTCTCCTGTAGGGCACTCATTTTATTTTGATATTCTTTCAGTGAGATCATTCCCTCATATAGGAAAAGTGCATGCTGTTTCCATTTATGCAACTCATAGATCAATAAAATCTTCTTGGAACTCCATCCCACAGCAGGACCCAGTGTTCTGCTACATGTAATATCAACGGTGGGTGTGACAACCTCTCTAGGGTGGGACTGCTCCACCTCAGCTACTGGTTCCTGTGTAACAAAAATGTCATAGGTGGGTTCTTATGTATCAATGTTCTTCATTTCACCTTGGTCAGCCTCTATATCCACTACAGGTTCCTCTGTAACAGCAATGTCCTATATAGGTTCTTTTGTGTCAGCTTCTAGGTCGATTACCATGGGAGGCTCTGCTTTAACTGTTGTTTCTTTTGTAACACAATCTTCAACAGCTTCTTGTGGATTAGCCTCCCCAGGTTTTTTTTTAGTCCCCCTTGAGCAGGTGCTTACCCGAAAAACTCTATATCTTACTGCTGCTAACTCTTGGGAACATGCCACACATACGGATCCTGGATTTTTCTCCCCTGCTGCTTTCTTGACAACTTCAGCTAGGGTATATAGCTCTTAGCCTTCCGATTTCCTAGCTTCAAATAAGCTCTGCTTTAACTGTTCATTTTCTTTCTTTAAATTTTAAATTTCTGAAATTAGAGTATGAGTTTCGTTCCTACCTAGCGAGGAGGGTTCTTTTTCTTCTTCTTCTTCTTCCAGCTCTTCTACCTTCTCCTGCTTCTCACCTGCAGGCGATGGTTCTGTTGGCATACTAACTTTCACCCTTTTTTCGACCATTTGTCTCCAATTGGCTTATCAATGGGCCTCTTCTCAATTTTGGGCTCGGTGGACTAAGTTTGGACTCCAGCCTCTTCATGACTTTCTCTCGAAGTCTCAGCTTGTTTCCCTCAGCTCGTCCTGGGCCTTTTCCATTTGAACTCCTCCCAAGTCTTTCCTTGCTATTTTAAGGCATCTAACACAATAAGCTTGATAAGACCATGGTTGGTAACACAAGCTTTAGGGTGTGCTACTATTTTGACTGTTGCAGCCATATGCTTGATTTTTCCCAGCAAGAAATATGGAAGATTGATCTTCAGCTAGTGCCGAAGATGTTTAAATAAAGGAAAGTGATAATTGAAGGAAATTGTAGACCTTCCCTTACAATTAATGTAATTTATCAAATTCAGGGCAACATATGCCCAAGGTTGGGGAAGTGATAGTCTATCAACCCCTCTTCCTTTCTTCTCCAAATTTTCTTCTCTTACAAGGATATCCTCCTTCAGAGAAGGATCATTAACCTTCCTGTTAAACCATATTCTACCTTTGGTCGACAATGTTGTTACTCAGGAAACAAATTCTTCTGTAACTTTGATCCGCAGACCCCTTACTTGGGTTTGGCGGTCATTCAAATTCTTGGTGAATTCCATCACAATTGTTTCATCCGAGCCCTTCAACCTTTGAAATTACTCGAGCCACCGAGCATCCCTAAATATCTGATATGCTTCTGGAAAACTATGTAAATCTTCAATGGAATCCAGCTCATGTCTCACTGCTGATCCTCCCATCTTGTTGTTAACCTTAATTAATCCTTAATCTCGACCAACAAGGATATTGATGCGCTACTTGCTATCTTCCAGCAACCCGCTCTGCTATCTTGGATTGAGAATTTTAACTAAGGGTGCAATAAATTTTGGCCGAGGGAGATGATGGAATGTCATGGTGAGAGGTGAAAAGATTTTAAATCACTGATTCATACTCACACATACCTTCTATTAATTCCCAATTATGGAGAGTGACGTGATTCAAGTACAAATCCCCTTTTTAGAAAGATCCGGTCATTGTTGGTTGTCATAGTATTCAATTTGATTCATTCGAGATTAATGGTGGATTTAAGGCTAACAGATTGCTTGTAATCATGACAAGATTTACCCCCGCCCATTTTTAATGACGATGATAGTCCAAGACTATCAAAAGGATTGTTATTAATATTTCCATAATCATCGAATTATTAGAGGATGCTGATGTTACCTTTTCAGTGACGTACCTGAGAAGACGTGAAGGAGGAAATTGATATAATGACGCGATTTCTCTAGCGGTCATGGGGGTCTCCTTTAAATATCATAATAATTGTTGCATGTCAGGACGATGAACAAGATTCAAAACATTGTTCATGGCTGTCAGCTGTTACATATGTAACAACCAAGATAGCCACTGCGTTATCCTTCATAAAACATTATGGTTAGGAAAAATAAATACTGAAAAAAAATGTGTAACATCATCTTTGTAGAATATATAGGAAATAAAGGATGATGTTATGGAAAAAATGGGTATAACAGCCGCCACAAAAGTGGTTTTCAACTGCTACAAATCGCCTGACTGTGCCCCAAAATTGGTTTTCACAGTCAGATTCTTATTATCTTATTATTATTTTTATTATTATTATTATTATTATTATTATTATTATTATTATTATTATTATTATTATTATTTTTTAACAGGTGTAACAGCCGCCACAAGAGTGGTTTTGAGCTATTACACTTTTGAAAATTCAAAGTTGAAGCTGCACAGGGGAACATCCCCCTATGTTGTACATGAAGATTAGAGTCTGTGACAATGTTAATAAATGAATCCTTCGAAGCAGGTTGATGATATAACCTCAGATGGTGCCCATTAACCAGTAACGATGTCTTAGCACTATCAATGGTAACCAATTTTATAGTTGCATTGTCAAATACTATGTCTACTTCGTAAGGACCTAGCCATCTGGTGCAGAGCTTGCCTTTGAAATCCTTGAATCTTGAATTGTACAAGAGAGACCAATCTCCTTTCTGAAATTTATTCCTATTAATGAAATTGTCATGCCATCTAGCTCTTTTTTGTTGAATGATCTCTTTCTACTGAATGGCAACCAACCGTTTCTCTACCAACTCATTAAGTTGATTCAACCTTTGTCTTTGTGCTGTACTTAAATCAAGATTGACTTGTAATACTGATCTCAATGTTTTTATTTCAAAATCTATGGGGAATAAGGGATTCTTACTGTACACCAATTCATATGGTGATAAGCTCGTAGTATTCCTCCATGTTTTTATGTAAGCCCACAGTACCTCTAGAAGTTTTTGAGCCTAATTCCTTTGGTGATTGGCTACTGTCTTTGTCAAAATTCCCTCAATAACTTTCTTGGTGCTCTCCACTTGACCATTTTCTTGTGGATGATAAGGTGAATTGATCCTATGATGAATTCCATACTTCTCAACCAGTTTCTGAATCAAATGAGATGTAAATTCCCCCCCCCCCCCATCCATCACTATCTCCCTAGGTATCTCGAAACGAACAAAAATATATTCGAAAAAGAAGTTTGAAACAACCTGCTCTGTAGCTCTAGTTAATGCCTTCGCTTCGACCCACTTTGTGACGTAGTTTGTAAAGACAAATATATATGATATATATTGTGATGAAGGATTAATTGGCCCTAAAAAATCCAGGGCCCACTTCTCAAATGGCTCTATCACTACTTGAGGCTGTAACGACATCTCGTCTGATTGCAGAGGTTGGCCCATCCTTTGGCAGCTATCACATACCCTCACAAAATTATTGGCATCCTTGAATATAGTTGGCCATTAGTACCCTGTTGAGATTAATTTTTACCCCATCCTCTTGTCCGCGAAGTGCTCCACAGGGCTCCTCATGGTAAGCCCTCAAGATATCAAAAATATCGTCTTCTCTAACACAATGCCGAATCTGAAAGTCTTGTCCAGTGTGATAGAGATTTCCCTCTATCCAGGAGTAAGTGGTGCTCTGATGTATAATTTTCCTTTATTCTCTGGAAGATAAAGAGTGTGGGAATGTACCTTCATCAATATAGTTGGCTATATATGCATACCACAGTGAGTAAGTAGATATGGTAAAAAGATACTCATTTGGAAAATAATCTTCAGTAGGAGTGTAATTATCACCTATGGTTAACCTAGAAATAAAATCAACAACTACATTATCTTTCCTAGGTTTATCTAGAATAGTGATATCAAATTATTGTAACAACAATAACCATCGTGTAATGCTACCATTAGTAATAGGCTTATTCATTAGAAATCGAATGGTAGAGTGGTAATTATGTACAAATACTTGATACCCGGTGATGTAGTGCTGAAACTTACTGATAGCATGCACTACTACTAGGAATTTTTTGTTAGTCACTGTGTAATTGAGCTTGACTGGAGTTAAATTCTTATTGATATAATAGATGGTATAAAGATTCTTTTCCTTCAGTTGACCCAAAATAACACCTACAACTATTTCAGATGCATATGTAGAAATATGGAATGGCAGTTTCTAGTTTGGTCCTCGCAAAATAGGAGCTACTATTACACAGTGCTTCAACTTCAAAAAGGCTTGCTTACACTTCCCTATCCACACAAATTCCACATCTTTCATAAGCAAAGAAAACAGAGGAGATGCAATCTTTGAAAAGTTTTGTATAAATCTCCTATAGTACCCTGCATGTCCCAGAAATCTATGTAGCTTTTTTTGAGTCATGGGAGTTGGGATTTTCAATATTACCTTAATTTTTGCAGTGTCTACCTTGATTCCATCTGTTGAAATGAAATTTCCCAGCACAATCCCCTTGGTCATCATCATGTGGCACTTCTCAATGCTCAAAGCAACATTAGTTTGTACACAATGTCCCAGCACCTTTTCCAAATTAACTAATGCTGTTTCAAAGGCATCTTCATAAGGTGTAAAATCATCCATGAAAATTTCAAGTCCACCATTCAACAGATTTGAAAAGATACCCAATACTTCCCTTTGAAAGGTTGTAGGCACATTGCAGAGGACAAAAGGAAGGAATCTGTATGCAAAATTACCCCATGGGAAAGTAAAGGTTTTCTTGTCTTGGTCTTCCGGGGTAATCTGTATTTGGTTATAGCCACTGAATCCATCCAGGAATGAAAAAACCTTTTCCCAGAAATAGTATCCAGGACCTGGTCTATAAATGGTAAAGGAAAATGGTCATTTTGGGTGGCCTTGTTAAGTTCTCTATAATCTACATAGACTCTCCACTTGTCATTCGTTTTCGAAACAATGATAAGAAGAGACACCCATTGAATGTCAGAGATGGGATAGATGAAGTTAGCATTAAGGAGTTTCTTTAATTCCTCTTTCACTATCTCCTTAAGTGCGAGATTTATTTGGCTCTGCGATTGTCTAACTGGTTTGCATCCATCTTTAAGGTAAATGTGGTGAGTGCACAGGCCAGGCTGGATTCCTTTCATGTCAGTGTAATCCCATGCAAATGCCTTTCTATACTCCCGTAACAGTTGTATCAACAATATGTTCTGTTTAGCAATCAAGTTAGGATTAATGTTTAAATATTTTCCCGGCTCAATTTCGACGAGACTGTTGTCAATATGTGGATTTGTTCCCATATGTTCAATATTTACACCATCTGCCTCATCTTCCTCCCCTGTATCTCTAAGGGAAGCAACAGAGAGGGAATTGCTAATAAAACCATTAATAATGTCATCCTCTATTTCATACTTAAAATATTATGCTTTTCCAGTGTGAGGAGAGGTAGGGAAAAATCAGATCCAGGTTCAAATTTGTCCCACCAGGGACTAGTCAAATTCATGTGCGGTTTCGCTGGGGGGGTAAAGGTTCAGATTCTTATTGGCTTGCCCATATGATATCATCACAGATCTAGATCTACATCCGATAAATGCATCTGCAATGGCTAGCCATGGTATCCCCAAAATTAAAGGATGACACCCCAGGTTGGATTTGGTTTGCAAAGTGAGAAAATCATTTGGATATCTCCAAGAAGCTACAATAATCACCACATCTTCTATTACTCCTTTAGATTTGACACAAGATCTATCTACTAATTCAAGCACTGTAGGTGTAGGTCTGAGTCCATGAAGTCCTAAGGAGATAAAAATATCCTTGGTCATTACATTAATGGCCAAACCCAAATCGACCAGAGTATTAGTTATGGGCTGTGTTAGTATGAATCCTTTGTCGAAGTGTACGAAAAAATACCACTTTAGCTACGCATAACTAATAGCCCTAACATAAAATATGGCTGCCAATATCTTCAGATCTGCAGTTATTTGATCAAGACAAGAGCTGAAAAAACCAGATCTATGCATAGAAAGACATTAAGCAGTAAAAATAAGGGTTTGCTCCATATATCCAATAGACAAGACAAGAAGAATTTTTGAAATAATTTTTTGTATTAAGGGCACCTGGGAGGAAAAAAAGAAGATGTTTCCAATTCTCCTCAATGGGATGGGTTCTTGGAAGTCCTCAGCACTTCAAATCTAGAATCTCTCTCTCTTGTTGGTGTAGAAAACCCATGCAAAGAATAGAACTCAAAGGGAGCTCACACAGCAAATAATGGAAAAATGTGACCAAGTGTATAGATCCAGAGTGATCTAATAGGCAACAAAAGGTGAAGAATGGTAGGAAAAAACCTCCTATTTATAACAAAATATTGGGTCATTCTAGATCTTGGTGCATGATTAAAATAATGTTAACCAAATCTAGATCCACCTTTTATGGAATATTTTATTATATTTGTTGGAGGGAAAAAGTACTTGACTTGGGTCAAATCCCTTTATTTGTTAATAATAAATAAATAAATGATTTATTTATCTTTTTAAGGAAGTGGTTGAAGGATAATTAAATAAATAATGATTTATTTAATTATTTGTGGGTGATTTTGTCATATTTAACAAGGAATATTATCTAAATAAGATTTAAATAATTATTCCTAGAAAATAATAAGATAAATAAAGGTTTATCTAATTAATTTCTTTGTTTTGGGTTAAATATGATTAGGAATAATAATTAAATTATGGTTTAATTAATTATTCCATGAGGAAAATCAAACAAATATAGGTTTGTTTAATATTTCCTTTTTGGGTTTCCTGTTTAGACCATAAACAACCTAATAAATGTGGTTTATTAAGTTATTTAACATAGTGAAGGCAATTTTACTTAGGGTAAAATTGGTCTTACATGGTGTACTTGGGTCCATCTAATGATGATAGGTTAGATGACCAAAAAATGGTGTAACAGATTGCCCCCCAGCGTGCGAGTGTTAGGAGCAAATCGTATGACCGAAGTACGTTGTAAGAACTCTATCACCAGACATCAAGAGGGAAGTCAGAGAGAGAAATGTGAGGTAGACTAAGGTGCTGAAGAACTAGACCCTGAGGAGACGAGACTTACAGGTGCAACAAGTCTCTTTTTATGAGAGGGTACTTGTGCTAAAGGCGGCGGGGGAGGCATACCTATGCTCGCCGAGACAAAGTACAAAAGAATAGTGTGTCCAGTAAACAAGGGACCGAACCATAAAGTACAGCCGGCATAATCATGAGTCAGATAAAAATACAATGAAGAATCCCACATACATGCTGTGCCTGGGATAACAGCCAGGACTTATGCAATAATATCCAAGTACATGAGATACAAATACAACCCAAATGCCCCCTGTAAATGGGGAAGGGCTCGCAAAATCTGACTGATACATGCAAATCAAAGAGGTGCTGCAAGCGGCTAAGGCCGACATCATCAAATATATGGAGCTACATCAAGGGCTGCAATGAAGAGGTCATCCGGGCATGTGGGGGGCTACCTGCAGGGCCACCCCCTCAGGAGGGCTGAGACATCTCACACACACCCAGGAATCACCAAGAGCTACTGCTGCATCACTGAACCATCAAGTCTACGGATCCTGATCATGCTGAAAGGAGCTGGAGTGGAGAAACAATCAAGTCAAAGGGAAATGAGAGATCCCTTTGCCTGATCCGAGGCACCGAACAAGAGTGGAAGCTGGAACCAAGGTGCACCGCCCTCTAGACCTGTCTTCTGGAATGAAGAAGCTGATGTCGACAGAAGGAGGTCCACCATAGGTGAGGCAATGAGAGATCCTCAACTAAGGCATGAGAGAAAATAGTAGAGCAACAGACAAACTAATACCAATGATGATGGTGGAATGGAGGGGACTGAGTAGCGAATGGACGACTTCCCTTGCTAGAGCATAAAGGGCATGAATGACATGGCAGCGACTGACACAATATCATCAGGGATAAGGGACAGTGGGACTGAAGGCCATAATGTGCGACACAAGAGAGAAACTAAGCAATGAGGGATGGAGGACTATAGCGGGGTACAAAGGGACTCAGGATAGATTCCATGAATGCGATGATGACTCCAATTGGATGCTCTAAACAAGGGCGACTCGATGGTGCTGCCACACAGTAAAGGTCCAATGGGGGACCATGAAAACATGAGTACAAGATGGTAACTCACGACCAAAATCAACACGAACAAAGACAAGTAAGGAGGAAAAGTGGTGCCCCAAGTACAAGTGTTATAAGTGAAGAAATGCGATTTTAAGGAGAGGTGAAGTGACCCACCTTGAACAAAATGTGTCCTGGTGAAGGATCAGATCACAAAAAACTAACAGATACCCATTTGAGGGCTCGGTGAGAGCTTTCCAACGGTGCAGACGGTTTGTCAAACAGAGCTACGGTATGGTCGCAGCAGGCAAAAGAAGAAACAAGGGTTCTCTTTTAATAAGGTAGTTTTCCCTCCAAATCCACTCATTTGCTAGTGTTGCTGTGGTGAATGTAGAGAGGAGAGAAGGCCCTAAATCTTGCGGCGAGCGTAGTGGACAAACTGACCGTTGGAATCGAGATCTGTCAGTGTCAGGTAAGAGGCCTAGCCTTACTCTTTCATTTTGATGGATTGAAAGTGCAGATTAGGGCCCATAATCTCAGGAACAACCCCCCTTGCATCTTTTCGGCTAGGTCGCACTTATTGGGCCAAAATCTGTGACCTGGGACGCAGGTTTTGAGCCAAAAGGTGCGACCTGTCCCAGGATTGGGCAAAAAAGTGCGACTTGGAAAATGAGGGGGTTTTAGTGCTGTTTGATGGCTGAGAGTTGGCTTTTTTGTGTTTGGTTACAGTATTCCCTATCTGTAGGCTGACAAAGATGATGTTTTTTTGCAGATATGGCAGATATACGGGTGAACTGGAGAGAGAGAGACCTGGGTACATTGCGGGCAGAGATCCAGGCAGATCAGGGTGTCCGTCGTGTGTTGGCCAGGTTTGGGGTTCTGAAGTATTTGGAGAACCCATTGATGAGAGCTGGAGAGCCCTTGTTGGCCCAGATTATCAGTTATTGGGATCCAGAGCATGAGGTCTTTGTAGTGCAGGGGAACAGGATCGAACTGACAGTCCAGGATGTGTATTTCCTGACAAGTCTCCCGCCACTGGGGATGGTGGGAAACACGCAGCCAGTGTTACCGCAGGGGCGGAACATCATGGAGTATGTGGAGAGGCATTGCCGACCGGGTCTCCAAGTCAAAGGGATGCGGATACCGATCGGGGACCTAGAGAGACTGGATACCCGGGGAGTGGCCGCAGCGGTGTTGCAGATCCTGGGCAGCCAGACGTTCCATCACATCACTGGGGGGCAGATGATGATCGTAGAGAGTGTGTTGAGTGGGACCTACTATGGGTGGGCCCAAATGATGTTGGTGTCGTTAAAACGACAGTTGTCTCTTTGCAAGCGGCAAGTGAACCACGATTGCTCGTACGGGACTTTATTGTGCGCCTTCTTGTTTGAGAAGATCCCGACCTTACGACCTCGTATACAGCTTCCAGATGGGGGCCTGAGAGAGCCCAGGATGCACCGGTGGGGGCGGCTACTGTGCAGAGGTGGAGGAGGGGCGGTCGGGCGAGTGTTTCGACCTGAGTTCTTTGCCCATTGGGATCAGATGCCGTTATACATAGACGACTATCCCTATAGTGGGATGAGTTATTGTGGGGATCCGGACCTACCACTTCCGCCTGGTCGAGTATGGGGACCTGATGGTAAGTGGCAAGTAACTACTCTTTTTCGGGCATGTTAAAGTTAGTGAATAGTAGATATGGTACTGATTCATGTACTTTTGGTATGCAGATATAGCTCTGGTAAAACCGGCCGGATATATGGGACGACCGGCAGCATCGGGAACTACAGGGCCGAGTGGGTCTAGAGCAGCGCACAATGAGGATGCGGCCGCCCTTCTGGAGGACATCCACCGTAGATGCGAGAGGTTGCTGACCGGAGTTTCAGAGCGCGGGTGGCAAGACTTAGACGACCAGTACGTGGAGCCATGTATTGGTCTACCCTCGGAATGGTGAGGTGTCATGCGGCGCATGGCGATGGTCGGTCAAGGCATACGTGATCTACGAGCTGCAGGAGCAGAGCCATTGGCTCATGATCCGCCAGATAGTGAGTAGGTGGGGGGCATGTGGTGCCCCCTAGTGTGTATGTAGGGGTAGGTGGTGCCCCCAGTTTTGAGTTTTTGTTAACATGCGATGGGCATGTCATATGTATCAAAGTAGATGGACTCTAAACACATGTTTTGCGACACATATTATGGATATGCATCTTTGTTAATGATTATGAATTTTATTGTCTTGTATGAAATGCGTGTGATAAATGCCAATCTAGAACATGATTTGCAATACTATCTACATAGTGATTCTGTTCTCGAGGTACATGGTTGAAAGTTATGGTTTCAAATTCACGTATCAAGAGTTTCACTCGTAAATATTCTCTAAACAGCATAGGGTTATGCACACGATAAACACCATTTAGTTGCATGACAAGAAGTAGGGAATCCAAACGAACATGCAGATGGAGGATGCGATGAAAGAGGGCATCGGCTAAGAGACCACGCACTGCATCATATTCGGCCTAATTGTTGGTGGCAGTACCAATGCAGACCCCATTTGAGAGAACAAGGGCATGTAAGGGGGTGAAAATGGCCCAACCTGCCGAGGCTAGATTCCGGGAGTAACGACTTGCACCATCGGCGTAACCGATATAGGGTGGGGATGGGAGGTCCTGCGGAATGGTGTTACAAGACAACAAATGGGGGGAGGAGATGCAATGACGGCAGCGTGAGTGTACAGAAGACATGGAGCAGTAACTTCGAGAGGGAGTGCGATGAGCAGGATGGCTATGACTCATATACAAACTAGAGGGTGATATATGAGGGCTGTAGGAGGCATGGAGGGGACTCGGGCTGCAGAGGTCAACAGAGATACGGGTGGAGTGATCTCGTGTATGGGCAGTAAAGAGGGGGTCGAGGGTGGTCGCTGAAGGGGGGTCAGGTGAAACAACAGGGGAGGGTGCAAAGGGACTGTGCTCCAAGGGTTTCACAGAGGATGATAGGTAAATAATGGTTGTAGTATACTCCGTCATCTGAACATCAGGGGGGGGAATGTCGATGGGAGCGGGGGGATCCTCAAGCTGGCCCGAAGCATACTGCGCGAGTATGGGAGAGGCAGATTGATTTTGTTCAACCTCATACTCTCGGACTACTTCTAAAGAGGTGCAGTAATGCGTCAGGTGAGGACAATGGTGGGAGTAATGGCCATGGACACCGCACAAAGCACAGGGTTTGCTAGTGTGAATATTTTTTGGGTTTTTGGTTACAGACGAGGATGGAAGAGAAGGGTCGGAGACCGTATACTCAGGGAACGCGACTTTAACCATGGGTTGAATGCGGGGCAACTCAGGAAAAGTATGGGTGGCATGACCAACGACATCACATAAGGCACAAGGCTTGGCGGGCGGAGGAGGAGCAGGGTTAGTCAGAGTGGCCTTGTCTTTAGATGCCCCCTTGTGAGCTTTGCCTTTCTTTCCTAGATCTGTCACCACAGGGGTAGGGTCCTGGGGAGGTGCAGGGGGCACGGTAGCGACGGAGGAAGCGAGGGGGACCGATTGAACCAGTGTCAAAGCAAGATAGGGTTTGGGGTGACCAGGAGGGGTAGCGGCTGGAGGGTCAAGGTACCAGACGGGTATACCTAGGGTCAGGTTAGGGAGAGAGAGGGTGGCCATGACGGGGACCGAATAGACTCTGGGAGGGGGAGCCAGGAACGGTATCTGACCAGCGGGATAATGACTAGGAGGAACGGCTCCGAGATGGTTAAGGCCTGGGGGAACTGATCTAGGGGGATAAAGGGGTTCAGCTGTAGGAGAAGGGCCAGAAGGAGGAGGTCCGGCTGGCGGAGATGAAGGGCTAGGAGCAGGTTGCAGTGGGTGAGGTTGAGTCTGAGGTTGCTGACTAGCCGAAGCGGGTCGCTTAAGGGCAGCCCGAGACGATTGCATCATGCAAACATTCGACAAGCTGGGATCAGAGATATGAGGAGGGGGGAGACCAGGAAAAGTTCCAAGCAGGGAGGAATATTTGTAGACGCCGGGGGAGACACTGGTCAAGGAATCGATGGTGGTCAAGGAATCGATGGCTTTCTTTTGGCTAAGGCAGAGATGGCTGCCCTCAGTGGGAGGTCTCAGACTTTGGCTCAAGATAGGTCAACTGGTCATGATAGGTCAACTGGTCGATGGTGACTATCTTCCCATTGTGAGGAAAAGACATCTTGCGAAAAACCGTAGATGGGACAGCAGACATGGCATAGGTGTAGCTTCGCCCCAATAGAATTTTGTAGTCTAGAGGGGCGTCGATGACTTCGACGTCAACGAAAACAGTCTTACCAGCAAGGGTGATAGGAAAATTATGAAAAAGGCCAATGAGCTGAGAGGCGTGGCCGTCCCACGCTCGAAGGGTGATCGTGGAAGGGGCCAAGTCAGGAGATCCGAGTTGTTTCCAAACCGAAGTGGAAATCACACAGGTGGATGCCCCCTCATCAATTATACATCGAGAAACTTTAGCATTCCGGATTTTCACTGGGATTTGGAAGGCGACGGAAGCAGGAAGAGGAGGATGTTCTGATTGATGGGCGTCGAAAACAATCATTTGGTCATCAGCAGGATCTATAGCGCCCACGGAAGATAACAGAGCCTTCTTTTGGGAAGGGCACGATTGGAGGAGTTCCAATGTGGAAATGGCAGCAGGAGATTGCGCCAAATCATCTACTATGCTATACGAATGAGCAGCTCGACCAGAAGCAGCATTTCGACGTAATGGTCCTTTAGGAATCTTGGTATGAACCTCAACTTGGGGTTGAGGGATATGTAAGGGGCCATTGGATGTCGAAAGAGGCTCTGTAGAACCTGAAGAAGGGGACTCGGGGGCAGACTGAGCGGGAGGCTTGGGGTACTGGCGAGACCGAGTTTGAAGGTGAAGGCTTACTTCATTGGAGAAGGATCAGACCATCATGAGGATTCGGTAATTTGAGGAACTGCAGGTAAATGGTGTGAGGCGACTCGTCTGCCGTAGGTTGGGTAGCTAAGAATCTCACGAGGGAAAGGATCAGTAAACACAGCTGGTTGAGTAGTGGCCACATTAGGGGGAGCATGAGGGGAGGCATGTTGTCCTCGCAATGTGTCTTGAGACTCCCACATCTGCCGCATCTGTGGTAAGAGGGGACAATTGTGGGTGTAATGACCGTAAACACCGCAACACGAACAAGGCTTATTAGTGCGAAGAGGCCTGTCCGACTTGGGCTGAGTGCCCTGTTGCTGGTTAGCAGTGTTAGGGTCAATACCTTGAGGATTGGGTCCACGAGTACCAGGGGCAGATTGATTTGGATTGCCTCTCTGCCTTCTTTGAGAAGAAGGAGGATTACTGCGCCTCGCCGTGCAAAATACTCGTCTCCGGAGGGGGCCGAGGTGTCAAGGGGGTGGGGAGGAGGGCAAGGGAGGAGGAAGCGTACAGGCCGGAGGAGTCGGCGCACTGTGCCACGATAAGGGTAGTGGTTAGGTTGGGCAACATTGAGGTAAGGTGGAGGTTACAAAAGGATGAGGCGTGTCGTATCCTGGATACATGCTACTTGGACGGGGAAAAGTGCTAGAGGTGCTGGCCCCTCCCTGAGGGAGACCATAGCCCATAGGAGGTTGAGCATACGGATGAGAAAGGGCTCCAACAATATCGTCGACGGAATGAGATGCCCCCGGGGCGTTAGCTCCTCCAAGCCTGGGGAGGTCAGGAAGGACGGTATAAACATAACCAGACTGAGCATAGATCAGGTCATATTTCAAGGCTATTTGGAGGGCAGCTTCTTCGGTTTGAGGGAAATGGGAGGCGACATCTTTGCCGATAGGAGCTAAGAGAGTGCGAAGGAACCAGTCCATATAAACCCAATCTTCGAAGGAGGGGTCTCGACATAAGCTCCGTCTTCTTCGCCATTCCTGGACATGGGTAGAAAGGCGGGTTGAAGAGGTTTTCTTGAAGGAAGTCAAGAGCTCCGTACCAGTATCGTATCGGAGAGGGAGCTGGAAATAAGATAAAAAGGCTTGGGAAATGGTCGCAAAGGTGGTATGGGAAGAGGTGGCTTGGTCAACATACCATTTAGAAGCTTCGCCGGTAAGCGTGCGTTGGAACAACCGAAGACGGATGGAATCATCGGTAATAATGGAATTGAGACACCAGCATGTGGAAAGATCGACATGGTTGGTTGGATCTTCTCCAGCAAGGCCTTCGAAATTAGGGATGTCGGAGGGGAGCTTGGTTGGCATAGCAGGCCAACCAACATCGTGGCGGATAGGGTCATTTATCAACTGATTGAAATCGGGGAGGCTGAGGCCTGCGATGTACAGCAGCAAGGGTGCGGCTGAGGTAGTTCCTGTGTCGGTTCCGCTAGTAGTAGTTCCGGCATTAGGGCCAGGATTACCACTAGCGTTAGGCCCTGGACCAGACATAGTGAAGGTGATAGGGGGAGAACTAGAAGTAAAAGGAGAACCCAATGAATCAGAAGACGAGTCGGAGTGCGGACTCGGAGGGGGACTGGCTCGACGACGGCGGGACGGAGCAGGTCGACCGACCGGAAACTGAGGGTGAAGGCCAAGAAGTCTCCAGGAGGCGCACCTTGGGGGCGCAATGGTGACAACACAAACACGGAACAAGGGGAAGAAGAACGACCACAAGGGAAAGGAGGTGTAGAATCAAGTGATTACAATGTCGAAACAAGGGCAGATAGGTGCAGTGTCAATTGATTTTAAAGTCTTTGCCTGACGGTGTAAACCAGGCTCTTCTTCGCTTAGGGTGAGTGTGTGGCGTGCGTTAATTTTAATTTTTAAACCCTTTTCGTTTTGAGAGAAAGAGAAAAAGTGTGCTGCGTAACTGAAAATAATGCTACAAAGACAGTATATAATGCTGAAATAACAAAAAATTAACAGCTACTAATGCATCGATTTAACCCAAAAATGCGGGTCTCTCAAAACTAATCTAAAAGAGGGAAAAAATATAGTCAAAACACACTAAAAAGAGGCCAATAGATCTAGGGTCGAAAGGGACAGGGATCTAAAGGGAAAAGCTGCTGAAAAGAGGTGCAGATCACAGCCAAGAGGCAGAGGCAAGGTGGCTGGAAAAAAGGAGGAAATCAGAAAAAAGTAGAAGGGGCAAGGAGGGGGCCCTAAAAGTAGGTCCAAAAAAATCTTCAGGAGGTGATTTGAAAGGGAGAAGAGCTGATTAGAAGAGGTCTGAAAAGAAGGTATCAGATCTGGAAAAAGGGGGGCTGAAACTCTGAAAAAACAGACCTGAAACATATAAAAACTCTTCCACCAAAAGTGGAGGGTACTGAAGCCCTAGGGGTCTATGTTCCCACTTAGATGAGCAAAACAGATCAGAAACAGGTCGAAACGGGCTGAGACAGAGGCTGGAAAACCCTGATAGAAGCTTCAGAAAAACCCAGAAAAATTACAGAAAAACAATGTCAACTACAGTGTCGTGTTCCCTACTGCTTTCTCAGGCAAAGGCAGAAATAATGGGAAAGTGCGACTGAGGTCCAGCTGGCGCTTTATGGGTCAGGCAGACTCTCCAACTCACAATCCCACGGCAGACGGTAAAAAAGTCGCTGCCTTAGCTTGCTACCGATGTTTGCCACCTCGCGCAATAGGGCCGTAAAGGTACACTAAGTTAAATTTTAATGTTTTAGGGTTTTATAGGGAAAAAGTAACATTAAAATAGGAAAAACAAAAAGCTGAAAAGAAACCCTAGGGTCTGAAGTAGCTGGATATGTAGGAATATGAAAAACGACAGCGGTCGTAATTGAAAACCCGTGTGGAGTCGCTAATTGTTAGTATGAATCCTTTGTCGAAGTGTACGAAAAAAGACCACTTTAGCTACGCATAACTAATATCCCTAACATCAAATATGGCTGCCAATATCTTCAGATCTGCGGTTAGTTGAACATAAAAGAGCTGTGAAAACCAGATCTATGCATGGAAAGACATTAAGCAGAAAAAACAAGGGTTTGCTCCATATACCAATAGACAAGACAAGAACAATTTTTGAAAGAATTTTTATATTAATTGGGCACCTAGGAGGAAAATAAGAAGATGTTTCCAATTCTCCTCAATGGGATGGGTTCTTGGAAGTCCTCAGCACTTCAAATCTAGAATCTCTCTCTCTTGTTGGTGTAGAAAACCCAGACAAAGATAGAACTCAAAGGGAGCTCACACAACAAATAATGTAGAATGTGACAAAGTGTATAGATCCAGAGTGATCTAATAGGCAAAAAAAGGTGAAGAATGGTAGGAAAAACCCTCCTATTTATAACAAAATATTGGGTCATTCTAGATCTTGGTGCATGATTAAAATAATGTTAACCAAATCTAGATCCACCTTTTATGGAATATTTTATTATAGTTGTTGGAGGGAAAAAGTAATTGACTTGGGTCAAATCCCTTTATTTGTTAATAATAAATAAACAAATGATTTATTTATCTTTTTAAGGAAGTGGTTGAAGGATAATTAAATAAATAATGATTTATTTAATTATTTGTGGGTGATTTGGTCATATTTAACAAGGAATATTATCTAAATAAGATTTAAATAATTATTCCTAGAAAATAATAAGATAAATAAAGGTTTATCTAATTAATTTCTTTGTTTTGGGTTAAATATGACTAGGAATAATAATTAAATTATGGTTTAATTAATTATTCCATGAGGAAAATCAAACAAATATAGGTTTGTTTAATATTTCCTTTTGGGGTTTCCTGTTTAGACCATAAGCAACCTAATAAATGTGGTTTATTAAGTTATTTTACATAATGAAAGCAATTTTACTTAGGGTAAAATTGGTCTTACATGGTGTACTTGGGTCCATCTAATGATGATAGGTTAGATGACCAAAAAATGGTGTAACAGGCTGGTCATCAATATGAACAATAAATGTAGGATTTCCTGGGTTGTTATATTTAGCTAACAAAGGATGATCAATCATTAGTTCAAACAGTTTCCCCATAATGTGGATGGTAGAAGGGTCCTTCGTCTTCCTTCCAGTATTTTTGAGACACATATCTCTCACCATTTTGGCATAAATAGGGACTTCCTTGAGAGCTTGTAACAGCGGAATCCACACATACAAATTATGTAATTCCTTTAGAAACTATGATTCAGTTTTTTAGGCTGGCCCAGTTTCAATTAATCGTTGAGGGTATGGAGGATCCTGAGCTCTGACAGCTAAGTCAGCTGTCATAGATGCACCAGCCCTGCTCGAGTTGGCTGTTGTAGGAGTAGCAGGCCTTTCTGAGTTGGCTACTACAGGTGCAACAGTTGGTGCTGTATCGGTTGTTACATGTGTAATAGTCATTTTAGAATTGACTATACCCTTTCTAGGTGACTCACTTTATTCCTTGGTAATGACAAGAGTATGGCTAGGTCTCATTGCTTTTCCCGATCGAAGTTGAATCTTATTGAGCCCAATAGGAGTAATATGGTAATTCGGGAAAGTAGTCAGAGTATCTATGCTCTGGAATGCCTTGTTATTCGGATTGGGGTTAGGATGCACAGGTAATTGGGGTCGGATAGGAGGTGCAGGAGTTTGGATAGGAGGTAGTTGTAACAGCTGCTGCATTGGTAGTGCAGAGGGGGATGGATGATGCAGGGGCATTAGGCAATAGCCAACAATGTAGGAGTTTTGTCCACATGTTGTGGCTATTGAGGGTTCGAAATTCATCAAACTGTAACAGCCATGTGTCAATACCTCGGCTGACTGTTTTAATTAGACTAGTTAGAGTTGTAGAAGTCGGACAGTCGGGTTTGATCCAGCTGTCAGTTTAGTTAGTTGAATTATTTAGAATTTTGATTTCCAAAACGGTCCTCATAGAGGAACCGAAGAGACACACTGTAATGTATATAATTTCTTCGAATGTATGAAAAAAGGGAGCGGTGAGAGATTTCAGACTAAACTCTGTGTGTTAAAATTGTTTCCAGTTAAACGATTTCTGAGCTTGGTTGCCATCGGGAAGAACCAATGTTTGTCTATGAAAAGGATTGTTTAATTGCGAAGCAATAGATTTCTGCATCTGTATTAAATTTCTGAGTCGAGCTGCTATTTCGACTCTGCATTTAACTGTCTGTTGTTCCCTCCTATTCGTGGTCTGAATAGCCTGGGAGTCCATCTCAACCACAGGCGAGAGTGGGTATGGAAAGCCAGATTAATATTGGCGGAATTCCCGTATAAAGAAAAAAACCTGTTTTATTGTATAATTGCTATAAGTTCTGTTTAATAGACCGTGTCGAACCTGGATTAATCATACAACGGAACCGACGGAACCATAGTTAAGTACAGTAGCGAGAAAACAGGAGCGGATTTACATAGGCGGATTTCCCCGTTCCGCACCACTCTTGGTACGGAGGCGGTATTGACGGGAAGGCAGTGATTCCATAGGGAATCTTTGTCTCAAGAGGTTTTTGTTAACGCAATTTCACACAAGAAGTCCTAATGCCTGGGACGCGCAGTAAAAATGTGCACTGAGTCGTTGATCGGGGTGAAGGCCATCTGACCAAGTGAATTTGTTGGACATAGATGCACTGAATTTATAATCAACGTGAGGGACTTATAAAATAGGTACTTTGCATATAAAGGATCGCTCTAATTTACTAGAGTGGGGCCTGTGTCCACGCTTAGCATACAATTATATGTTTATGAGCGATCATTGATATAAGGTTCGGTATACATTATATTATAAAGTTTTTGTATCCAAAGTGCGTAGTTATAACTATGTTAGATCCTAAGATTAAATATTTGTTATGTGCTCAAGTGGAGTAATATAAAATGAGAATTTCCTAATGTTATTGTAAAAGTTTATTTAAAAAGGCATGGTGTATCAATATACAATTTATAAGGGTTGAATAGTTATTATATGAGCCGTAATTACAATATAACATTCTAAAGCTGCCAATTATATTTATTTATCAATTTTTCTAAAATTGATAAATAACATTGTCGAGTAAAGAAAAGACCACGTAGGAGAAACGAAAGAGAATGGGGTTACAAAAATTAAATTGTTGAAAAAGCCACATCATCGTTGACCATCCACCCATTGGGCTGAATTTCAGTTGTTACTGCATCATTTGTGGTATCAGAGCGTGTTGTGGAGTTGTTTTGCTGACATGGCAGTCCGAGTTGGAAGAGGTGCTGGCAGAAGGAGACCTGTAGCCAACGCAGAGGTGCTGGGAATGTTGCAGAGGGTCGAGGCCAGAATAGATGCCATGGAACGCAGACAGCCCAGAGATCCTCAAAGATACCAAAGCAACCCAATTAGAAGAAGTAACTGTAGAAGAGAATGTCGAAATCTTCCGACCCGAGGCTCCCGAAATTATTCTCAGATCCGCAGCTAAGCCTGTGATTGGCGATCTATGCAGGGACCGAATCCGTAAGAGTCAGGACTTGATAAATGAATAAATAAGTGTTTCAATATGGTAAACAAGAAGATAAGAAGGTCAAGTTTGCAGTAACAAAGCTGAAAGGACATGCTGCACTTTGGTGGGATGGAGTGCAGGCAGAAAGGAGGAGAGTTGGCAAGCAACCTATTAAAAGCTGGACCAGAATGATGGCCAAATTAAAAGGTAAATTCTTGCCTAGTGATTACCAGCTGACATTGTATAAGCAAATGCAGAACCTGAGACAGAGGTTGCTGACAGTAAAGGAATACACAGAGGAATTCTACAGAGTGAGCATAAGAGCTGGGCAATTCCAAGACACACCAGAGAAGACTGCTAGATATGTGAATGGTCTCAAGCTGGAGATCCAAGATGAGATTGGTCTTCTGTCTCCTAAGACAGTGGAAGAGGCCTATCAGATGGCCTTGAAAGCAGAGGAGAAACTCCTGAGAAAACAGTCTGCCAAGAAGAGAGGTACCTTCCGTGGAAAGGGAAGTCAGGGTGGTAGAGGAAAGCCTACACCCAGGGATGGAGCTAACAGTAGCTCACCTCAGAATGCATCTACAGAGGATGATGCAAGGGGCAGAAGGGGTTCTTACAGAGGAAGAGGAAGAGGAGACAGAGGCAGAGGCAGAGAGTTGAGGTGCTATAGATGTCAGGGAGTGGGACACAAGCACTATGAATGCCCAGAGAATGTGAGTGTTGGCCCAAGAAATGCTGTTGTTGCCCAGGTTGAAGAAGAAGCAGAAATTGAAGAAAAAGTTATTCCAGAGAGGGGAGAGTCCTTGGTGGTTAATAAGGTCCTGTTGAAACAAACCAAAGAAGTCATTGAGCCCGCACAAAGGAAGAATTTGTTTAGGAGCATATGCAAAGTCCAAGGGAAATGCTGCCAGCTAATCATTGATAGTGGCAGCACAGACAATTTGGTTTCCACTGAGGTGATAGAAAAACTGAAGCTGAAGACTAGGGAGCACCCCACTCCCTATAGGGTGTCCTGGCTGCATAAAGGGCACCAGCTGGTTGTGAAAGAACAGTGTGAGATAGAGCTGCAAATGGGAAAATACAAGGACAAAGTTTTGTGTGATGTAATGCCCATGGATGTGTGTCATATACTGTTGGGTAGACCTTGGCAGTTTGACAGAGCAGCAGTGCATGATGGCAAGAAGAACACTTACAAGTTCTTCAAAGATGGGGTACATCATATATTGATTCCTATGGAAGAAGGAGAGCCATCCAGCAGAGTGATTGATCCAAAGACCTTGTTGCTGAGCGGGAAGGAATATCTGCAGCAGATAGAAGAAGAAGAGGTAAGCTTTGCTTTAGTTTGCAAGCCTAAAGTAGTTCTTACTTCTACAAAGATTTCTGATTTACCAGTAGAGATACAAGAGATGTTAGACAATTACTGTGACATCGTTGTGGATGATTTACCTGATGAGTTGCCACCTGTGAGAAAGATCAGCCACCAGATAGATTTTATCTCTGGTTCAAATCTGCCAAATAAGGCAGCCTACAGAATGACTCCCAAGGAAAATGAAGAAATCAGGAGACAAGTACATGAATTGGTGGACAAAGGACTGATTAGAGAAAGTCTGAGTCCATGTGCAGTACCAGCGGTTTTGAGCCCAAAGAAATATGGAGGCTGGAGGATGTGTACTGATTCCAGAGAAATTAATAAGATCACAATCAGGTACTGATTTCCTTTGCCCAGAATAGAGGATTTGATGGACTGTTTGAGTGGTGCTAAATACTTCTCAAAGATAGATTTAAAGAGTGGATACCATCAGATTAGAATTAGAGAGGGTGATGAGTGGAAAACTGCTTTTAAAACAAATGAAGGACTGTATGAATGGATGGTAATGCCTTTTGGGTTGTCAAATGCACCTAGTACCTTTATGAGACTCATGAATGAAGTATTGAGGGAATTCATTGGTAAATTTGTGATAGTGTATTTGGATGATATATTAGTTTTCAACAGAACTAAAGAGGAACATTTGAGGCATCTTAATCATGTCTTGAAGAAGCTGCACCAAGAGAAACTGCTGATAAATTTAAAGAAGTGCTCATTCATGAAGGAAGAGTTGGTGTATTTGGGATTTGTTGTTTCCGCAGAAGGATTGAAGATGGACCCAGAAAAGGTTAAGGCAATTGTGGAGTGGCCTTCACCCAGGAATGTTTTTGAGGTAAGGAGTTTCCATGGACTTGCTAGTTTTTACAGAAAGTTTATAAGAAACTTCAGCAAGATTAATGCACCCATAATTGAAACAATAAAGAAGAGCAAACAGCCATTTAAGTGGACTGCTGAAGCAGAGAGAAATTTTAAAGTTTTAAAGCAAAAGATAACAGAGAAGCCTGTTTTAATTCTGCCTGATTTCACCAAACCATTTCAAGTAAAATGTGATGCCAGTGGGGAGGCCATTGGAGTTGTTTTGAGTCAGGATGATAGGCCTGTAGCCTATTTCAGTGAGAATTTGAATGATACCAGGAGAAAGTATTCCTCTTATGAGAAGGAATTCTATGCAATTGTTCAAGCACTGAAGAAGTGGAGACATTATTTGATGTCCAGGGAGTTTGTATTGTATTCTGATAATCATGCTTTGCAGTATATTGTACAGCAGCCCAAGTTAAAACATAAGCATGCTAAATGGGTTGAGTATCTCCAAAGTTTTAATTTTGTTTTGAAGCATATAAGTGGCCAAGCCAATAAAGTAGCTGATGCTTTGAGTAGGAGACATTTGCTTGTTCAAGAGACTAATTTTGAAGTTGCAGGATTCGATTTTCTCAAAGAATTGTATAAAACAGATCTTGATTTTAAAGAAGCATTTGAAGCATGTAGTAACCCTGTTCTAACAGATAGAAGTCAGTGGCTGGATTTTTTTCTGCAGGAAGACTTGTTATTCAGAAAGAACCAACTGTGTATACCAAAATGTTCCATGAGAGAAAATTTGATTAAAGAAAAGCATAGTGGTGGACTTGCTGGACACTTTGGTACAGATAAGACTTATGAGCAGCTGAGTCACTTTTATTTCTGGCCTAAGATGAGAACTGTAGTAGATAAGTTTGTGAAGAATTGCAAGATCTGTCAGTATGCTAAAGGAAGGAGCCAGAATACAGGATTGTACACTCCCTTGCCTATTCCAGACAGGCCTTGGGACATGGTGAGTATGGATTTTGTTCTAGGATTGCCCAAGACTCAGAGAGGGAATGATGCAGTCTTTGTTGTAGTGGACAGATTCTCCAAAATGGCACATTTTATTTCATGCTATAAAACTAGTGATGCCACCCATGTTGCTAACTTGTTTTTCAAAGAAGTTGTTAGATTGCATGGGTTGCCCAAGAGTATTGTTTCAGACAGAGACACCAGATTTGTGGGTCATTTTTGGAGGACACTATGGAAGAAAATTGGCACTAAAATGAGTTTCAGCTCAGCTTATCATCCCCAGACTGATGGACAAACTGAGGTAGTGAATAGGAGTTTGGGAAATTTGTTGAGGAGTCTTGCAGGAGAACATCCCAAGCAGTGGGATCATATTTTTCCTCAGGCAGAATATGCATATAATGATTCACCAAACAGAAGCACAGGGCAGAGTCCATTTCATATTGTTTATTGAATGCATCCCAGAGGAATATCAGAATGAAGAAATCTGGGAAGATCAGAGTTAAGGAGTGCAGATGGTGAAGAATTTGCTTCAGAGATCCAGGCCATACATGAACAAGTGAAACAGCAACTACAAGGCAGCAACATCAAATACAAAACCAGAGAAGACTTGAGCAGAAAAGAAGTTCACTTTGAAGTAGGAGACTTGGTTTTGGCACACTTGAGAAAGGAGAGATTCCCAAAGAAGCAGTATAACAAATTGAAGTACAAAAAGATTGGGCCATGCAAGATACTTATGAAGTTTTCTGCAAATTCTTATGATATTGAATTGCCACCTGATGTTGTAATATCTCCCATTTTTAATGTTGCAGACTTGTACAAGTATGAAGATGTTGGTGCAGAAGAAGGATCAGCAGACAAGGAACAGATTGAGTGGAGAGAACAATTACCTCTAGCACAACCATTGCAACTAGAGAAGATATTGGATAAGAGGCCATTCAGAAGGACCAGAGGACGAGAGTACTTTCAATACTTGATCAAATGGAAGGATAAACCAGAGGAAGATGCCACTTGGATGACTGAAGAAATGTTGCAGAGGATAGGCAGATCAGTGGAGGAGCTCATGGATAGGAGTCCATGAAGAAGATTGCCCTCAGGAGTCTGATGCAGGGGCATTAGGCAATAGCCAACAATGCAGAAGTTTTGTCCACATGTTGTGGCTATTGAGGGTTCGAAATTCATCAAACTGGAACAACCAGGTGTCAATACCTCGGCTGACTGTTTTAATTAGACTAGTTAGAGTTGTAGAAGTCGGACAGTCGGGTTCGATCCAGCTGTCAGTTTAGTTAGTTGAATTATTTAGAATTTTGATTTCCAAAATGGTCCTCACAGAGGAACCAAAGAGACACATTGTAATGTATATAATTTCTTCGAATGTATGAAAAAAGGGAGCGGTGAGAGATTTCAGACTAAACTCTGTGTGTTAAAATTGTTTCCAGTTAAACAATTTCTAAGCTTGGTTGCCATCGGGAAGAACCAATGTTTGTCTATGAAAAGGATTGTTTAATTGCGAAGCAATAGATTTCTGCATCTGTATTAAATTTCTGAGTCGAGCTGCTATTTCGACTCTGCATTTAACTGTCTGTTGTTCCCTCCTATTCGTGGTCTGAATAGCCTGGGAGTCCATCTCAACCACAGGCGAGAGTGGGTATGGAAAGCCAGATTAATATTGGCGGAATTCCCGTATAAAGAAACAAACCTGTTTTATTGTATAATTGCTATAAGTTCTGTTTAATAGACCGTGTCGAACCTGGGTTAATCATACAACAGAACCGACGGAACCATAGTTAAGTACAGTAGCGAGAAAACCGGAGCGAATTTACATAGGCGTATTTCCCCGTTTCGCACCACTCTTGGTACGGAGGCGGTATTGACGGGAAGGTAGCGATTCCATAGGGAATCTGTCGCATGTCCCAAGCGGTTTTTGTTAACGTGAAATTTCGCGCGTTAAAGGCCGACGGGGGACGCGCAGCGAAATGCACCCGAGTCGTTGATCGGGGAAAAGGCCATCAGACGGTGGACGTTGGACATAGATGCACGAACGATAATCAACGTGAGCGGACGATAAAAGAGGTACTTTGCATACGTTGATTGGTCGACTTATCATAGGAGTGGGGCCCAGGTCCACAGGCGAGCATACAGTTATATGTTTATGAGCGCTAGACTATTGATATAAGGTTCGAAGGCTATATTATAAAGTTTTGTATCCAAAGTGCGGGTTATAACTATAAAGACCGAAGATTAAATATTTGTTACAAGGTCGGCGGAGTAATATAAAACGAGAATTGCCTAATTTTATTGTAAAAGTTTATTTAAAAAGGCATGGTGTATCAATATACAATTTATAAGGGTTGAATAGTTATTATATGAGCCGGAATTACAATATAACATTCTAAAGCTGCCAATTATATTTATTTATCAATTTTTCTAAAATCGATAAATAACATTGCCGAGTAAAGAAAAGACCACGTAGGAGAAACGAAAGAGAATGGGGTTACAAAAATTAAATTGTTGACAAAGCCACATCATCGTTGACCATCCACCCATTGGGCTGACTTTCAGTTGTTACTGCGTCACTGGACCTTGACCATTATCTCTCCAATTCTAACTCTAAGGATAATATTGTGATGGAGGATATTTCATTGGTGGAGGGGAAGGCCACTGGTTCCAGGGTGAAGGAAATTGTGTTGAGGAAGGAGTAGGATATGGCCACGGAAATTGCTGATCATTATAAGCATTTTTGCAAGGATTAAAAGAGGAAAATATGGAGGCATACCTCTAGGTTGCGACTGCCATGGTCTCTTTGATCCGATGAAGTAGGAAGACTAGACCTCCTCGCTTGATTCCTTAAGCACTGCTTTCATTCTAGGTAGTTTTGGGCATTGACCAATGGAATTCCCCAAACTCACAGATGTTGCACAAGCTAATGTTGTTCAATTCACATTCCCTTTGTAGATGTTTCTTTTTGCATTAAGGAAAAAATATTGCCAAAGATGCTTCAACTTCTACTTGTGATTTCTTGACTTGTACTGTGGTAATATGGATAGATAGAGTACTGAGGAGGTCGGTTTTAAAATCATAAAATAGATTCCCAATCTATGCTCTAGTTACTCCTCCACTTGTGGACTTCTATATCTGGACTGAAGGGCCTCGAACTGAAATCCCTCCCTTAGTTGATCCTCTTGAACTCCTCAGACAAAGCTTCATTATTTCTTCAAGCGATTCCTATAATATGTATCCCTTTCCTAACAGATTCAAGTGCTCTAGACAATCATCTCTCATAGCTCTTAGAAATATTGTTTTCAATATTTCCGAGGCTAAGTCACCAAACTTAGACATTTGTAAATTATAATGGAATCGTTCCATGTAGTCTTCCAAGATTTCCTCTTCCTTCTATGTAATCCTAAAGATTTATTACTTCAAATCCCCAGTTCGATAGTAATCCTGATACTTAGAGAGGAATGCCTCCTTCATTTCACTCCAGGACCGACTGCTTTATTACACTACCCGAATCCAAATGATGATAATAAAGTAAGCTTTGCTCCGGTTCAGGCCATGGCTGCCCCTCGCTGGTTTCCCCTTATCCTTCAATTCTTAAGTTTTGATCAACAACTTTCCACTATTGTTTCTAATCTGGGGTCTTAATTTCAGGAGTGGATATGTTGTGTTAATGATGATGAGGTCTAGGTATTGAAGGTGTAGATGCCTTCGGCCTTGATATAGTGGTAGATTTCTATGGTCTTGTCTTCCTAGTGTCCCTCTATGAAGTGGACTGTTCTTTCTTTGCTTTTGAAATAAGATCCCTAAAGAATGTTTTCCTTCCCAAATATGCACTTTTCTTTTCCTTTTTACGACCTATCTTTCCTGTAGTTAGTTAGAGTGGGGGTGTTTTGGTTTCTCTACTGTCCTAATTGCACACATGGACCCTATGTGTATCAATATTTACAATGAGTACCTCAGTTCTACAATGGTGATCCCGCTAAGGTATATCAGAGTGATGCACAGGTTCTTATCTCTCATCTTACCACCCAACAATTGTATAGCTAAAGGCATGTTCTAGAAAAACAACACCCATAAATCACACTTCTAAGTGCCCCAGTGTAGTAATGGTGAGCCTGCTCAAGTATGTCAGAATGATGCACAGGTTCTTACCTCTCGTCTTACCAGCCAACAATATCTAACTAGGAACACCCTACCATTAAACAAACAATTCTAGATGATTGTGTTGTCACTGCCATCACCGGAAATGACGCCAAAATGTTGGACTGTTTTAATCATTGTTAAATGAATAAGACGGTACACATAAATTATCAATCGAGGGATGTATTTTATTTCAATGAAAGTTGCACTGCCTGTGCCGATAAATCATACCAGAAGCATAAATAAAACAAGAAGAAATCATTGCTGAACCAATTGTTGAAAATTAACACTCATGCAGGAGTAAAACAAGGATCTACAATAATGTAATTACATTTTAGATAAATCGGTATCTAGCGCGCCACAAGACAACTACATCAGCTTGTATTTCTAATTGAATCTGTTAACAACATAATACATATGTGAAACTGAGGCAGATCTAACACTGTTACCGATGAAATAGGTAACCACACTGTTACCTACTTTTTTTTGGTAGCACAAAAAGCACCCGATTTTGAAAAGTGGTGATGCAGAATCACCCCTTTTTTTTGTGCACATTTTTGACACTCTAATATTTTTATTTATGAAGTATGAATATTTGTTTTAAAATGTTAGTGATTTTCATGCTAATTTTGAAACGTATTGATGCAGTATCAATTTTTTTTTTTTAGAGCGGCAATTATCATGCTAATTTTGAAACGTATTGATGCAGCATCAACCTTTTTTTTTTAGTGGTGATTTTCATGTTGGTAGTAAAACACAAAACTTAGATAAAAAAATATATATAAAAACAATAAAAAAAACCAATAAAAATGTAAAAAAAAAAAATTAACTCATAAAAATAAAAAATAAAAAAATAAAAAAATAAAAAAACAAAAATATTCGAAAATTATATCAAAAGAAATGACAAAATTTGAAAAAAAAAACGCATAATTTAAAGAAAAAAAACAAAAAATAACCAAAAAAATAAAAAAATAAAAAAACAAAAATATTCGAAAATTATATCAAAAGAAATGACAAAATTTGAAAAAAAAAAACAAAAATTAACCAAAAAAAAAAAAAAAAAAAACATCAAAAACATTTTTTTCTAAGTTAATAAAAAAAACCATATAATTAAAAAAAAAAAATTGAAATAGAAAATTTAAAAATAATTTAAATTACAAAATTAAAATTTAGATTAAAAAAATAAAATACAAAAAAGAAAAAAATAAATTTTAAATTTTAAATTAAAAAAATAATAATAATAAGAAAAAAAATACAAATTTTAAAATTAAAAAAAAAAAACAAATTAAAAAAAAAAAACAAAATTTAAAATTGAAAAAGAAAATTAATATAAAAGAATTAAAAAAAAAACTATAATTAAAAAAGAAAAAAAAAGGAAAAAAACCACATGCAAATAATGAAAAAACAAATATCCATAAATTTACTCTTTTTTTTTAAATGAAACAATTTATAAAATTTAAAAATGAAAAACTAAATAAACTATAAGATTAAAAAAAAAATTAAATTAAATCAAAATTTAATAAATTTAATAAATAAATTTTAATTTTAAAAAATAATTAATCTAAAATATTAAATTTAAAAACAAAATTAAAAAAAGAAAAAAATTAATACAAATTAAATTTAAAATAAAAAATTTGAATAAAAAAATAATAATTTTAAATTTTTTGAATTAAAAAAAAAAATTTAAAAAAAAAAATCAAATTAAAAAAAAATATATTAAAAATTAAAAAAATAATTAAAAAAAAAAGAATTTTTTGATCGTGGTGGCGCCGCTTGGCGGGCGGGGAGGATGCATGCAACCCCCTGCCCACCTAGCAGTCGGCTTCCGCCGCCAATCGGCCGCTTGGCGGGCGGGGAGGATGCATGCAACCCCCCGCCCGCCCAGCAGTCGGCCTCCGCCACCAATCGGCCGCTTGGCGGGCGGGGAGGATGCATGCAACCCCCCGCCCGCCTAGCAGTCGACCTCCGCCACCACCTAGGCAGGAGGCCAGAATCTCGCCCAGCGGCTGGCCTTCGGCGCCACCTGGGCGGGAGGGCGAGCCCCGACCGCCCTCCCCGCTGCGCAGGCCGATTCCGGGACCGTCCTCTCGCGCGCGAGGTGACCCGGAATCGGTCTCGCACCGCGGGAGGGCGATTCTGGGAATCGGCATCGCGCCGCGGGTGGGCGATTCCTGGAATCGACCTCTTGCCCAGGTGGCGGCGGAGGCTGGTCGTTGGGCGGGCGGGGAGGCTACAGCCTCCCCGCTCGCCCAGCGACCGACCTCTGCCACCACCTGGGAGGGAGGCCGATTGGTGGCGCCACCACGATAAAAATATTCTTTTTATTTTAATTTTTTTAATTTTTTAATTTTTTTTTTTAAATTCAAAAAATTACTTTCATCTTTCCTTTTATTATAACCCTCTTCATTTTCTTTTTCATTTCCTTCCTCACCTTCCTAACCTCAGGTGAGCCATCCTTCCTCGGGTGGGGGATTAGAATGTCCTACTGAGGAGGTGACCCGTTGTTTATCTCCCTCACTTGGAGGATCAGTGGAATGAACTTATTTTCGCGGGTTTTCCCTTTTTGTTATTCCGCCTTCTCCTGAGCCTTTGTTAACCCATTTATTGTGTATTATAATATACAAATATTCTACCATTGGGACCTTTGTTACTTCAGCGACTGAATAAGTGGTCTAAACTAATATAGGAAATTCGCTAGTGAAAGGTGGAAGCGAGGTACGGAGTGCTTGCTCTATTTTTCCCTTTTTATCTATTATCACCCAACCAGGCCCCCAAACAAGAGAGGACGAACGATGATGCGAAACCTTGAAACTAAGGTATAACCGAAAAGACTCTTGCTTGCTAAGCTAACTTAACCCCAAGCCAGCGATATAAGCCAGCGACCCCATCCATCCCGCAGCGAGCCTTTCCCCTTCCTTACTTCTCCCCTTCATCCTGAAAGAGCGGATAGCAGGTGACTTCAAGGAGCGGTCAATAGAGAGAGGGTGCTTAGCAGGTGAGGTATAAACCTATAAAATAGCCATTTTAGTGCCCTGTCTCGCCACACTTTTACCCTAGCGCAGGGTGGACCCCATTGGAGGTTAGAAGTGTGTGATAGAATGCGTTTTTATTGAAAAAGATGGGATTAATGGGGGATGTCTGGCTGGCGTATCAGTAAGGCTGGATGGTATAGGAAAGGGAATTTCCTCGATTCTTCGGCTCGACCCATCCATTCAAACTTGAAGGAAGAGAACGGACACTCAACCCATGCATGAATGCCAACGTCGAGGGCCCTTTTGAGATCGAGAGAATCCATATAATAGATATATCTAATCCAGATGAGATCTGCTTTTAGATCCGCTTATAGATAGTCCGAATCGGGTGAGGTCAGTACGCTGCCGGTGCGGTTAAATTATGATGAGGGGGGATATGGGCACATGCCGCTGTAAGGGCCTACTACCTACTGTATATACATTGAAATGAAAAAAGGTTATACCTCTCCCGATGCCTCTACTCAACATATATAGGGGCGGGGGCATGCATGACTCACTATATATCCATCTGGGGAATCGAACCGGGCTTCGCATATACCTAGATAGGATGGAATGAATCGTCGAACTGGACTCCTTGTTGTTTCTCGGAATGAAGCGGGCTGATTGATTTCCATATTGGGAGATAGGCGCTGATACTATAGATGTAATACTATATATAGTGACGCACGCCCTAACCAATCTCTTTCCCTCCCCCAGTTATATATAGGGCCCTAACTAATAGTAACTAATCCTAACATATACATATATATATGGTAGAGTTTTCTCCCTACCTTCCACGCTAATTCTATCTATTAAAGGAGATCTTAAAGTTCACAGTAACGAGAATCTATCCATTGCCGTTTGATGTGATGGCTCCTCACCCACGCAAGGGGAAAGGCAGCTTGTTAGGGGGGAAAAATGCCTTGTTAGGGCTCTTCATAAAGTAGTTCGAGAGGGAGTAGTTTGGGTAATGGGTCATGGGAGGGTGAAGGGTATGGGTTTTTGGAGGTATATGCATCATCCATGTGAGACCAGTAAAGAATCAAATATACCGAGATAGGTGGAGAGGTAGCGAGATAGAAGGTAGGTGTGGGTGATCGGGTCAAACTTCGGATCAATAAATCTATCTATAGGCGAGGAGGAGGGACGGCACTGCTGACCCCACTGTTCTGCCTGCCTTTGGATCAATAAATCAAAAACTTTTGCACCAATAATTTCCAGAGGTACGTTCAGTGACTCGACTAAAAGGCCGCCATCAACGAAGTGCTCGACCAAAAGGGAGAGGAACGATCCAGTAAACACCATATATAAACATTGCATATAGCTAAGGTGAAATTATACTTACACCCATGAACCTGATCCTGATGAAGAAGCCTATAGAAGGGCCCACTCCCTCGATGATTTGTCACATAGGATAGATCGGGGAAAGCATGTCATGGCATTATCAAAATAGAAAAAGGATAAAGAAAACCAAGAGACCTTATTGAGGAAACAATAAAAGGCTGCCATGGAAGCTGCCATGAAGCAGAGCCTTAAAGAGTTAGAATAAAAGAAGAAATTGGACCAAGCTATAGAGAAGGATGCCAAGCTTGCGGAGGAGGTAGCCAGGCAGTCAGAAATAAACAGATTCAAAGCCGAGGAAGAAAAGGCAAAGCAGAAAGAGGAATAATAGAGGATAAGAAAAGAGGAAGAAGACTAGTGGAATGAAGAGAATAAGCCAAAGGATATTCAGACAACTCAGCAAGCCTCAACTGAAGTAGCTACTTATTCTTCTATACCCTCTGCAGCAACACAGAACATTGTAGAGCAAGATGGATCACAGAATCACAATTTGTTCCCCCCGATCTGATTCCTTACCATTTGTTCCTAAGAATGACGAAAAACGGCTCCTTCGGCTGACTATGGGAAACCATGATGATTCTTTGGTATGGTCCCCTTCAGAAAGCGTGTCACCTGTGTCAGTTTGGGGTACGGTTAGTTGGGGTGGGAACATCACCCGATTCAGTCTCGATTCAGAGAATAAATGCACATCAAAATTTGGTTGACATGTGGTTGATCGGCAATCGGTATCTCGGGGATGTGGGTAGTTCAAGGCGGGGTGTGGCTAGTTCGAGTTGAGTAGGTTGGGGTGACTCGGGGATGGATGGGTGAATCGGCGATTGGCATGCATTGCATCGGCGGATCGACAATCGGTATCGGAACATGCAATTGGTGTTGGATCGATCAGCACCGATATCTAAACATCGGGTATGGGTGGCTAGCTTCGGTTAGGTGACTGGTATGCCTTGCTAGACTGTAATAGGCTTGGTTCGGGGCTGGACTGGGATACTCAGCTGCTTGGATCGACCGCTTGGATGGCTGCTGCGCTATTTCGACTGGACTAATCGACTGAGCTACTCACTCTACTGGGATACTCAACTGGGATGGTGCGCTACTCGACTTGGCTAATCCACTAGTTCTGCTGCGCTAGGCCACGGCTGGGCTAATAGAATGGGATTATGCTGCGCTATTTGAATGGACTAATCAAATGGGATAATTGAATGGGCTAATCAGTTTAGCTACTGGGCTGGGATGCATACTGTCAGTGCCTAGAAGATACGGTCAGTGAGAGAACTCTTCCAGTGCTAGAAGTAAGGTGCAGCTAGGCAGTGATTAAGCTCTTGTCGATGCAGGAAAGGAATGAACCTCTTGTCAGTGCCTGTGGTCATAGCTGGTGGTCATTTCCGATAGCCAATCATAACAGACATAGCCTTGAGGGTAGAGCTTTCTATGATCTGACTGACTGATAAGGAACGAAGTGCGCATTCACTTATCATTTCTCCTTCCCCTCTTTCGGGGTTCCCCATTCTCCAATTTGCTATGCACCATGGTTATAAACCTCTCCTATATCCTATAGAGTGGGTAGTTACCTAGCCTTTATTAAGTGATTAGCAAGATGAAGAGTCTGATGTTCAAAATCAATATTATGAATTTCCCTTTCGAAAGCTATAATTCCCAGTCATAGTAGCCGGGGTTCCAGTTCCATAAGCAGCATACCTGACAGTTATAGAGCTATAAGTTTGATAGGCACCTACCTCGTACTGGCATCATTAGCAGATAGAGTTACAGGAGTACCACCAACAGCATAAGCCGTTGATGTCAGTGAAGCAGCCGTTGATCCAGATCCATATACGAAGTTATAAGCAGCAGAGCCAGTCCCCGGTTAAGAACCAACAGATTAATATGCACATATATAACGTGTTCCGGGTTTTGGTACATTCCCCCTTGTACCTTTATGCACATTCTAGTATGCCTACCCTTTTTATCTTCTGCAGTCTCCTCATGGACTGCAATCCCCTTCATTGCTCATCGGCCTCATCTTGCTCTTTCTTATACAGCAGGCAGGATTTCATTTGCTTTGTTTAGCGCCTTGATCCTTGCCATATAGCCGATATCACATACCATATATACGTTTATTATTGAATACCTGCCATGTTGGTTACTTAATACCTTTTCGACTTGCTATGGGGCTTGACCTGGGACTATGGAGGCTCCTATAAAGAAACTATCTCTCCATGAAGAAGGCCTATTTCTACTATGCTGCTATTGGGTGCCTACCTCTGAAGTTTGAAGCAGACTTGGACGGATACACTGCCCTTTCTCTTGATACTCACATATCTCCGCGTTTCACCTTTCCATGGCAAGTACAAAAGAAAGTGTCAAGGCTAGTAAAGAGATAAGGCCCCCATTGGATGGATAACCCCTTAAAACATATCCCGTTACCATATCCCCCGTTTGCCATATCCGAGTGGGAAGGAGGCAGGGCCCACATCAACAATGGCCGATAGGAAAAGAACTTACTTACCCATCATCGCTATAGAGGAGAACTTACCCATACCTCGGGAAAAGAGCGAGGTTAACAACCAGGCAGGTCCAGCTTGAGGTGCACCCACCCTAGCTCCTCCAAACACAGTCCATCCATGTGATAGGAGTCCCCTTTATAAACTCCATGGCCGAAAGCAGTGCATACCCGCGTTCAATCCATAGGTCTTACGTTTCACATATGAGACTCGCATCTATACGTCCTTGCCATTGTAATAATTTGTAATCTATGCAATCTGCCTCACCTTGAACCTTTTGGCCTTCATTAGGTAGAGTTATTAGTGCATGTGGACTACACTACAGCTATTCTACAGACTACAGCTAATAACTACTACAGCTAAATAAGACTACACTAAATAGTATTGAGTGCCAGTAGTAGTATGGCTACTAATTAAAGCAAGAGTGTATAGTATAGTTACAACGATTCAGGCTATTACAACAAGGCTAGTTTCCCCCAGTCTAATGTAGTCATAGTTGAGCAACAAGTTAATGTAGCTAGTTTATGCCAGGGGGGCGCGATCCAACATTGGAAACAACCTTAGTCCCTAGTCTTCTTGATTAGTTCAAATAAAAAGCCTGTAGTCTCCGTTAAGTTCCATGGACGACACCTCTTTGAGACTTAGAGTGCAGCCTTTTAAACAGAGACACTAGCCCATAGTCCAATGCACTACTTATGGGTGGTAAGTCCCGGTGTCCACTAATAAGAGGAGATAGGGTATATAAGTGATAGATGTAATTATTCCATTATATGCCATTATATGCCATGGGTATACGTATGGGAACATACTAATTGTAGTGGCTAGTAGGGCTTAGTAAGTAGTACAGCTTGGAAGCTAATAGTATCCTATTGGGAATAATCCATAAGTGCCCAGGATATCATTGCTACTAGCCGGTCAGCCACTAATTAATAGCCAGTGTATCCCAGTAACATTGTCATAAGGTCCCCTTGCTGTACAGCCGATACTCGCATATAGACGTTTCACTTTGCCAGTGTAAGTAAACAGAATATGGCAATGGCCCATCCCCGGCATAGAAACGAGACAGCAGCAGGGACCTACCCCTTTTTATCCAACTTCCCTACCCTTCACAAATGCTCTACCCATGAACTTTACAACACGAGTAAGCTATTGGACAACAGCCCTTGTTAAGGAGAAATAAGTGGTGATATCGGTTCCACACCTACCCTGGGCAGCAGATCATTAGAAAGAGCCGGTTATGCCGCTCGACACATGGGGAGGGAAATAAAACAGAGCGCTTATAGGAATGCTGCTTTGACTGATCCAAAAAATGCTTGGAATGATCCGGTAATGGTGGTGCTGCTGGGCCATTCTCCTCCCTCCTTTTCAGATCGAAAGAAGCCCCGGTTGGTTCAAAGAATGAAAGAACAAGCCTTCTATCAGATTTCGGGCAGGACTACAACGAATAAGGAAAAGAGCATGGTGATTGAGCCAGCGCTACCGAAACAACCCGCCTTCTGCTACTTACCGCGTAGGAGCAGCCGGACGGAACCTTGGGCCCTATAGAGCATTGAAGCCTTGGCCTGCTTACGGAATCTTTTGACAGAACCCTCGATCGAAAGCCCATGATTGAAAACCCCACCCCCGCTACCCATGATCGAACTACCCTGATCGTTTCGCTTACCCATGATCGAAAACCCTTGACCCCTTAGCGCTATATATCCCTTGAGCCTATTCCCTTGACCTTTGAGCCTTGGACCGCATGAATCATTACCCGACCAATCACCCTATCTTCCTTTTCACAGAAAGAAGCTTCGAACCAGATAGCGACATGGAAGATAGAAGCCCCAGATCATTGTCAATACAACGGGGAAGCACCTTGTATCCATATTTGGGAATGAGAGTTCTGCTGATTCTGCTACTGGTTGTGATGCTTGCCCTGGGCCTACTTGTGCTGCTTGGCCTGGTGATGATGCTACTGGGAATGCTGGCCCTACTTCCGGTTCTAATGTGATGCTGCTGGGGATCCCGTGTCCAAATAACTGTGTCCGACTGCTGCTGATTCTAATGCTGCTGGGAATTCTGGGTTACGACTGACCGTGTTCCAATGCTTGGAATTATGCTGCTTTGAATTCTGGGCTCCGGTTCCAATGCTGCTGCTGTTATCAATCTTACCGCCTGCCTGTGATCGATCTACCTCCCTACCTGATATCGTTACCTCACGAACCATCCCACACACCCTGGATGGACACCCATCTCGTCTCACAGTTCACCTGTCGAATCAACACTGCCAACACCTGCTCTCCCAACGAACCAACAGCACCGACAAACCCTGCCCTACCTTAGGACGGATCAACACCGACATCCGATTCACAACAAAATTGTCATACTCAACCACCTCTCCATCTTTCACCTCCATACAGCCTTGGGACCCTAAGAATCATACCTCCTTTTGACTAGCCCTTGAAAAAACTATGCATCAGACCTACTGCCTTGGAACCTCAGACTTGGACTTCAGATCTAAACTGGCCAGGCCATTTTCTAATATTCATCACCTCTACAGCCTTACCCCCTATGAACGAACCTTTCCAGAATCATACCTCATTGGGGGGGCTTACACTCATCCTTTGAAACTCTGCCTATACCCTCCTTGGGAATAGACTTTGAAAACTATGCCTACCCTTACCTATTACACCTTGACTTACTTGCCTTCTTACCCTTACCCTTTTCCGCTTTCTGTTCGTCATTGGAAGTCTGTGGTGAGCTTTAAGTCCGTATTCTGTTCGGCTTTATGGTTGCCCCATTCTATTCGCCATAGGAAGTGCGCCATAGGAGTAAGTCAGTTCGCTTTCAGCCAGACGCACCAGACCTGCACGGGGGTCACCCCTTTTACCCCTATATCCTGGATCAATCCCAGGATGAGAAACATAACACATCCATGCATTTAGTTTGACCGAAGGTGTTGTGTGGTGGCCAAAGTGAACGAGTTGTGTTTGTTAAGTGGGGGGGCGGATAAGGATAAGGATAAGCACCATAAGTATAGGTATATATAGAAGCAGTAGATTCTCTTTTTGAAGCACACGTAGGGAAATGGGCATATCCAGTAGCTTACCCACAACCATATTGCCTAGCAGCATACCTTACAGAGCCAGATTCTGTCTTTCGAAAGCTAGATCCAGATACTTAGTTTAGAGATCGAGATTCTTCTGACCTTAGTGATCATGGTGAAGAGTCTGATGATCGTCATCGTGATCCAGTTCCCCTATAGATCCAGTTGGTTCAGTCAATGAAGCAGTTGCTTCTGTCGATCCAGCACCAAAGGTGATCAAACCAGAATCCAAGTTCACAGCCGGAGTGGAAGCATAGCCCGTTGATCCCGCAGAGACAAAGGTGGGTACAGAGGCACAGTAGGCAAGGACATAGGCAGTGGTTCACCTTGTTGGAGATCCAAATCCAAAACCAATAGTTTCAAGGCCATTGCCCACAGTCAGTCAATAGCTTGGTGCAGAGCCCGCATAAGTAAGCAGGGATAGAGACAGAGACAAGGACAAAGCTAAGTAGGGAGGCATCGGTAGCAGCTTCAGAAGCTTGACCCGGAATCGGTTCATAGAGATCCAGCAACAGAGCCAGTAGTTTGCAAGCTTGTTGCAGATCCAGTTCCATATCCAGACCCATACCCAAGAGCAAAGCCAGAAGCAGTAGCAGTTCCAGGTGAAGATCCAGACAGACCCATAGCGATGCCGAGAAGAGATCCATCCATAAGGGATTGATTTTCCCAGATTGGATGGATTAGCAATGATTCCTCAGGCCGGATTAATTCTATCTCGCTTTCATGTTCATGCTGCTATGTTCATCTGGATTCATTCACCATTAATGCCATAGTATTGTCCTCAACCGACTACAGTGGAGGGGGCACTAAACCTTATCTATATAAGAAGATATAGTGTGACTAAGCTTCCAAGACGGAAAGGAAGCTACCCTCATTGCGTTTGGGGAAGATGCCCAAAGATGTCTCGCTGTGTTCGGGAGGTTCATGTCTCTTTCTTATACGAAGTCAGATGCCTCACTAGCTAGCTAGTACTGCCATGGAGTTATGCCGGATGCCTCACTGCGTTCGGAGAAGATGATCGATATTACTTAAGTAACATGGATGCATCTACTTGCCGGTGGTCGAGGGCATAACTTCCCTTCGGACGATGGCGGCGATGGCGGCCTTTTCAACAAACTCGAAACTCCTCGCGGTGAGAAGAAACCCCGGCTCTGACTAATTCCTTACTAATTGATAGCTCGGTTCAAAGCCCTTCATAAAATAGAGATAGGAATAGATGTGTACCTCGGCGAGGTGGCGTAATTACGTATATAATGTAATAATTGATCTTAGAGGCCACTGCTCAAGCAAGGCTAGGGAAAAAACGGATATCAACTTTTAGTAGGATTGATTGGACGACTTCCTGGCGGTGTTCCCTAGCAAGTGGTGGAGCCGCTTGTTCAGAGCAGAGGTGAGCGTCCATTTCACATTTACACAAATAGAATTTCCATAATTTGAAACATAGGGACAATGTCAAGTTCATCATGGCCTTCCCCTACCATGGCGAGGATCCAGTGGCTATAATACGTGTCTAATGTTGGCGGGCTGGGCGGTATAGGTGTCTAAGATCGACCAAATTGAACAAATAAGAGGTAGGTAGGGCTCTTGCATCCCATCTTGCTATCCCACTTGACAACAGTTACTTTCTTTCACTTTTCCACCCTTCAATGACGAGAAGAGAAGGAAGTCCACACATCAATGCTGATAGAGAAGAGGATATTTCCACCTGACGAGAGAGGGTTCCCTTTAAACATACGAGAGTGAATGACTAGATGTGTTCTAGAATTTGTTGACTATGCAATTGTGGGGCAAGGAAATGGAAGTGGATTGCTTGCTTTGTTTATACTTGCCGGGAGTCATTTTTATTTTTCATAGCCGCTCATAGACAGTTGGCATTGCAGGAGCCAGTCATTTCCAGGAGGGGTCAATAGCCAGTATCATTGACAGAAGGTGATCATTGAAAGCTGGTCAGCCGAGAGCCAATCATAGCCGCCCATAGCAGCCATAGCCCTCGAGCTAGACCTCTTACTCCATCGATACAGAACAATAGCCCTAGACCCTATACCGTTACAGAACCTTGGGAATGTCCTTATCTGGGCTGGAGGGAAGGAATGAAGAATATTATATATGATGATTCACTGGTTAAGGTTAATACAGCATTCAGAGCCCATAGGAACCAGATTTCCAGTAGGTCGGTCAAGGGCATCCAATAGTCCATCATTGCCAATCATAGCCAGTAGTCGTAGCCGACAGTCGATCATAGCCAGTGGGGTCGCTGAGAGCCTATGGTCAGAGCCAGCCAGTAAGACAATAGACAGGGGTCACCAATAGCTAGTAATCCCATTGACAGGAGGCATTCATTGACAAGAGCTGGTTGCCATAGGTTCAGCTGATAGCCAATAGCCACTAGTTGATCCAATGGAAGCTCTTTTCAGTCAGTGTAGCTAGTTAGTGCTGCATGAAGCTCTGATCGATGCAGCTAGAAACCTTTGGTCGGTATAGCTATAAACCTCTGGTCAGTGCCCAGTAGTCAGTGCCAGAAGGGCATCGCCATAGGGTCACTGCCGATAGCTGGTAGTCATTTATGGTAGTCTTCGCCAGGAGGTCGACGATAAGGAAGGAGGATATAGGTCATTGAAATAAGGTCTACAATAGCCGGTATTCAATGCTAGTACACGATCCCAAAAGTTGATGCAGTCAATATCAGGAGTCAATTTAGTCTTTTCTATTTGCAAAACAATGCCATATTGTCTGTCTGTGAACCGATACATCATTCCCAGTTTGCCATTACCAGTAGGTTGCCACAGGGAGGCACATTGACTGGATGTTGAGAGAACCATCATTCCCCACTGGGCAGTGCGTGCCAGTTGTTGTCGAGTTGAACGCTCAGTTGATGTCGTCGAAAAAGAAAGGGAAAGTTTATGTCCAAGTTTTTGGCTTTATAGACTTTCACCCCGGCGGACTAGTGAAGCCACGGTTGTGGACGAGGTAGCTGGGCTTTTCTCCTCCTTGATTGATACAGAGATGGGCTTGATACAGTCAGTGCCTAGAAGCTAAGGTCAGATATAGAACCTATATTCATCAAACCTATACTCAGTGAGTGCATGAACGGTCAGTGCAGGAATGAGAAGCTCTAGACAGTGCCAGCAGTTGTCATCCAGGACTCATGCTGCTTATCAGTGTCACTTGTGAATGCACGCTCAATCTAGATTTCAGTCAGGGTTTCAATGCCAGGTTCCCATGCATGACAGAAGAGGATATACACCTCACGATACGGTATGGTACAGTACAGAGTCGACACTGTGAGGCACACTGCCTGCTGATCGAGTGAGATCTTGCTACCTTCGAAAACTTATACCGTCTCTATCTTGCCTATGCCCTGTTGGATCTGTCCTGCCCGAGTTGGTTGATCTGCTCTAACTGACTTACTTTATTGATTCGCCTTAACCGCCTGGCTTGACTGATCTAACTGACCTGGTATGCAAACCCTGAACCCTGGAAATAGAGAATGCTTAAAAGAGTGTCTTAGGCCTAATTCGCCATCCAAATGGAACTACTAAGAATGCCCCAAATGCATGAATAAATGGATATGGAAGGCATCCAAATGCATCATGAAAAGTGATGGTATAATTACGTATATTAAGCAAACTGCCATTTTCCCATCTACACAGAACTTCTTTTTTCAGTCTTTTAACTCTAGAATTTCCCATATTGAGAGGGTCCGATAGACAGGCCTATTCTAGTGTGTTGTGTCCATGCCTCTTTCGTGTGCTCCCGGGATCGAGCATTAGCGGTACTCATCATGGGGGCAAGTATTCAAAACAAGTATTCCCTTATTCGCTACTTCTCTTCACTACATACATTACTAATTCTCTTTCCTTGACTACTACTACAACTACTACTCTTTCCTACTTCTCGGCAATGGGAAAAAGAAGTACTCCCAGCAATGACAAGTGACTATAAGCAAATTCGCTATGGGAGGGCCTATTTGCATCTCCAGTGATATATCCTCTTGGGCTCAAGTACAAAAGCATCAACCCCTTTATCGACAGCATAGATACCATAATAGATACACCAAAAAGAGACACCGGAAAGATACCGGGAAAGATACCAGATAGATACACCAGCGCGGAGGGCGAGTAACCTAGAAAGATACCAGCGATACCGGCATAGAGTACCGGAATATCCACGTGGATCTCTCCTATTGGGACCAGCAGGTTTAAGAGAGAACAAGTTGAATATATCCCCGTGGGAAGACCAGAGTTCTTCATTTGGGCAGGTTGATGAAAAGCTAATAACCATGGGAGATAAGGTCTTACAGAGTTTCTTTGGGCAGGTTGATGAGAGAACAGATTGAATAGAGCCCCGTGGTGATTATTTGAATTGGAAAAATCCGGTTGAATAGATACCATATTGACTAAAGCCCCTTAAGCAATAGGTAACTGAGTTGCACTGGTACCAGCTTCGTTAAGAGATAACCGGTTTCTTATAGAACTAACCCTGGGCAGTAGGGAACAGGGCTGTTGTTGGCGGAACTATTTGCTATTGATACTAGCTGGGTGAAGAGAGAACAGGTAGAGACCCGTGGGAAGACCAGAGTCTAATTGGAATCAGCTGGGTGACTAGAGAGCTGGTTGCCTAGATAAAAGCAGCAGACGTAACATAGCTGTTGGTGTAATAAAGCTATTGGAACCGGCCGGTTGAAGAACAGGTGGAGACCCGTGAGCCATAGGTAACTGAGTTCGTTTGAGCAGGTTGAAGAGATAACTGCAGCAGGTGGCATTTCCTAGGCTTGCTTGATGTAAACTGTGTCCTTGAGGTTACTAGTTATTCTGGGTGGGCGGCATATTATCCAGGTCGCAAGGGTAGGTCGCTAGATCATATATAAGGCAGGTAGGCTCCACTGTCTGTGTGACTCAGAGTAGGGTGTGTAATGAGACTGTTTCGCGATGGGTGGAATGGGTGCATTGTGGGAGGGTGAACTGAGGACTTCAGGTGCAGCATCAGGTTCCACTGACTGCTCGCTGTTGTTAACTGGAGCTTTAGTTGAATGCCCCTAGGTCTTGGTGTTAAGGCTCTTGTAGGTTGAAAGGTCGAGTATAATCAATTGGGTCTAGAGATCCGCGCTATTAGTAAGTTCAAAATCGATCAAATCTCAAACACGAGGGTGAATTGGCGTATATAACACACGCCTGCCTCTAGGTCTAGTTGTTGGAAGGTAAGAAAGCAAGATCGATATATAATCAGTCAGGTATCTATCTGTTTTAAACCCCGCCCACATCATCATCCATCATAGATTCTTCCTTCGTCCGTTGGACCGCCTCCTTCTGTTGTACCACCTCACCTCCTTCCGCCCGTTGTACCTTCCTTTCCCGTCCCGTCGTCCCGTCGTCCCGTGTTGGGCCGGCCGATATGCCGCGTATCACTGGGGGAAATGTGAAAGCAAGCAACAAATGGACAAAGAGAGGGCAAGGCCCGGTAGGCCCGGTAGGGACTCACTATTCATATGGTGAGGCCCGGTAGGGTGAGCTTGCCGAACTCTCGACTAAAGGCCGCCATCGATTTCTTGCTCACCTTCTTCATAGAGGTGAGGGACTCGACCGAGGTTACGAGGTTGAGGCCCGGTAGGGTGAGGTAGCGAACTCTCGACTAAAGGAGAGGGACTCACACATTCATATGTGTGAGGGACTCACTATTCATATGGTGAGGAGGGAAAGATGGTCAAAGTGCCGCCAAGGTGATATATGAAAAAGTCAGCTTCAAATGGGTAACCAAGGGTTGTCAAAAGGGTAACCTCCGCCAAGGTCAGATGCAAGAATAGGAGGGAAACCTCACCATAGGAATAGTGAGCCCCTACCGGTCCTTCACTAACCTCCGCCATTGGATCTTCACTAACCTCCGCCATTGAACATTGAAGTGCCGCGTTATTGGGTGGGGGTGAGCCTGTCGAACTCTCGACTAAAGGAGATGTGAATAAGGGAAACTAGGAGGGAAGGGTGGTCAAAGTGCCGCCAAGGCAGATCTGAAAAAGTAAGCTTCAAAATGGGTAACCTCACCTAACACTACGTTGGCTGGGGGTCGAAATGAGTCAAACTGGTTGGAAAGGAGAAACCGAGACCTACAAAACCCACCTAAGCACTAGACATCCCATTGAGGGCCCACCTCTAGGCTAAGGCGAGAGGGGCTCCAGGAAGGTGATCCATCACATTAGAGCAGTAGTTGAGAGTTATCATATCATCATTTGGTGGGTCACACATGAATTCGACAGTATGAACGAAAGAAAGAATTGCTTGGGGGCATTTCCATTCACCAATCTGCCCGCATTCAGTCCGCCCAGATACGTATCCCAGGAAGGCCCAATCCACATCGCCCAAGGCACAGTACACATCGCCCAGTCCCCATTATTCACTGAACAATAAGCTCTCTCACTTTATACTAATCTCTACCCCCCTTCATTCCCAGCTCACTACCCATCATACACTTATAAAGCCCCAATAAACTACACATCTCAAGGCCCCGGCATTACCGTACTGATTAGCTCTCCTACTTGATACCCAGCTTTCGTACCCAGATTCCACAGCCCGCATAACGCCATTTTCCCATTAACGGCCCGCATTCTCCAGTCACAATTCGCATTACCCCGCCATTATCCCATTATCCCGCATACCGCATACCGCTCAATCCGCACCTGTGCCATTCGGGGGGGCCAATACAACCGGACAACAGAGATGGCTTTTCTTGTTTGAGGGAACACATATTGGGGGGAGGCAGTACAACTGGCCCATCACACGTACCCATCATTCACTTTAAGAATAATTAGCGATATTACTTAATTGAATCTCACGTCCCGATAAGTAGCCATCCAAAAAATTCTATTTACTTACTTGATACCCATCTCACGTCCCGAGCATTCCCATCTAAAGGAACCAGCATTCCCGTACTGACGAATTAGCTCTATTACCTCGATTGCAGCTTCCGGGAGAGCGAATTACAACTGAACCGCCAATAGCACGTCACCATCATTCCCACCTAGCGTCCCGATCAACTCCCTATATAACGCCCCGATCAACCACCCTTCCCAGCGTCCCCAGCATTCCCAGCTTCGTAATCCTCAGTCCCAACTCACAGCCCAATCAACTCCACATATCACACCCTATTCCATCGATATAAATGTAAGACTACTAATGAAGCAAGAGGTTACTTGATACAGGTAAGTAATAGTGACCATGAAGCCTAATACAGCTCATAACATGCTCTCCTATAAAACCTCTTATGACAGTAAAGAAATGGTATTCAGACTAGTTATCAAAGCTTAACAAGACTAATAGAGTATGTAGTATTACTAATAGTACGTATTCAATATCAGTACTAACACAGTGTATTAACTAAGCATAACCTGTATCGTAATATGATTAGTATAAGCGTGTTGAATGTGCTTTACACCTTATATGGGGTTTTGGTTATCACTATCATGAAATAATCAATGATAAGCATTAAGTACCAGTCATCACTCTTAACCCGTATTACACTGTAACCTGGAATCTGTAATGGATATGGTATTAGTTCTAAGTATCATGCTTGAATACAGTACATACCCGTGCTATTCTGTTACATCATGTTACCTTTATTATTATACGGTATTTTATCTCCTTGTTCAATCAAGCATATTCAGTACACAGCCTAATTACACCCATTGAATATGGATAAGAAAGTATAGCCTTAGTACAAGCAATAGTGATACATATGGAATTGAACCATAATACTACTAATAATCAAACCTATGTAAGCTATCAATTAGGTCAAATCAATGCACATAACGAGTTAACTGATTACGATTACATCAAGTATAGGTATGTACATAATATATATGGGATTAGCTCCGGGTTAAGTAAGCTGACAAAGCCTTTGAATAGCTAGCCTGAACACTATAGCATAGTTAACCACAGCTTATGGGTTAAACAATGGGAATCACACTATTGATAAGGTAAACACAGGTCATCAGTATTGAATACACGTATGTTGATATGATAAGGATATACTTAATAAGCTGAATACCAATATACAACCTGCTTTATATCTGTAATATGATACAAGCTTTTATAGGAGTAGTTACATGTGAATAGAGCACGTATACGATATGTAAGAGCTTACCCATTGCCTGGTTCTAACATTGATACGAGTAGTACTAATATGACATCACGTATCTTATGTACCTAAGCTGTTCCCATTACTAAGCAGTGATACACGTTAATGGTTTATAAGCTGTACTAGTTATTATGGAAATGCTATGTGTAAAGCTAAGCATGTATACTGGTTAGATTCAAGCTCTATTCACTCTATATGATTGGTATAAGCTCTCTTCTTATGATTACTGTACTATGATTCATTCATTCCCCCTTTGATTGCCATTACTTCCACTATTAATAAGGGTTATGAATACTTAGTGGATTAGCTCTGGTTATGTAAGCTTGAATAAGAGTAATTACTATACCCGTATCCAGCATCATTTATTCACCTTATTCCACATATCTGTGTCATCGGCTAATCTAATACTGGTACTAGGTCATTGGTATATGATATGTAGTATTCCCATTATATCCATAATATAAGTAGAGTATAATGATTGATGAAATATGAGACGTAGTTGGTATCCTATATGCCCTAATTGACCACTTGCGGGCCATGATTCATGTATGACCTATAACATAGGGAATAGAAGGAAGCAATGGTATAGCATGTACTCAATGGGCACTAATCACCTATCCTTACTTTACCCGAGTAACCAGTAAGCTCTATGAACTCCAGCTTGGTTTATATTACAAAACATACCCTGTTATAGAGCTTAGTTTCACTAGTGTTCTCATTATTGGGTCCTGTATTTGATGGACGACCAAGGGGAGTATAAGCAAATCAATAGGACACATATTAGAGATGGCACTACTAAGAGAATAGCCCATATTATCCATAGATATACTTCGAGTAGTGGGGAGAACTGTGGACTCAGACCATACAGGTGATAACAAGAGACCCTAATCATTACAAGAACAAGAACAGTGAAAAGATGCTACCATATTTCCCTAATCAGTTGGTTTCAATAGAGTCACTCTGCTTACAGATAGGAACCAAGCTAATATCAGTAAGAAATGTGTACTATCCTTGTAATGTAATCACTGTTCATAGGTATATGTAAGAATAGCACATAGATTGAAGTAAACTAACCCATGCACTGTAATCACCAGCTTGATTGAGGTTATGATATAAGTATAATAGGTGAAACATAGTCAATAAGAGTAAGAACCAAGCTTAGTGTGAATCCAGTAAGTGACAATGGTAATGACGGATATGTAATACACCTAATAAACGTGATACTAATATCAAACATGATCAGAGTATGACCATGAAGCTATCAATTACACAGCTTTCAGTAAGTAAGGCTTGTGATTCATAACATATCAAGGATCTATCATATTAGAATAGAGTGAATCCCATATCTATTGAGTGTAAATACATGAATACGCAATGGCTTATGCTTAGCTTATGGTCTCTATAGTGATAGCCATTGATTTGATTACGGAGATACACTTGATACTAGTCTAATATGAATGAGTACCATTGATTTCTCTATGTTTATACAATAAGCTTCCATGTAAGGATCATAGTATTTCTTATTTAGAATACGTAGCTATCAAGTATAACTAGTACATTAGGTTAGTGTAATTCACATATGTACTGGTTCATATTGGTTGTGTTCATTAATTGATTACAGTATTTACGTTATATTACATCATATAGGTTAGATTCCCATTGATTTGATTAGGATGATCAGTATATCCATAAGTAAGATCATAGACACTTAAGGTTGATAGATATGCTTGTTTATACAGAGAGTGTTAAGATAAGGTCATTGAATGCTGAAACTAAGGGGAATCACTGTACTCATATATCATGATAAGCTCTTAGTACTCATATAGCTTAACTTACCTGTATTACTATCATGTTGAATGTGATCCATATTATGCAGATTACACTCTATCCCAATCATAACCCTTTGCTAGGATGTGTCAATACTTCATATGGTAACAATACTCATATTACCTTACTAGCTCTTTCCATATTAGGTTAGATTGAATATTGGTCTTAGCTTATGATATGTGCATATAAGCAATGGTGATGATACTAGCCACTATGAGTGATTCAAGGGTGATACATATGCTGTAAGTACTCCTACTGATTCAATTGAATACTGATCTTTGGAATGGGCTTTATGGTTCTTATTTACCTTAATCACGATAGGGTTATAAGTCACTCTATTGATAAGATGATCAAGCTGTATTACTATGAGACCATGTTTACCCTTTGTTATGGAAGTACACACCCTTTATTAGTATAAAGTACAGGTAATAGCGTGATATCCCTAATCTTTATACCATAATAGAGCTAGTATTACTTGCATGCTATTAGTAGTAGTATCTGTGTAGAAGCTAGGATATGTGTATAACTAACTAAGCTTGTCCTTGTGTAATCATTAAGCATGTCCATGCTACTTGTTCTTGTATCTTATATTGATAGTGTAATCATGGAAACATAAGCAGTGAGTACATCTGACCTTATTTACGTAATATACTAACATGTAGTGATCTCCTATTAATAGGGTTGAAGCTGATCTATTACCATTGATTTCACTTACATAACTACGTATCCCCTGTAATATGGTAGCCTCCAGGTAAGTGATAGGAGTACTAATGTATAGTAATTCCATAATATTTATAAGTATACGCCAATACCATTCCTATATTATGTGTGCTATGTTCATCCTTTATTCGACATGTATCCATATCTAACCAGTCTGATACTATCACCCAAATAGGAAGAATGTGTTGTATCTATAGTAGTCCAAATCCCATTGCATAGATTAACATACTATTAATTACACATAATACGCAGGTTACAGGATAGAACGAACACCATTTGATTGCTATCATTTACTCAGTGCAATTACTACAACTATTTGATTAGGTTAATGCTTGATACCACTAGTAATACTGGTAAAGCTATGGGCATTGCTTAGAATACAAGCCTTTGAACACAGTATTCAATGTAACACGTAACGGATAGGGTAATATCCATAATGAAACAAAGGATATCAGTCTCTACATGTATGGTATAACTATGGTTCGTATTATATTGTCACACATTACTTATGAGTAGTATGAGACCTATTATGAACACTAACTAAGCATGTTTGAATTCCAGCTAATTCCATGGGAATTAGACTCTTAGTTCTAATAACCTCTTGCTTGATTAGATAGAGCTAGTACATACATTAAAGCAAACGTAATCAATGAAGAGTGGTTGTGAGAAGTTGGTTATCCGCCAAGGGGAACCAGGCCAAATAGGCCCGGTAGGGTGAGGGTGAGGGACGAACTCTCGACGATAGGCCGCCATCGACGTGCGAGGATGGGAGCAACTCTCTTTTGGGGGAGGGAAAATGAAGGTATAGCCTGGACTGGGAGCCTAGATAGGGCATGGTTTAGGAAAGACTGTAACAAGGAATGGCATTATGCAACAGAATGGCTAATTGGATTGTTTATTTGGTCACTTCGGGCAGCTAAGGGACACTCTTTATGGGAAGGAGGCTAGGAAATAGGTATGGTTTGCAAAATACCGGCTTTAGTAATGGCATTTATCCACTCAAATAGCTAATCATCTTCCATTGACTTTGCCATTGGAGCATCACTCGTAGTTGAATCAGCAGTAAAGGAAGCAGCAGCTAAGCAATAAGTATGGGCACCACCTACAGGGAAAGGAGTAGAGACAGGAGCAAAGCCAGGACATGAAGGAAGGCTGCTCCCTTTCTAGTATTCCCCTACGCTGTGCCTCATGTTTAGGAGAGCATGGAATTGGAACTGGATAAACTCCAACTGGTGCTTCCACAAAGTGGAAAAAAGCCTGGAAAGTATCGTTGATAGGGATATAAGAAGGTGTCTTTATGAGAAGGTAAAGCACGAGCCACCTGTTACTGGTAATGCTTGTTTGACTGGAACTGGGTCTACTCGAACTAGTAGGTATGGAAGAATTAATAGCAGAGATGCTGCTAGGCGAAATGCTGGTCCATCCACTGGATCTATAAGCTCTATATCAATATATTGATCCGTTGGTGGTTAATGAATAATCAATGGGATCAATTGCTTTCACTCGGTCCGTCCTAGCATCCACTGACTCCACTCTAGTGGGTTACTTTACTCCTTTATCCGATTCTACTCTATATATAAATGCTTTAACCTTAGCCCAAGACTCGGTGTCATTTTTGTTTCTGCTGCAAGTTCATCGAAGACTCATTGATGTAATTGACATGGAGGTTCAATCCCCTTAATAAAAGTTTCTTCCTTGCCCTCAGAAGCGCAAGCCCCTCCGGGACCTTGTCACAATCCCAATCTGAGCTCAGTGGGGCCTACCTATCCCTGTTCTTACTTGGACCTATCATAATAGGCTTTATGTAATGGTGCTTCATTTATGGCTTTCCAATGAGCTCAATAAGGGTATCCTTAGGGGTTAGCCACCCATTAGAGAGATTTTAGTTCTTGGGTTAAAAAAGGGAATAGATAGAACCAGCTCCGCTCATTACCTCATTACCCGTGAGACAAACTTGCAATGAAGGAAGCTCTTTATATCCACTCCCCACCTAGCCAGTCATGGGATACTTAGTTGGGATCAGAGCTTGGGGTGGTCTGGAATTGGTAAGGCGTGCTGGTGGTGTTGCTGCTTGCTGTGAGGGCCTTTACTCGATGCATGCATAGGGATAGGATAGGGGAGGGGAGAGAGTCATGACTTCCCGAAGAGTAATGAGGTTGGATAGAGATAGGAATGGCTTCCCGATTGGATAGAGATAGTAATGATCAGAATAGTAATGATCAGAGTAGGCAAGAGTAGGCTTGAACGGGTAGGCAATGAATGAATAACTGTGAAATTGGATAGATAGATAGACTGGCTTGAGAGCAGAGACTGGAATCAGCTCAGAAATAAGCTAATCAGCTCAGAAATAAGCCTTGATCAATCGCTCAATGGCTCAATCAATCTCATCTGGCTGGCATTCATAATCGCTGGCTTTCATAATCGCTCGTTGTGGGTGGGAAAGGAAGGGAGCTCTTACTTATAGGAGGGAACCTCCTACGTTGTTTGCCCGCCCACTCACGAAGGATATACGGAATGAAGAACCCTATCTATCTACCTGTCTTAACAAGGTGCCGTAATACCCTCCGTATCATTTTGGTAACTAGAGATGGATAGATAGAATAGGCAGGCATCAGGCTCAAAAGCGCAAGCAGCGGTATGCAATGGTACAACTCGAAACATCAAAAATGGGAGCCCCATGGGGAGGGAAGATCGATCAACAGGCAGGAGGGGCCGCTTCTTGAACAGTGCTGGATCTGCGAAGGAAGATCTATTGCTTTAAGGTTAGAGACCGTGAAACTGTGATATGGTTATGGTTAGAGACCGAAGGACTGAGACTTAAGTGGTCATTCTTTATATATGTAATTATGCTTTCGAATAATTTCTAAAATACGAGTAGCTGGTAAATTAACTACTTCAAGGTGGCCTATCAAGATAGGAAATTGAATAGTTATTTAGAAGGGCCTTGTCAAAGTGGTAATTTAGAAAGTGAAAAGGTTACCTAATCAGATTTATTCATCTATCTATTTTGATCGGGGTGTCTCCGTATGTACATATACATACGGATATGTCTAGATAGAATAGATGGATGGATATGGAGACATTGATATTGACATCTTGCCAGGAACCAGATTTGAACTGGTGGCACGAGGATTTTCAGTCCTCTGCTCTGCCAACTGAGCTATCCCGGCTCTTCCCTGTGGATCATCCTGGTACAGGTTCTTAACTTATGTCAACTAAAAATAAGGAAAAAGTATTTTTCCCAGTTTTCACAATGATCTTTATTATTTTCGATCTGGAAGTCACTAATATGAGAAAAAATGGACTGCAATTGAATAATTTCAAACGATCTAATCTATGTAGATCATATATCACAAAATGAATTGATCATATGATCAACTGATTAACGGATCAACTCAACTTGTCATAAGTTGGATGAAAAGATTCATGTTCTAATTTCTTCTCTAGAGAAGAAATTAGAATGGATTTGAACCAATGGAATTGGAGAAAATAGATCAGTCCGTTCGGGAACGAACTTGGGTGGGGATAGAGGGACTTGAACCCTCACGGTCTATAAAGCCAACGGATTTTCCTCCTACTGCAATTTGCATTGTTGTTGACATTGACATGTAGAATTGGACTCTATCTTTATCCTCGTCCAACCATTTATTCCAAAAGCTGATTCAATTTTCCATCTAGAGTAGATAAGTTCATAATTGGATTACTTAATGTCAAATCAGTACTTCAACTCGAATCTGGCATCTATCTTATGAATAAATGCTTGGAACGATTCAAGTTCTGATCGCCAGTCCAGTTTTGTCTGATGTTATATAAAATATCTCTCCACTTTTGAGGTGTAAATAGAGCGTTCTATAACTACTGTATTGGACCAAATGAGATTCATTCGTTAGAATAGCTTCCATTGAGTCTCTGCACCTATCCCCTTCCTATCTTAGGAGAAGAAACATTGTCTTCATGAACGGGATTTGGCTCAGGATTACCCATTCAAAATATCCCAGGGTTCCCTGGATTTGGAAGCTATCACTTGGTAGGTTTCCATACCAAGGCTCAATTCGATCAAGTCCGTAGCGTCTACCAATTCCGCCATATCCCCTTCTCGAAGAACAAGATCATACCTTGTTCTAATCCTATTATGTAATATCCATCAGCATTATTCATTGGATATTTGCTCAATATTGGGTGGTAGAAATATCCTCCCCTACTCCCCTTCTCTCGCCATCTCTATCTCTATCCCAATCGAATATGACTGGGAATCATTATATTATTTCTCCATTTGAAATGCAATGTTATTATCCTCCCCTAGTCGATTTGGAAGAGTGAGTAAAATGATCGATATCAATTGACCCTTTCTTTCCCTTGAAAGAATCTACATTCAAACAATGTTCCTTTGTAATCGTAATCTGGATTGCGTCATTGAATCCGATTCGCGCTATAATCGTTAGGATTCCAAAGGAATCTATGGATCTCACACCAATGAAATGAGGAGTTATATTCCATCGAGCCTGCTTAGCTCGGAGGTTAGAGCATCGCACTTGTAATGCGATGGTCATCGGTTCGATCCCGATAGCTGGCTCTTTTCCGTTCCTCTCATTTCCATAATCCACAAAGTTTTGTTAGGATCAAGATGGAGTGGAGAATACTCTTACGATTGTTCGTCGGGTCCGTCATGCCATGATCACTTATTCCCAACTAGGAACGGGATGAATGAAATGATTGGAGCTATTAGGATCTATAAAAAATTGGAGAAAGATCTTTGTTTTCCATATAAAAGAATTATAAAAGAATTCCAGTAGTACTCATACGAGTTATACTATTATTTTTTTTTCTAGCACTATATGTTAATTGAAAAAGGAGTTTCTATGTCCCGTTATCAGGGACCTCGTTTAAAAATAATACGTCGTTTGAAAACTTTACCAGGGCTCACTAGTAAAAGACCTAAAAACAGAAAGGATTCTATGAATATGAATCGGTCTTCTTCCAGGAAAATATCTCAATATCGCATCCGGCTAGAAGAAAAACAGAAATTGCGTTTTCATTACGGACTAACGGAGCGACAATTGCTGAAATATGTTCGTGTTTCTAGAAGAGCCAAAGGCTCAAAGGGCCAGGTCCTATTGCAATTACTTGAAATGCGTTTGGATAATATTATTTTTCGATTGGGTATGGCTCCCACCATTCCTGGAGCTAGACAATTAGTGAATCATGGACATATCCGGATCAATGACCATATGGTAGATATACCAAGTTACCCTTGCAAACCTCAAGATGTGGTTACTATAAGAGATCAACCAAGATTGAGAGCTATCATTAAGAAGAATATAGACCTGTTCCAGAGGGATAAATTGCCAAATCATTTGACTTTTCATCCCTTACAATATAAAGGATTCATCAATCAAATAATAGATAGTAAATGGATCGGTTTGAAGATTAATGAATTGTTGGTCGTAGAGTATTATTCCCGTCAAGCTTGAATCGAGAATGAAATGAAAGGGAGGGGTTGGTTGCTGGGCATCTGGAAATTCTGTTCTTCTCCCTTATTTTTCCCCTCCCCGAAGGAGACATTTTATATTCCTTCCGTACGTTACTTGTTATCTACGATACTTTTATTGCTTCTTAAAATAGTCTTTACTCTTCCCATACCACGAACCAATGTTCGTTCTATTTTCTCTATTACAAATAGAGGTAGATTGATCCTGTAATTAGGAAATCGTCCTATTGGGATTCAATAGATTGGAATAACAATGGATGAGAAGAAAATAGTAGGGCGAAGATACGGAAAGAGAGGGATTCGAACCCTCGGTAAGCGGAAGCCTACATAGCAGTTCCAATGCTACGTCTTGAACCGCTCGGCCATCTTTCCTATTAGATTTCTTGGTTCTAATTAACAAAATTAGTGAATAGCAACTTCCTTACAAATTCTTTCATCCCTGTTAATCCGACGTATTCGGATCGCCTAATCAATAATTTAAGACAGATTAACTGATCCATTCCATATTATGATCATATATGGATCTGTAGTGATCATCTTATCAATTGTGTAATAACTAATTCTTTGGCAATGATCCTGTGTCATGATGACTATATTTTCCCTATATTCCTTTATCTATATGGATAAAGCACACAATTGCTAGGTGGGCATTGCATTCTCATTATGCAATGCTCGATCGTTTAACTCTTTCTTTGTTCGGATCATAATCGAACCGGACTTCCCGAGTTTACCCAATCTAGTCTTCTTTCAATACGAATCTTTTTCCGATATTATTCATATTACTAATGAACATTTATTCAAAATATTCCCTATCTATTCCCATTTTAAAGAAGAAATTGGATTGGAATAGATAGAATGAGAACATATTTACGATTGTAAGGAAATCCATTTTATGGTATTGTGCACCAGAAAAAAAAAATTTGGTTCATGGAATCATTTGCGTAAGGGAATGAAGGAAATTATCAAATCTGTAATTGACTATGCCTAGATCTCAGAGAAATGACAATTTTATTGATAAGACCTTCACAATTATAGCAGATATCTTATTGCGAATAATCCCGATGGCTCCGGGGGAAAAAGAAGCATTTACCTATTACAGAGATGGTGTGATTTGATATGTTTTCCGTTCTTCTTTTTTTTGGAAAGAAAAGGTATTCGGGAATAAAAATTGAGTAAAATAAAACTTACGCTCAGTGAAGGTGAGTTCTGGAGATAGAACAATTCCTTCTGTCGTGTATCCCCGGTCAATGCACCTTTAGATGCTCTCATCTCCAGAGGATTTTAGTACCGAGCGAAAGGTTACACCTATGCAATAGGCCTTGCTTGTATAGTTGAACCTATTTGATAGGCGCACATGAGGGGAGAAAGCACTACGTATGGAAATCGACAACACAAAAGCTTCGTTATAGCCCATATGCATTACCCTTTTCTGAAGGGTGGTGAGAATGGTTGGGACAACAAACATCCATCTCGTTTGTACTTTGGATACCCTTATAATGGAACCATCGGAGATTGTTGAAGTGATTAATCCCCGGAGAATACAGGGCGTTAAGAACAAAGAAATTGTGAGAGGTTCCATTCCTAGTACTAAGATCCTTGGTATTTGGAAAAGAATCTTTGCAAGAAGGATGGTTAGATATTTATTGGAAATACACTAGCCCCTTTTAATTCATAATATTGGGTCAGAATCTTTTTTTTTTCAATTCCACGGATTACTCCCCATATTACCTACTGTAAAGAAAGGAGGAGCCGTATGAGGTGGGAATCTCATGTACGGTTTTGAAGCGGAGATCATTTCAATGGAATGAACGACCGTAACGGATATCAGCTCAATCGGAAGGGGAATATGCGGAAGCTTTACAAAATTATTATGAAGCTATGCGACTGGAAACTGATCCTTATGATCGAAGTTATATACTATATAATATAGGTCTTGTGCATACAAGTAATGGAGAACATGCGAAGGCTTTGGAATATTATTTCCAAGCATTAGAACGGAACCCATCCTTACCACAAGCTCTTAATAATACGGCCTTGATCTGTCATTACGTGCGGCTATCTGTACCATAGAATAACTTAGTTAATAACTAGTACGAGCAAGGACAAAATAAAAGGCTTCCTACATATGCACCGTCCCAAGTAACGGTTTTTATCAGCTGTAGCGAAAAAAAAAAAGCATCTCTCATAGGAGCCCGAATATGAATAGATAGAGCCTAAATATTCCATGGATAAAAAATTCAATTGATGATGGAAGCACCATAAAGATCAATTATTGAAATAAGGTTCGGGCTGATACGATCAAATCTGCTCATTGACAAGAATCAGGAATCAACTTATGTAATAGAGTTGATCTACTAAGCTATTGAGCAGCGGTGTAGCATCAGATCCTAAAGATGTGAAGTACTCAGAGAGTACTCTCCCAAAATTCTATACGGAACTGAGATAGTTACCTTGCAAAAAGACTTTGATTTGGACAATCAATCTGAAGTATATCTCTTTCTATACTTCATCTTTTTGAGGGTAGGAGAAAAGATAGAACCTGATCATTGAATTGATTGGAAGTGAAATGAGAAACTCATGTCATTGACTTTTTTTGGTCCTTTGGTTAATATGAACTCCCAATGAATCATCTCCAATTCAATAATATTTTGGAAATTTTGGTAGAGGACTAAAGAATAGTGGATTGAGCCGTATGAGGTAGGAAACTCTCGAGTACGGTTCTGAGGGAAGAAAACTTTTCCAAGTTGACCTATCCCGACCGAGGAGAACAGGCCATTCGACAGGGAGATCCTGAAACTGCGGAGGCTTGGTTCGATCAAGCTGCTGAGTATTGGGAACAAGCTATAGCGCTTGCTCCGGGCAATTACATCGAAGCACAAAATTGGTTAAAGATTACAGGACGCTTTGGAGAATGAGAATTTCTATTATTGAGAAATCGTTTTCATTATTTAATATCTGACTCGAAATCAATGGGATTCTTCCAGAATAGTACCAAAAATGAGATTCTATCGACATCTTATAGAAATTGATTTATAATATAAAAAAAAGAATACCTTTTTTGATTCTGGATTGTTGATGGATATTCTTAATAGGGGTAAGATCCATCCGGAGACGTCTTTCATTAATGATCCATGAATAACGATTTATAATGGATGGCTTTGATATGGGACATATGGAGGAGTATCAATAGATGGATAAATATATATATCCATATATACAGACATATATATATATATTTATCCATCTAGAAATGGTGTAATAATCACCGTTGCTTTTTCCATTACACTAAAAAGCCTTTTTCTTTATGGTAACAGCCCACGGTCCATTGAGCACCTCGAAGATATGTCATAATAAAACTGAACACCTGCCTCAGATCGACTCCCGTATCATAGTCGCTCCGGTCATAAACTAGAAAATAAGGGGAGAAACAAGTTGAGATATATCTCGCGGAAGTTCACTAATTGCTATTGGCAGGGTTCTTCTTATTTATGTCCCATCCGAAAAGGGGAGAATTAAATGATCATTCGTTCACCGAAACCAGAAGTAAAGATCGTAGTGGAGAGAGATCCTGCAAAAACCTCTTTTGAAAAATGGGCCAAACCTGGTCATTTCTCAAAGACGCTAGCTAAAGGCCCTGATACTACCACTTGGATCTGGAACTTACATGCTGTTGCTCACGATTTTGATAGTCATACTAAGGATTTGGAAGAGATTTCTCGTAAAGTCTTTAGCGCTCATTTTGGTCAACTAGCCATCATCTTTATTTGGCTAAGTGGGATGTATTTTCACGGCGCTCGTTTCTCCAATTATGAAGCATGGCTGGCTGATCCCACTCACATCAAACCCGGTGCCCAAGTAGTTTGGCCAATAGTAGGCCAAGAAATATTGAATGGGGATGTAGGTGGAGGTTTTCGAGGGATACAAATAACCTCTGGTTTCTTCCAGATTTGGCGAGCATCTGGAATAACCAGTGAATTACAACTTTACTGCACTGCAATTGGTGCATTGATGTTTGCGGCGTTAATGCTTTTTGCTGGTTGGTTTCATTATCACAAAGCTGCCCCAGGATTGGCTTGGTTCCAGGATGTAGAATCCATGTTGAACCATCATTAAGCAGGGTTACTAGGACTTGGGTCTCTATCTTGGGCAGGACACCAAATACACGTCTCTCTACCCATTAACCAACTTCTAGACGCTGGAGTGGATCCTAAAGAGATACCACTTCCTCATGAATTTGTTTTGAATCGCGATCTTTTGGCTCAACTTTATCCCAGTTTTGCTAAGGGATTGACCCCATTTTTCACCCTTAATTGGTCGGAATATTCAGACTTTTTGACTTTTCGTGGAGGATTAAATCCAGTAACGGGGGGTCTGTGGTTGACCGATACAGCACATCATCATTTGGCTATTGCAGTTCTTTTTCTGATAGCCGGTCATATGTATAAGACCAATTGGCGCATTGGCCATAACCTCAAGGACATTTTAGAAGCTCATAAAGGTCCATTTACGGGGGAGGGACATAAAGGTCTTTACGATATCTTAACTACCTCATGGCATGCTCAATTAGCTATTAACCTAGCTATGTTAGGATCTTTAACTATTATTGTAGCTCACCACATGTATGCGATGCCCCCCTATCCGTACCTAGCTATTGACTATGGTACCCAACTCTCTCTGTTCACACATCATATGTGGATTGGTGGGTTTATTATAGTTGGCGCTGCTGCACATGCAGCAATTTTTATGGTAAGAGACTATGACCCAACTACTCAATACAACAATTTATTAGATCGCGTTCTTAGACATCGTGATGTAATTGTATCACACCTCAACTGGGTATGTATATTCTTAGGCTTCCATAGTTTTGGTCTGTATATTCATAATGATACTATGAGCGCTCCAGGACATCCTCAAGATATGTTCTCAGATACTGCTATACAATTACAGCCTATCTTTGCCCAATGGATACAAAACACTCATGCTTCAGCACCTGGTTCAACAGCTCCTGGTGCAACAGCAAGTACCAGCTTAACCTGGGGAGGTGGTGATTTGGTGACAGTAGGTTCCAAAGTGGCCTTGTTACCAATTCCATTAGGAACCGCGGATTTTTTGGTACATCACGTTCATGCATTTACTATCCATGTGACTGTTTTAATCCTACTTAAAGGTGTTCTATTTGCCCGTAGCTCCCGTTTAATACCTGATAAAGCAAATCTTGGTTTTCGTTTTCCTTGTGATGGACCTGGGAGAGGAGGAACATGTCAAGTATCTGCCTGGGATCACGTTTTCCTTGGTTTATTCTGGATGTACAATGCAATTTCGGTAGTAATATTCCATTTCAGCTGGAAAATGCAGTCCGATGTTTGGGGTAGTATAAGTGATGAGGGAGTGGTAACTCATATTACGGGAGGAAACTTTGCACAAAGTTCCATTACGATTAACGGGTGGCTCCGTGACTTTCTATGGGCACAAGCCTCGCAAGTGATCCAATCTTATGGTTCTTCATTATCTGCATATGGTCTTTTATTTTTAGGTGCTCATTTTGTTTGGGCCTTCAGTTTAATGTTCTTATTCAGCGGTCGTGGGTATTGGCAAGAACTCATTGAATCTATTGTTTGGGCCCATAACAAATTGAAGGTTGCTCCTGCTATCCAGCCCAGAGCCTTGAGCATTGTACAGGGACGTGTTGTAGGGGTAGCTCATTACCTTCTGGGTGGAATCATCACAACATGGGCATTCTTCCTGGCAAGAATTATTGCAGTAGGATAATGGCTAGGAGGATTTGAAAAGCATTATGGCATCAAGATTTCCAAAGTTCAGCCAAGGCTTGGCCTAGGACCCAACTACTCGTCGTATTTGGTTCAGTATTGCGACCGCACATGACTTTGAGAGTCATGATGATATTACCAAAGAACGCCTTTATCATAAAAAAAATTCTTCCCACTTTGGTCAGTTGGCAATAATATTTCTGTGGACCTCCAGTAATTTGTTCCATGTGGCTTGGCAAGGAAATTTTGAAGCATGGGTACGCGATCCCTTACATGTAAGACCCATTGCTCATGCAATTTGGGATCCTCATTTTGTTCAACCAACTATAGAAGCTTTTACCAGAGGAGGTGCTCCCGGTCCGATCAATATTGCTTATTCCGGTGTTTATCAATGGTGGTATACAATTGGCTTACGCATTAACGAAGATCTTTATGCTGGAGATCTTTTCTTGCTATTTCTTTCTGTCATCTTTTTAATAGCAGGTAGGTTACATTTTTAACCTAAATGGAGACCAAGTGTTTCATGGTTCAAAAATGCTGAATCTCGTCTCAATCATCATTTGTCAGGACTCTTCGGAGTCAGTTCTCTAGCTTGGACAGGGCATTTAGTTCATGTCGATATTCCTGAATCAAGGTGAGTGCACGTCAGATGGGACAATTTTTTGGATGAATTACCGCATCCCCAAGGGTTAGAACCGTTTTTCACAGGTCAGTGGAATATTTATGCTCAAAATCCTGATTCTAGTAGCCACTTATTCGGTACCTCCCAAGGGGCGGGAACTGCTATTCTATCTCTTCTCGGAGGATTCCATCCACAAAATCAAAGTTTATGGCTCACTGATATGGCTCATCATCATTTAGCTATTGCATTTTTTTTTTCAATTGTTGGTCATATGTATAGAACCAACTTTGGGATTGGTCACAGTATGGAAGATATTTTGGAGGCACATGTTCCTCCAGGAGGCCTATTAAGACGCGGACATAAAATTACATAAAATTACATAAAATTACATAAAATTAAAATTAAAATTACATAAAATTAAAATTAAAATTAAATAAAATTATTATATATATATTTTTATTTCAATTAAAATTGTGTATTTAAAATTATATATATATTTTTTAATTAAACTTAATATTTTCAAATTAATTTGTTTTTTATTTTATTTTTTATTTAATATATTTTTTTCAATTTTTCATTTTTAATTGATTTTTAAAGTTTTTTAACTTTTTATTTTAACAATGTTTTTTTTTCTTTATATTTAAAATTTATTTTTTATTTCAAAATTTATTTGTTTATTCATTTATTTATTAAAATTTAATATTTTTCTTTTTTAAATTTAATTTGTTATTTTAATATTAACCTTTTTTTAAATTTAATAAAATATAATATATATATTTTTAATTTAAGTTCAGATATATATATTTTATTTTTTATAATTTAAATTTAATTTATTTTTTAAAATTTATTTGTTTTTTTAATATATATTTTTTTAAATTTAATATTTTTATTGTATTTTATTTTTCATTTTTTATTTTTAATTAATTATTCATTTTTTTACTTTTAATTTAAATAATGTATTTTTTTTTAATTTTTTTTTTAAGTTTTAAATTTATTAAAATTTAATATATTTCTTTAAATTTAATTTAATTTTTTTTTTTAATTTAATAAACTTTTTCTTTTTCTTTTTTAAATTTAATTTCTATATTTTATTTTTTATAATTTCATTCTTTTTTAACTTGTTTTTTTTTTTAATTTAATATTTTTATTTTGTTTTTATTTTTATTTTTTTATTTCTATATATTTTGAAATTTTAATCTTTAAATTATTTATTTATTTATTTTTTCTTAAATTTTAGGTTTTTTTTAATGTTTGAATTAAAATTTTTGCTTTGTTTTTATTTTTATTTTTTTATTCCTATATATTTTTAAATTTTAAGTTTTAAAATGTTTTTATTTTTTAAATTTATTTTTTTCTTAAATTTTAGGTTTTTTTTAATGTTTGAATTTTAAAAATTAAAAAATGTTATTTCTATTTTTAAAAATGTCAAAAATATGACACAATTTTTTATTTTTTTTGTTATTCCAGCATCAACTGGTTTTGTTTTGAGGGTGTTTTTTCAATCCTTTTTTCAAGAAACAATTTTGTTTTTAGCATAATTTTATAAAATGTTGAAATTTGACCTTCAAAAAAAACCAAGTGCGTTCTAGAATACCCTTTTTTATTTTTTGGGGTGTTTTTTCATGTTTTTTGAGTCTTTTTGGGCTAGAGTTCCTGTTTTGAGGTCAGGTTACCTATTTCATCGGTAACATTGTTATCTACTTACAATGGACACAACAACAATAACACTACACAAATATGCAGAAGAAAATATGAGATATACTACAACTACTTTATCAATGCAGTCCCTGCTAAAGAGGAGGGCCCTTCCTCTCTAACAGGGCGTAGGAGAAGATGAAAACTAAATAAGAATTATATCCGTCAACACATATAACAACAACAATACGATATTCTGTATTAAGGTGATCAATATTACAGAGACAAAATGGTGATACTGTTCTGTGCTAACCTCGTAAACTTAAAGGTCAGAGTTCTTATATAATAGTTACATGTGCAAAAAATGACGAATAGATCAGTCATGAGAATATTACGATTCTCATGCTGATCAAAATAAAGTAAATATAGTTACAATCGATTCCCTCAATAAGAGTCTTGACTGGGAAAATATTGCTTTCAGCCAAAATTGCCTAAAGCTGTTATTCCAAATGAAAATATATGATGAATCCTACAAATATTGTTGGAATGCGACAACTATAGCGTAACATATTTTGAAGACAAATCAACATCCACAAGTTGATAGTACACAATCAACAGCGCGACTGTAACAACAGTCTGTAGCAACCGATTTGTAACAACGTTGCGGTGTAACAACATCGTGGTGTAACAATAGAGGTCATGACAACGAAGTTGTTGACTCTTGGTGTGGTACCAACGCCATGTAACATCACAGTGTAACAACATGCTTCCAATTGGTTCTACCTGCCTGCATGTTCTAGGTCCCTTATGCTTAAAATAATATCTCAAAGAGTAGCAAAAAGACCAAAGAACTTCCTCCAATATTCATCCTAGTTAGCCACAAAAGGAAACAATACATCATAATAATTAATGAGAACGGAAAGATAATGAAACACAGTAAAGTTGCACTATTTTAAGATAAGGAAAAGTAAAAGGCAAAGGTAGTCCCACAGGTAGTCCCAAGGTTGGAGGTAAAAAAGTTAGAAATGAGGGAAGCAAACGTAGGGAATGAGTACAAAAATGACACCCAACAAATACCAGCTCCCTTTTCTGCTGCGTAGTATATTCCGTAATTGTCATCCTTGTGTTTAAAAACTAAATAATGTCCGCAAAGTGATCATCTGCAACCCTTATAGAAAATAACTGCGCATCGGGTACGTTCTCTTCATTGCTCGTGGGCTCTTCATTTGTCTCAATCCTCGACAGATGATCAGGTCCAACATTCAGGCCTCCTGGCTTAACTATAACTTCAAGATCATAATCCTGGAACAATATTAGCCATCTGCAAATATTCCCCCCCAACACAGGATTGTTCACCATTTATTTTATTGCAGAATGATAGATGAACATTTTGAAGTGCAATCTGAATAAGTAATGCCTGAATTTCTGCAGTGCATATCCATAGCCAAACCTTCGCACTCTATTGTAGAATAATTATTTTTTTCCTTAGACAATTTCCTGCTCGAAAAAAATATGGGGTGATTAATATCCCCATCACCTGGTTGTGCTAATACTGAACCCAAAGCTATGCAAGAAGCATCAACATGTACATGGAACTTTTTGTTCCAATTCATGAAAACTAGAATCAACACAGTTACCATCTTCTCCATCAACATGTCAAGGTCCTTTTGGCATTCACCATCCCAAATGTAAGTAACACCATTCTTTAGCGGCTTCTCCATCAGAGAAATTATCTATACATCTGCCTTTATAAACTTCCTATAGTAGCCAGTATGTCCCAACGTTATGCGTAGTTGTTTTACTGAATTATGTGGCTCCAGATTCACAATAAAAACAACCTTTGCAAGTTATACCATCAATCCCTCTTTATAGAAAAAAATGCCCCAATAGTATACCAAAATGTACACAAAAGATGCATTTCTTCAAGTTCAACGATATTTGATACTGCTTGCATGTGTCCAACATCAGGCTTAAGTTCACAACATGTTTCTTCAGCATTCCAAAGACTGTCGAATCATCAAAACAAACCTCCAAGAACTTATGTATATACTC
>CM076575.1:694427429-694571933 GCA_034641835.2 Pinus albicaulis
GTTAAAGCACAAGTAAGGATAGAGGAGCTCATCGGTGAGTTTGATGAAGATGAGGAAGAAGACCAGCCTAGGCAGAAGAGGCCTAGAACCATAGGGCTTAAAAGAGCCCTAGAAAAGCAAAAAGAAGAAGAACAAGCCCATCTTCAATCCTTTCCCCTCACTGCACTATTTGAGCAAGAAATTGAAAGCAATAAGGAGGCATGGCTAGAAAGAGCCAATAAACATTTGGAGATGAAGCTTGAGAAGGCAAACAGAGACTTGGAGCTGCAAAGGAAGATGACACAACACTATCAAAAGCTAAATCAGTTTGCCTGGCGCAAGCTAAAGGCCACTCAAGAGAAACTGAAGGAAGCAAAGGGGAAGCGCCTGGCACAGAAAGAGAGGAAAGGCACATCAGCACTTGACATTTTGGCTTCAGTTTCGGAGCATGTTGCCAAGGACCCTTGAGGGTCATGCATACCAATTTTGGGCCCATTTTGACAACTTTTGGTTTTTTGGCATTTTTGAGTTTTTGATCAAAAACTCATAAATTCACCATTTCATTTTGAGGATTCATCAAAGGATGATAATGGTATCATTGGATGCCATAATTTCATGAGCATGCCCTCAACGATTTTTAGGATATTTGGAGATCATTTTCCCCCTCAAAACAGCAGAAAATTCTCTCTTTTTGCACACTCTGCCCGGTCTATCAGCAGATTGTAATTTTCTGGCTTTTTACACACAGGTGCATATTTGGAAGACTTTTGGGCATCAGATTGGGGAAATTTCAGTTGTTCCGAAAAGTAGACACTCAGAGCTTTCCAACGAGCTATCATGAGCCTCGTTTTGACACCGGGAAGGTTGCCAAATGTTTCCGGCAAGTCAGGGGACCTTTTGCTAATGAAAATTTGAAATATTTTGTAATTTTTGAACCTCTAAAATCTGCTTTTTCCAAATGTGCGTTTAGCTATTTTTGCACATGAAAAATTATGCAAAGTCAATTAAATTCCCTTTTCTAGCATTTTTTATATATTTTATGAGATATTTTGTGCCTTGGGCTTTGCAAAGCCTCAAGGACAAGTTTAGATATTTTGATTAGGCCAATGAGGATGCAAGTTGAACCATGAGGTTTTCCTCACTTGAGCCTATTTATTCCACCAGCTCTCATTTGTAAACAAGGCTGAACTTAAGAAGAGAAGAAATATATTGGTCATATGAGCTTTGAAGGAAATACTTGTGTTATGATTTTGGATTGACTCTTGGATGTTCTTGGATGAATGAAGAAGGATTGTTGATGGATTCCATGACTTGGTAGAATGGTATAGTGTCTCTTTCTATGTTATTGTCTTCTATTTTTCATTCATGAATACATATTTCTTGCTTGCTATAGATCAGTAGAGAAAAAATTTGAGACATGCCTATGGAGGCACCTCAAATTTCCTGTTTCTTCATAGCCTCTTTGTTTTCTTCTTCCTAAGTAACATTAAAGAATTCTTGACTGCTCTTTAAATATTTAGGATATTGTTGCTTGTTTCATTCATGGTTTTATACATGCTAATAAGGACTTACGGTATGCCCTGCTTACCTATGGCTAGCTATAGTTCCATCCATGAAACTTCTCTTTGATTGATTGGATTATCATTTTGTTTGAACCAAGGAGGCCTAGTTTCGATCTAGCCCTTTGCCTAAAACTATGCAAATCTTGTTGTTCAAAGTGCCCAATAACTTGAAGTACTGTTTTTAGGCGTTCCGGCATAGTAAGTTAAGTTGTTTGTCTTCCTTAAGTGTTTTCCCCAAAGTCTGATAGTCATTTCCCAAAGTTAGAGGGTCATATACTTCTATGCATGGCTTGAATGTTTATTTCTATGTATTGATTAGCTTATAGTTACATTTTGCATGATTAATGGTTTTCCCTACCATTTTTATGTCTGCTATTAAACTAGTTATGCTTGAAATCCTTTGTCGTTCACAAACTTTATGTCCATTTACTCCATTTTGCCCAAATATCCTTTCTACCTTGAATCAAATCGGCCCTTCAACAGCCTTGTATCGTCATCTAATAGCTTTATTGACCTTTTTGACCCCATAACCCAGTTAATCTGTCATCTTGTTATCTATTTTATATCTTTGATCATTTTCATGCCTCGCAACTTAAAAAACTAAAAACAAAAACTTACTTCATAACTAGCCTAAAATCAGAATAGAATAAACAAACACATAGATATCCCTTACACATTTAGAGAGAGCCCTCTCTGAGTCCAGGAAGGCTAGGTGCTTGGGCTCCAAAGCTTGGTTTGATGTTACATTGTCATTTGGCTTGCCAATCAGCCAAATCACTGGAACCTAACATAAATGGCGATCACGGTGGGACTCTGAGTATTAAACAAACTTAGTTTCCCTAATCTTTAGAGACTATACTTGAGAATATTAGTTGGCTGACTTATCCCACTGCTCACTAACATAATGGCTATCACGGTGGGACCTATTGATTACATGATAGTCTAGCAAACTCTGATAGACTCTTTAGTCCTTCAACATTTAACTTACACCATCAGCCTTTAGAATCATTCAAAGTAAACTCTTTGTTGCACCATCTTAGCAAAGTGATGAATCAGGTTCATAACACTCTTACATCCTAGGCTGCACATAAAACTCAAAAAAACCCCAAAACACTCCCTTAGATTGGTCTTTGATAGTACTGGTGGTGGACCATACACATATATCTCAAAAACAACCAATTTCCACCTGGCGACTTCACTAGCCTCCAATAGGCCTTACTATTTTATCGAACTCTAGATTACCATCCAATTGATCTATCCCATCGCTCACTAACATAGCGGGAGATGGTGGGACACTGAGTACATGACAGTCTAGCAAAATCTTATAGACTCTTTGGTCCTTTAGATATCTAAACAGACCAATAGTCCACAGACTCACTTAGAGTAAACTCTTGTTGTTATCACCGCCCTAGCAAAGTGTTGAAACAAGTTTAGAATACTTTAAACCATAGGCTGCACATAAAACTCAGAAAATCCAAAACATTCCCAGATTAGTTACTGGTGGTGGACCATAGCTATCTTCACAAAACAACCAAGTTCCACCTGGCGACTCCACTAGTCCATCCCTTTTATTTTGACCATCCTTCACCTTAGTAGAAATTTAGAGAGACCACCCATCCAAAACATTCGTCAATACCATCCTCTCTAAACTCTAGATCCAAAATCTGGCTTCGCGAAGAATCAACACCAGATCCCATCCAGACCCAAATCCCCCTATCATAGTAGATGACCCAGAGAAGATTCTGTGGCAAGCTTCCAAAACTGACCATCTAGCTACTGGTAGATCCATCCGTAAAACAAGATCAGTACCTGAACATCTCACTATCCTACCAGATTCACCTTTTGAATTAGAGTCATCAAAAACTCTTTTCAGAAGCAAATCACATAGTAAGATAAACTTTGACGATCTTGAAACCCTAGACCCTCCATAGAGTCCTAGTAGAGAAGCCTCACCTTCCACACCCCCAGACTTTCAGCTTCTCCATCACTTTGGCTCCTACCATCCCAGATCTTCTCAAAACCAGATCACTAGTCCAAGTACATCCGCCACACCTGTCCAAACCACCACTGTTCAAACCACCTCAGCTCATCCCACTAGTCCTCATCCTGTACATCACCCATTAGTTCCAGTCATGGCAGCCTGGTATGCACCTTTGGTGTTGCCACTACCTTTGGCGCCCCTACCAAATAAATATCAAGACAAAATCCCACACTTTACTGGAGAAGAAACTGCCACAGCTCAACAGCATGTAAGTAGGATTAGTGATGCCTTTGAATACTTGGAAGTACAAGACGAAACCGTCAGAATGAGAATATTCGCCCAAAGCCTAGGCGGAGAACCCAAAACATGGTGTAAGAGCTTAGCTCCAAACAGCATCCACAACATCCCAGAGCTCTTACAAGCCTTCAAAAACAAGTGGGAAATCCGAAAGAACCCCATTCAAATCCTATCAGAATATAACAATCTAAAACGGGAAAATGGGGAGAGTGTCCAGGCTTACTGCACTAGGTTCAACAGTGTGTATAACACCCTCCCACCTCACTTCAAACCCCCACTTGGTTCAGCTTTCGCAAAATTCCTCGAGGGTTTTGAGCCAGACATGACTTATAAATTAAGAGACAGAGATCCCCATACTTTAAAAGAAATGCAACAAATAGCCATAAGAGCAGAAGCCAACTTGGCAGAAAAGAGGGCTAGGACTAGATCTGAAAAGAAAGTCACATATAGAGATGAGGTCTCCACTTCATCTCCTTCCCTAGATACTAGAATAGATGACTTAGTCAAAACCATGGCCAAAATGTGGGAAAGGATAAATGAAAGGGCCCCTGTTAGGGACAATCAGCCAAACCCTCCAAACAGAAACCGAAACCAAAATTTTAGGAGGGAGCAGCCTCAAAACAGACCAAGGGAAAATGACCAACAAATTAGGCCACCATTTAATGAAAATTATGTGGAAGAAGAAGATAGGGATACAAAACCCATTGATGAAAGTCATTTGAACCTTATAGGGTCTGATAATGAGAGTGAGGTGTACCTCACAGAAGAAGAACAATCATTCTTCTCTCCAAATCAGGACGAGGCCAACTATGAAGATCCCGACGACCCTGCCATAGATTTTCAAAATGCCATAATAGAAGCTCACCGGAAGTATGACCTTAGAAGAAAAATAAATCAAGATAGTTCCAAGAAAGGTAACTCAGATACTGCTAAAACCCATGATACCATCCTTAGGAAAGTAGTAAACAGTAACAAAATTGTGGTCGAGAAGAATGACCAAAACAAAACTAAAGTTACCCAAACTAGTCCTGACTCAGATACTCCTATTACTTCCACAAAAATTCCCGAAGCGACTGTGGCAAGAAAAATCCCGAAACAAAGCCAACAAACTCAGAGCATAGAGAAGGTCATGGCCGAAAAAGTTGAAACAAACATGTCCAAACTTCAGCTGCCTTTTAGCTTTGAGGGCGAAATCGCCAAGATCAAGATCACCATGCCTCTTACAGAACTCATCGCCCAAAGCTCTTATAAATCCCAAGTGTTAAAGGTCCTAAATCTAGGGAATGATGCGAACACTGTTAATCTAGCTGATGACACTCCTGAAGTGTTGTTTGGTCCGAAAATAGAGGGAAAATTCCAAGAGGGAACTACTCTTCCATTTTACATTAGCCTAAACATCCACGACCAAATCCTCCACAATGCCATGCTAGACTTCGGCGCCTCACATAATCTTATGCTGAAGGTAGTAATGGAAATACTAGGCCTGGAAATCACAAGACCATACAAAGACTTGTATTCATTTGATTTGAGTAGAGTCAAATGCCTGGGTTTGATCAAAGACCTTTGTTTTAGTCTGGCCCAAATACCTGCGAAACATCTAATCATGGACATAGTAGTGGCAGACATCCCTCCCAAGTACGGGATGCTTCTATCCAGATCTTGGGGAGCCAAACTCCAAGGGAATATTCAACTAGACATGTCATACGCCACCATTCCTGTGTTTGACCAAACAAGAATACTCTACCGAGAGTCACACATGAAATACATGATTAGTAGCCAAGAGAGGCCAGACAACATTCCAATGTATTCCTTACATTCCGACTTGAACTCTTTTATTCTGCATATTGATGAAGACATGGAGGAAAAGTCAAAAGAAACTGAAACAAACTCAGACTCACCACATCAGCTACCCCTAGTTCTCTATGATGAACTAGATACTCAAAACTACCATGATCATAAATAGCTATGCCTTGAGGGAAGTAAGTATGCTCCTTCTGAAATAGGAATAGAGCAAGAAGCGCAAACCCTTATGTACTATCAAGCGAATTGCTCGAACCTCGGTCAAACATCAGCAGTAACCTTCGGAAACTTCTTTAGGGTGAAGGCTTTAGAAGACCTACATATCACAAATCTGTTTGGAACTCAGGAGCAGGGAAGTTTAATTTTTCTACCATACCTCAAAGATTTACCACAACATAACTCTTCTACTGCAAATGAAGCTTTGACTGTAGCCTTAGCAGCCCAAAATCTAGAAAAAATGCCTGATAAACTTCTTATGAGCAAGGATGATAGCTGCAGTCCAAGCATACCTGAGTTACTAAAATTGGCTCATATTCTGTCTTTTCATGAAAAACTTAGAAATGCTAGAATCAGAAATCTCATGCAGAATACCAATTCATACAGGGAAAACAAGGGAAAATATTGTGCCACTACCTTTCCCTCAAAGAATAACTTTGACAAGAGGAAACATAACAATCTGAACCAAACTGTAATAATTAGGGATAAAACAGCTGATCATAGGGTCTGTTTTGATTTTAGAAACACTACTGCATATCCCTATAACAGAAATTTTGTTTTTTCTACCCAAGACCATGATATACCAATTAAAAGTGCTTTTAATCATGTGTTTTCGCAAGATGATGTTTCAGGTCATGGTCAAAAGATTCCCTTGCAAAGTAGACAGCTTAAAGATTTTTTCCAGTTTGCGGGAGGTAGATCTTATTTCAAAATCAAAATTGCAAAACCACCCAATATCAGAAACCTGTTCATGAAGGCCATGTTCCCAGTTTTAAATTTCTGCATTTTTGCATACCTTGATGATGTCATTATCTATTTCAAGAATGACCAAGAGTACATGCATTACTTGAGGAAGATGTACAGTAAGGAAAGGAGTGGAAATCAGATATTCAAAGAGGTACAGCGGGAAGATACCGGTTTGTTTAGAGATTCTTGCATGAATCCCTATGTCATGTTAGAGAGAGAAAACTTTCCAAATTTCTCTTTTCAAGAGTTGAGTGGGCCAAGGGTGAGAGGAGATCCTTACGAGGATAAGATGCTTAAATTCTGTCATTTCCAAGATTTCTGAGTTTGAAACACTTTCATTCATTGTACATACCATTGTTTGAAATATTGAAAAATAGAAAAGTCAAAAACAGTAAAAGATAGAAAAGGGGGCGAGTGAAGATAGAACAAAGGCCCCATGTTCCAAAAAATAGTCCTTCGAAAAGCGAGCAAGTCTAAATGCCGCTACTAGTACTTCAATGTCTTGTTCAACTATCTAGCCTAATCATAGCTAAGCATGTTTAAATTTAAACCCCATTGTTCTTTGATAGTTAGTGAAGTGAAAAGATGGTCAGCATTTGTGCTCAAGATTGACTTATCAAGTAGATTAGGAGGGTCTGGTTCCACGCATAAAAGAACCAAAGAGAGAAGCGAGGGATGAAAAACACATTGTACATCTTAGCCCCGTTTTTCTAGATTTCCTTTTTGCAAAATAGTATTTGTGTGCAGTTTGTCCTGTCATGCCGCAAATACATGACAAATCAGACAGTTTAACCCTGATTTGTTCATTTTAAATTTCTTGTCTTAAGATTAGAGAACAAAATCATGTCAAACAGTTTAATCTTGACAGTTGATCTAGTTTAGGTAGAGTAATGAAGGATTTCATCCGTTTAATCTGAACTCCCGGCAGATATAAGGGTAGAAATAGATAGGTTCATTTTACAAAAGAAAAATATGCATTGTCAAAAGGCTGCTAGTTCAAATGCGCCAAAAAGGAAGAAAAAATGTTAGGAAAGATAGTGGGGTAGGTAGAAATATCATCGATCTAATTGTGTTGTCTCTTTCAGAAGTAGCATCAAAGAAAAGTGAAAATTTGCGCCAATGGGTAAGGCATTGGTCTTCATAAGCCACAGATCTGAAGTTTTGGACACCTCCTGAAAGGGAGCTGCCCTCCCCAAATGGAGCCACTGTTAGTCATCAGTATTTTTTACTTGTTAGTGATGACTAGTTCAACAACCCAGTTTTCCAATAGTTGATCCTAAAATTTGTCAAATTTGCCAGCTAGGAAAACACCCATAAAACGTTTTTGCTCTCCTTCCTTTTCAGTTCACCCATGACAAGTTGAAATCCCATTATCAAATCCTGCCTAACCTCAGCCATACTAAGTCTGCCTGTCAGCTCTAAAAGGACAATCTAAATCTGTTCAAAAAACTTCCCCTAAATTAGGAAGTGGTGCTTTAAGGCATTTTACCCTTGGCAACCATCAAAAGGCCAAAAAAACCTCCATCTGCTACAGACCAATCATAACAAACCTCCCACTCTGCTAATTAAGTTAGTCACAGCTCTAATTCGCGCCACTTACACACCCCTAAGTCTCAACAATGCATAGACCATCAATATCAAGCTGATTTTAGGTGTTTTATACTGTTTATGGATTCTACAAGCACAGGAAACATGTCATAATCTCAGTAGAAAATTCTTGACTCCACATTAGAAGAACAACTGCTTCTCAATCTGAACATGAGCCTAAGATGCAATTGCAGGACAAAGAGTTACTCATCAAACTCTTCAGCTTCATTCAGCATGAAAACACAGTAGAAGAAAGACAACACTGTCAAACAAACTTGTAATTTGTCATGGCCAAGAACCTCCTTCATCTATAAGCAGAGGGTTAAGGCGCCTCCTTCATCTACAAGCAGAGGGCGATGGCCAATGTTGACTTGAAGAAACTGCAAAACTGAATGTAAACACAGGTTTGTTTTTTACTAAACAGTGAAACAGTGACTCAAGGTTTCTGAGGGAAAGTGATGATAAAAAACAGGGCTAAGATCAGAAATGTTCAAATCCAGAGAAAGCAGAATTTTTGGTTTTGTACCCTAAGAAAGAAGATAAATTGAAGTTTCAGGCATCATCATCATGGCGCAACAGAAAGAGACTCCATTGATCAAAGCTATTGTAACAAAACATCTCTGCAAGGGTGCTAGTATGAATGGCTCAAATCAGTGCTTAGCAAGAAGACACTTCAGTAAAAAGGACCTCTGTATACTCTTATATTGTTGTTGGGTTGGGGAATATAGTCTATGGTTTCTAGGTATACATAGAGGAAAATGATGCAAGTAGTATACAGCCACAGACATAAGCCATCTTGATATCATTCAAAGAGCCAGTGCAAGTCCCGGCGTTGCAATCCACAATCCACCTCAAAGACAAGTGCTTTCTTTAGATGCAGTAGGGTTGGTGATTTCAGAGCTCCATTAGGAGTAAAATGGCTAATAAAAGCCTTGGTATCTATGAGTCATTCTAATAGCCATTCCACATCTCATATACTTGTCTCCTCAACACAAAGATATAAACAGGTTATGGTCTGAGTTTTAAAAACCTTGGAACAACTTGCAAGGCTAGTCAGGCATGTCATTATTTCCACATGAAAGCAACCCCATTTATAAACAGGTTCTTTTCAAATGTGCTTATCACAGCTGACACAGAAAATCTGGGCTTATCTCCTCAAGAGGCATCTCCACTAAAAATGATTGTTCACAATATGCAAAAAGGGTGCTTTGACATACTGTCAGTTTTTGAAAAGCTTGAGACAAATATAGGTTCATTATTCAAGGGCCAGAGACACCATATTGGTATGTTTTGAGCAGAGAAAGTGTGTTGGAAAAGGCGCCCTTATTAATCAAAAGATCATGGCAAAGTCTAAATAAATGCAGCAAAACTTTTGGCACCTACAGTTGGAGAAAAATTGATGAAGCACCTGGAGGCAGAAATTGTCAAACTAAGTTAAAAAGATAAGCCCTCTCCTTTCAAAAAGACAAAGCAGTTTTTAATACTTTTTAACAGATTCGAAGTGGATTTTACATAAATATCTCCAAAAGTGTTAACAAGTGGCAGAGGATGGTCTATAGGTTATTGAGGTATTATCTAAAGTCAAAGCTTCTGTGCTAAATTATCACCAAAGGGACAATATTAGCAGAAATCACCTTTTCAAATCTATATGCAGGAGTGAAAACAATTTTGACCTTTTCAAAATAGGTTTGCTTGCTATAAAAATATTGGTACATATTAACATGGTTTAAGAGCATGAAAGACATGCTACCAACATCATCTCATAAGGATAGACCCCTCTCAAATGGAGGCTATATCATTCAGGTTTCAAAAGTGCACCAAAGGCATTATTGAAAAAAGAAAAAAACTTTGAAAACCCTTACGAAAACTAACCAAGGAGTTTGATTTCATTGTGCAAAGTGACCGTTGGGGTTTTCATGTTTTCAGAGTAAAATAGAAGTGGAAAATTTTGTTTTCAAAGTCCCCAAGCAAGAATCGAGCCATCCCTCTACAGTCTTCAAGTAGTAAAACGAAGTTTCAAATCAATTCGCAAAGTTTTGACAGTTTTTACACCGCGCGGCACTCCTGGCAAAGTGCGCGGCGCTCCTGGGTGAAGTTTTTGCACTGCGCAACAAAGGCGCGCGGCACTCCTGTAGCTGCGCGCGGCGCTCCTATAGCCGCTAGTCACGGGCGGCCGACACCGACCCGACAAACAAATCTTGCACGGCGTTCTTCCTCCTAAGAGTGCCGCGCATTTTTCCGGCCTCCAAAACGCCTTCAAACTTCCTCCAAGGTGATTTCAACTCACGAAAAAGGTTTTACTTCATGTTTTGAGGTACTTTGCACAGCTTCCCTTCGAATTCACATTTTTTATATAATTTTTGGAGGCCAAAGAAATTAGTTTTGAAATAGTTATGTGAAGTGGCTGTGTTAAAGAAGAATAGGGTATTTTATTTCAAAATAGGCTTGTGGGTTTTTGACTGCTGGAAGACCTTTGTTACCACCACAGAAGCATTTCAAACTATGCCAACTCTATCCTTTAAACACAAGAAAACTTGGACTGTGTTTTGCCCCTTTGTTTGACTGAGTTTATATATCATTACATATTGGTGGATTGCATATGAGGGGTTAGTATTATGATCAAAGGGGAGCTTCTCGACATTGAACTGCTACAAATTTTTGATACCACAGTACAAAAAATTTTTTAAAAACTATGTCACCATCTATATAAACAGTGTTTTTTGCTGTGTAAATATCTGTTGTTCAAAACTGTGCTGAAGTGTTGGATATGCTGATAAAGTGCTTACAAGGAAAAGGGTCTTGAGCTAAAAACTGTGTTTTCACCTTCCTCTTCAAGACAAGGGTGTTTTATTCCTCAAAATATCAAAGGGCAAGGTACCTCTCGCCACACACACAGAAAAAGCTCATTTTTGGTTGTGGGTACTGATTGACTGTCTTTTGGTTCTTCAAAGTTCATTTGTCAAAGTTGATATTTCAGATGGTTGAAAGGGCGATTTTCTAGAAAGACAGGGGTTCTATATTGAAAAGGGAGCCTTGATTGTTCGAAAGATAAAACTCCTACTACCTTTTGTTGAAACTTTTGAAGCATTTTAAAGATCTGTCAAATTTGTTCTATAGACAGTGAAAGTGACTGGGTGTCTGCACTAAAGGTTGACTCTATATGGTGTGAGCTTTGTTGGTTGATTGGCATACTAGACAAGGGCAAGTTTGTGAATTTGGGAAGTTTACCTTGGTCAAAGATACAAAAATAGGTTGTTGACCTCCAAACATCACAGAGCAGGGTTACTTTGTCACTATACACAGCCAATTCAATTGACAGCCTATCTTCATTTCACTGTGTTTTTTCTTATTAAAAGGTCCGCTGGCTGAAATACATATCAAAGGTGGAAAGGCCACATTTTAAAAGAGCAGAGGTTTTGTATTGAGAGAGAACATTTTGCACTAGCATCCAAAGACATTTTTTTCTTATCAAGATAGTGGGTTGACAGAGTTTAGCTTAAAGAAGGCATTTTAAAGACAGTGAGGCAGTTTGGTGCTTCAAGAGCATATTTAGCCCAAAATGCCACCCAGAAAAGATAGCAGAAGTGGTTTACACAAGAGATATGAGCCAATTTCTACTGAGGAGGTCAATGCACATCCATCCATACTCTTCAATTTTCATGAGGTAGGTTGTTTGGATTTCTGCCAGGGAGTACAGGAGGTCAAAAGTTTCTCGCCCTTGACACACCTATGCGCCTTGAGGTTCCAAAGCAAACATTTCCAAGTAGCAGGCCTTGATTTCAAGTTTTCTCCGAGGTCGGTATCTAAAGCCACCAAAATCCCATATCTTGGCGAGAAATGGTTCAAGCAGGCCTATCTAGACTTGGATGACTACAAGCCTTTCATCAAGCCCGAGCACAGAGAAACATGCACTGCTATTTTTCCTTTCTCTCATCTTCTTGCCAGCTATGCTCCTCTTATGAAGATCATAATGAAGTATTTTACTTGTGAAGGGAGATTTACTCGAGTTTATGTCTACCATGTCCGACTATTGATGCATTTCACTAGAACTAGGCAGCTCAATCTCCCTTACTTTTTGTGCAAGAGCATCGAGAAAATGGCATCTTTAGTCCAAAAGAAGCCTCCATCTCAGCAAATAGCTTCTCTCTTCCATCATTCTCTGATCAAAATCATCATTCTTCATCAACTGGAGAAGAAAGGGGTTTCTTGGGATGTTTTTATCAGTCACTCAGATTTCTCCACTGCTCCTCCAGTCCATATATCTCCCACCCCGCCTATTCATCGCCCTTTACCTTCCTCCAGCAGGCCTACTCCTAGAAGGCTCAGGATCACCACAGAATAGTCAGGACAACAAGAAGAGGAGGGGCATGAACAGGTAGAAAAAGAGGAGGACAAGCATGAAGGAAGTGATGAAGGACAGCAGCTTGATAGTGATGGAGGTGAGCAGGAGCTTGAGCCACTAAGTGAGCATGGAGTTGAAGCACAGCAGCAGCTTGATTTTGGTGATCAGGGGCAGCAAGTTGAACCACAAATTGAACAAGGGATTGAGGTAGAACAGTAGCTTGATGTTGGTGAATAGGGGCAGCAGTTTGAATAGCATGATGAAGGTGAGCAGCAGCAGTCCTCTCATGATACATTACAGCCTCCTCAAGTTGCACAGCAGTTTTAAGAGGAAAGGCTTTTTCCGGAAAGTGACAAACAAAGTGACAAGGGCAAGGCCATCATGCCTTCCTCTCCCGAGAAGACTAAGTCCAAGAAAGAAAAGAAGAAAATGCTCAAGGTGGTTACTCCAAAAGTAACAAGAGCTATCCGGAGCAAAAGAAAATCGCCAAGGAAGTCTCCCACTAGCATGCCAAGAAGGAAGAGTGCAAGATTAGCCTTCAAGGGCAAAGGGAAAGGCAAGATAGGAGAAAGTCAAGAACATGGAGGTGCATTGGCTATCATCCCAATCCAAAGTGATGACAGCGATAATGAAGCCCGCATTCTGGAAAACCTTCTAATCCATCGAGAGGGCCAAATTGAAGCATTGGAGAAGGACCTTCATTAGGCAAAGAACTTCAATCATTTCTTGGAGATCCAAAATAGACAAATGAGTGTCCATATGGAAGTTTATGAAACACGGGCAATTAAATACAAGAATGAGGCTGCTAAAGCACAAGCAAGAATAGAGGAGCTTGTAGGTGATTTTGATGAGGGTGAAGAAGAAGACCAGCCTAGGCAGAAGAGGCCTAGAACCATAGGGCTTAAAAGAGCCCTGGAAAAGCAAAAGGAAGAAGAACAAGCCCATCTTCAATCCACTCCCCTCACTGCACTACTTGAGCAAGAAATTGAAAGAAATAAGGAGGCATGGCTAGAAAGAGCCAATAAACATTTGGAGATGAAGCTTGAGAAGGCAAACAGAGACTTGGAGCTGCAAAGGAAGATGACACAACACTATCAAAAGCTAAGTCAGTTTTCCCGGCGCAAGCTAAAGGCCACTCAAGAGAAACTGAAGGAAGCAAAGGGGAAGCGCCCGGCACGGAAAGAGAAGAAAGGCACATCAGAACTTGAAATTTTGGCTTCAGTTTCGGAGCATGTTGCTGAGGACCCTTGAGGGTCATGCACACCAATTTTGGGCCCATTTTGATAACTTTTGGTTTTTTGGCATTTTTGAGTTTTTGATCAAAAAACTCATAAATTTGCCATTTCATTTTGAGGATTCATCAAGGGAGTAGAATGGTATCATTGGATGCCATAATTTCATGAGCATGTCCTTAGCGATTTTCAGAACATTTGGAGATCATTTTCCCCCTCAAAATGGCGAAAAAGGCTCTCTTTTTGCACACTCTGCCCGGTCTATCAGCAAACTGTAATTTTCTAGCTTTTTACACACAGGTGCAGATTTGGAAGACTTATAGGCATCAGATTGGGGAAATTTTAGTTGCGCTAGAAAGTAAACACTCAGATATTTCTAATGAGCTATCATGAGCCTCGTTTCGACACCAAGAAGGCTGCCAAATGTTTCCGGCAAGTCAGGGGACCTTTTGCTGATGTAAATTTGAAATATTTTTGTAATTTTTGAACCTCTAAAAACTGCTTTTTCCAAATGTGCGTTCAGCTATTTTTGCACATGAAAAATGATGCAAAGTCAATTATTTTTCCTTTTTTAGCATTTTTTAGATATTTTATGGGATATTTTGTGCCTTGGGCTTTGCAAAGCCTCAAGGACAAGTTTAGATATTTTGATTAGGCCAATGAGGATGCAAGTTGAACCACGAGGTTTTCCTCACTTGAGCCTATTTATTCCACAAGCTCTCATTTGTAAACAGGGTTGAACTTGAGAAGAGAAGCAATATATTGGTCATATGAGCTTTGAAGGAAATACTTGTGTTATGATTTTGGATTGACTCTTAGATGTTCTTGGATGAATGAAGAAGGATTGTTGATGGATTCCATGACTTGGTAGAATGGTATAGTGTCTCTTTCTATGTTGTTGTCTTCTAGTTTTCATTCATGAATACATGTTTCTTGCTTGCTATAGATCAGTAGAGAACAAATTTGAGACCTGCCCTTGGAGGCACCTCAAGTTTCTTGTTTCTTCATAGCTTTCATGTTTTCTTCCTCCTTAGTCATACTAAAGAATTCTTAACTGCTCTTTAGTAACTTGAGGATATTTTTGCTTATTTCATTAATGGTTTTATGCTAGCTAAGTATGACTTACGGTACGCCCTGCTTACCAATGGCCAACCATAGCTCCATCCATGAAATTTCTCTTTGATTAATTAGATTATCATCTTTTTGAACCAAGGAGGCCTAGTTTCGATCTAGCCCTTTGTCTAAAAATATGAAAGCTTGTTTGTCAAAGTGCCCAATAACTTAAAGACAGTGTTTAGGCATTCCAGCATAGTATTTTGAGTTGTTAGTTTGTCTTATGTGTTTTCCCCAAAGTCTGATAGCCATTTCCCAAAGTTAGAGGGTCTTATACTTCTATGCATGGCTTGAATGTTTGTTTCTATGTATTGATTAGTTTATAGTTACATTTTTCATGATTAATGGTTTGCCCTACCATGTTTATGTTATCTATTGAACCAGTGATGCTTGAAACTCTTTGTTGTTCACAAACTTGATGTCCATTTACTCCATTTTGCCCAAAGATCCTTTCTACCTTGAATCAAATCGGCCCTACAGCAGCCTTGTATCATCATCTGATAGCTTCCTTGACCTTTTTGACCCCATAGCCCAGTTGATCTGACATCTTTTACCTATCTTACATCTTCGATCAGTTTCATCCCTCACAACCTAAAAAACCAAAAACCAAAACTTACTTCATAACTAGCCTAATATCAGAACACCATAAGCGAACACACAGATATCCCTTACGCATATAGAGAGAGCCCTCTCTGAGTCCAGGAAGGCTAGGTCCTTGGGCTCCAAAGCTTGGTTTGATGTTACACTGTCATTTGGCTTGCCAATCAGCCAAATCACGGGACCCTAACATAATGGCGATCACGGTGGGACTCTGAGTAATAAACAAACTTAGTTTCCCTAATCTTGTGATATTTGAGAATTACTATCCAAGCTGACATATCCAATCGTCACTAACATAATGGCGATCACGGTGACTTAAGTTAGTGATAATCTAAGGACACCTTAGAACTCCGTAAATCCTTATTTTCAAGAATACCAACCATTGAGGCCACCTCAGCGCCACTAACATAATGGTCTGGAGATGGTGGGACACTGGAGTACATAATCGTCTAGCAAACTCTTAGCACTCTTAGCCTTTAGGTACTTAAGCAAGCAAGGCATCTATAAGATCATTTAGAGTAAACTCTTTTTGTTATCACCACCCTAGCAAAGTGATGAAACAGGTTTAGAATACTTTAGTAAACCATAGGCTGCACATAAAACTAAAAAAACCCCAAAAACTCCCTTAGATTGGCTTTTCCCTAGTTACCGGTGGTGGACCATAACTATATCCTTACAAAAACAACCAAGTTCCACTTGGCAACTCTACTAGCCTCCAGTAGGCCTAAAAACTCCATAAAAGACCAAAAATATTCATAAACCATACCTTTCTGCTAACTCATCCTTCCAGAAAACTGGAAACTTAGGGTGGAAACTCTTTGATCAGTGACAATCTAAGTATAACTTAGCGATTCGAAATACCTCTCCTAAACATAGAAAGTAAGCAGAAACCTTCTTGCCAAGAGAACCACTAGCTTGTCCATACAGCTTAGAAAACTGTAGAAGCCAAGTGAATCACTCTCCTTTGCAAGTTTCCATCTCAAAGTTTTCTATAAAAAATTTTCCAAAGCATCTTTGATACAGTTGGTGGTGAACCATATTCCTCATAAGAAATCCACCTGGCGACTCCACTAGTCCATCCTTTTTAGTTTTGACCATCCTTCACATCAGTAGAACTTTAGAGATGCCATTCATCTAAAACATTCACTAATACCATCCTCTCTAAACTCTAGACTCGAAATCTGGCTTCACGAAGAATCAACACTAGATCTCATCCAGACCCAAATCCCCCTATCATAGTAGATGACCCAGAGAAGATTCTGTGGCAAGCTTCGAAAACTGACAATCTAGCTACTGATAGATCCATCCGTAAAACAAGATCAGTACCTGAACATCTCACTATCTTACCAGATTCCCCTTTTGACTTAGAGTCATCAAAAACTCTTTTTAGAAGCAAGCTGCATAGTAAGATAAACTTTGACGATCTTGAACCCCTAGATCCACCACAAAGTCCTAGTAGATAAGCCTCACCTTCCACACCTCCTGACTCCCAGCTTCTCCCTCACTTTGGCTCCGTCTATCCCAGATCTGCTCAAAACCAGATCACTAGTCCAAGTACATCTGCCACACCTATCCAAGCCACTACTGTCCAAACCACCTCAGCTCATCTCACAAGTCCTCATCTTGTACATCATCCACTAGCTCCCATCATGGCAGCCTGGTATGCACCTTTGGTGTTGCCACCACCTTTGGCTCCTCTACCAGTTAACTATCAAGACAAAATCCCACATTTTACCGGAGAAGAGACTGCCACAGCTCAACAACATGTAAATAGGATTAGTGATGCCTTTGAATACTTGGAAGTAGAAGACGAGACCATCGGAATGAGAATGTTCGCCCAAAGCCTGGGCGGAGAACCCAAAAAATGGTTTAAAAGCTTAACTCCAAACAGCATTCACAACATCCCAGAACTCTTCCAAGTCTTTTTAAACAAGTGGGAAATCCGAAAGAACCCCATTCAAATCCTGTCAGAATATAACAATCTTAAACGGGAAAATGGGGAAAGTGTCCAGGGATACTGCAATAGGTTCAACAGTGTGTATAATGCCCTTCCACCTCACTTCAAACCCCCACTTGGTTCAGCCTTGGAAAAATTCCCCAAGGGTTTTGACCCAGACATGACTTATCAGCTAAGAGACAAAGACCCCCATACCTTAGAGGAAATGCAACAAGTAGCCATAAGAGCAGAAGCCAACCTAGCAGAAAAAAGGGCTAGGACTAGATCAGAAAGGAAGGTCACATACTAAGATGAGGTATCCACTTCATCTCCTTCCCTAGATCCTAGAATCGATGACTTAGTCAAATCTATGGCCAAAATGTGGGAAAAGATAAGTGAAAAGGCCCCTCTGAAGGACAATCAGCCAGCCCCTCCAAACAGAAACCGTAATCGAAATTTTAGGAGGGAGCCACCTCAAAACAGACCAAGGGAAAATGACCAAAAAATTAGGCCACCATTTAATGAAAATTATGTGGAAGAAGATGATAGGGATGCAGAACCCATTGATGAAAATAATTTGAACCTCATAGGGTCTGATAATGAGAGTGAGGTTTACCTCACGGAAGAAGAACAAGCATTCTTCTCTCCAAATCAAGATGAGACCAACTATGAAGGTCCCGACGATCCTACCATAGATTTTTAGAATGCCATAATAGAAGCTCACAGGCAGTATGACCTTAGAAGCAGAAAAAATCAGGACAATACCAAGAAATGTAACTTAGACACTGTTAAAACCCCTGATACCATCCTTAAGAAAGCAGTAAACAGTGACAAATTCACGGTCGGGAAAAATGACCAAAACAAAGTTAGAGTTACCAAAACAAGTCCTGACTCAGATACTCCTAGTACTTCCACAAAAATTCCTGAGGTGACTGTGGCAAACAAAGTCCCGAAACAAGGCCAACAAACTCAGAATATAGAGAAGGTCATGACTGAAAAAGCTGAAACAAAAATGTCCAAACTTCAGCTGCCTTTTAGATTTGAGAGCGAAATTGCCAAAATCAAGATCACCATGCCTCTTACCGAGATCATTACCCAAAGCCCGTATAAATCCCAAGTGTTAAAGGTCCTAAATCTAGGGAGTGATGCAAATACTCTTAATCTAGCTGATGACACTCCTGAAGTGTTGTTTGGTCTGAAAATAGAGGGGAAATTCCAAGAGGGAACCACTCTTCCATTTTACATTAGTCTAAATATCCACGACCAAATCCTTCACAATGCCATGCTAGATTCTGGCGCCTCGCATAATCTTATGCCGAAGGTTGTAATGGAAAGACTAGGCTCGGAAATCACCAAACCATACAAAGACTTGTATTCATTTGATTCAAGTAGAGTCAAATGCCTAGGTTTGATCAAAGACCTTTGTTTTAGTCTGGCCCAAATACCTGCGAAACATCTAATCATGGACATAGTAGTGGCAGATATCCCTCCCAAATACGAGATGCTTCTATCCAGATCTTGGGGAGCCAAACTCTAAGGAAATATTCAATTGGACACGTCTTACGCCACCATTCCTGTGTTTGACCAAACAAGAATACTCTACCGAGAGTCACACATGAAATACATGATCAACAGTCAATAAAAGCCGTATAATATTCCAATGTATTCTTGCATTCGAACTAAACTCTTTCATTTTTGCATACTAACGTAAGACTTTAAGAAGAGTCGTAAAGACCGAAACAAACTTAGACCCACCACAACAGCTGCCCCTAGTTCTCTATGATGAACTAGATACTCAAAACTACCATGATCATGAACAGTTGTGTCTTGAAGAAAGTAAATATGTCCCTTCTGAGGTGGGATTAGAGCAAGAAGTGCAAACCCTTATGTACTATCAAGCGAATTGCTCTAGCCCTAGTCAAACACCAGCAGTAACCTGCGGAATTTTTTTCCGGGTAAAGGCTTTAGAAGACTTACACATCATAAACCTGTTTGGAACCCGGGAGTAAGGAAATTTAATGTTTCTACAATACCTCAAGGATTTACCATCATATGGCTCTTCTACTGCAAATGAAACTTTGACTGTAGCCATAGCACCTCAAAATCTAGAAAAAATGTCTGATAAAATTCCTATGAGCAAGGATGATAGCTGCATTCAAAGCACACCTGAGTTACTAAAATTGGCTCATATTCTGTCTTTTCATAAAAAGCTTAGAAATGCTAGAATCAACAATCTCATGCAGAATACCAATCCATACAGAGAAAACAGGGGAAAACACTGTGCCACTACCATTCCTTCAAAGAATAACTTTGACAAGAGAAAATATAACAATCTGAACCAAACTGTAATAATCAGAGATAAAATAGCTGGTCATAGGGTCTGTATTGATTTTAGAAATACTACTGCAAGTCCCTATAACAGAAATTTTGTTCTTTCTACCCAAGATCATGATATACAAATTAAAAGTGCTTTTAATCATGTGTTTTTACAAGATGATATTTCAGGTTATAATCAAAAGATTCCCTTGCAAAGTAGACAGCTTAAAGATTTTTTTCAGTATGCTGGAGATAGTTCTAGTTTCAGACTCAAAATTGCAAAACCACCGGATATCAAAAATCTATTCATGAAAGCCATGTTTCTAGTCCTGAATTTCTGCATTTTTGCATACCTTGATGATGTCATTATCTATTTCAAGAATGACCAAGAGTATATGCATTACTTAAGGAAGATGTACAGTAAGGAAAGGAGTGGGAGTTAGATATACAAAGAGGTACAGCGGGAAGATACCAGTCTTTTCAGAGATTCTTGCATAAATCCCTATGTCATGTTAGAGAGAGAAAATTTTCCAAATTTCTCTTTTCAGGAATTGAGTGGGCCAAGGGTGAGAGGAGATCCTTACGAGGATAAGATGCTTAAATTTCATCATTTCCAAGATTTTTGAGTGTGAAACACTTTCATTCATTGTACATACCACTGTTTGAAAAATAGAAAAATAGAAAAGTCAAAAACAGTAAAGGATAGAAAAGAGGACATTGAAAATAGAGAAAAGGCCCCATGTTCCAAAAAATAGTCCTTCGGAAAGCGCGCAAGTCTAAATTCCGCTACTAGTACTTCAATGTTTTGTTCAGCTATCTAGCCTAATCATAGCTGAGCATGTTTAAATTTATTTGCTAATAAGTTAGTGAGTGAAAAATATGGTCAACATTGTGTAAGATTGACTTATCACAGAGAGTAGATTAGGGAGAGATTTTAGTTCCACATGCCTAAAACAGAACCAAAGAGAGAAGCGAGGGATGAAAAATGCATTGTACATCTTAACCCCATTTTTCTAGTTTTCCTTTTTTTGCAAAATAATATTTGTGTGCAGTTTGTCCTGTCATGCCGCAAATACATGACAAATCAGACAATTTAACCCTGATTTGATCATTTTGAATTTCATGTTTTAGATTAAAGAACAAAATCTTGTCAAATAGCTTAATCTTGACAGTTGATCTAGTTTAGGTAGAGTAATGAAGGAGTTCATCAGTTTAATCTAAACTCTCGGCAGATATAAGTGTAGAGTTATATAGTTTCATTTTGCAAAAAGAAAAATATGCATTGTCAGAAGGCTGCTAGTTCAAATGCGCCAATAGGAAGAAAAAATGTTAGGAAAGATAGTGGGGTAGGTAGAAATATCATTGATGCTAATCATGCTATCTCTTTTCAGAAGTAGCATCAAAGAAGAGTGAAAATATTGCGCCAATGGGTAAGGCATTGGTCTTCATAAGCCACGGATCTGAAATTCTGGACACCTCCCGAAAAGGAGCTGCCCTCCCCAAATGGAGCCACTATTAGTCATCAGTATTTTTTACCTGTTAGTGATGACTAGTTCAACAGCCTAGTTTTCCAACAGCTAATCTTAAAATTTGTCAAATTTGCCAGCTGGGAAAACACCCATAAAACTTTTTTCTCTCCTTACTTTTCAGTTCGCCCATGACAAGTTGAAATACCATTATCAAATCCTACCTAACCTCAGTCATACTAAGTCTGCCTGTCAGCTCTAAAAGGACAATCCAAGTCTGTTCAAAAAACCTCCCCTAAGTTAGGAAGTGGCGCTTTAAGGCATTTTACCCTTGGCAACCATTAAAGGGCCAAAAACCTCCATCTGTTATAGACCAATCATAACAGACCTCCCACTCTATTAATGAAGTTAGTCACAGCTCTAAGTCGCGCCACTTACACGCCCCTAAGTCTCAGCAATGCATAAACCACAGTCTCAAGCTGATTTTAGGTGTTTTACACTGTTTATGGATTTTACAAGCGCAGGAAACATGTCATATTCTCACAAAAAAATTATTGGTTCCACATGAGAAGACAGTTGCTTCTCAATGCGAACATAAGCCTAAGATGCAATTGCAGGACCAAGAGTTACTCATCAAGATCTTGCAGCTTCATTCAGCATTATAACACAGTAGAAGAAAGACAACAATGTCAAATAGACTTGTAATTTGTCATGGCCAAGAACCTCCTTCATCTATAAGTAGAGGTTTAAAGCACCTCCTTCATCTACAAGTAGAGGGCGATGGCCGATGTTGACTTGAAGAAATGCAAAACTGACTGTAAGACAGATTTTTTGTTAATAAACAGTGAAACAGTAACTAAAAGTTTCTAAGGGAAAGTGATGATCAAAAGCAGAGCTAAGATCAGAAATGTTCAAATCAAGAAAAAGCAGAGTTTTTTAGGTCTTATATCCAAAGAAAGAACATCAATTGAAGTTTCAGGCATTATCATCATGACACTACAAGAAGAGACTCCATTGATCAAAGCTATTTTAACAAAACATCTCTGCAGGGGTGCTAGTATGAATGGCTCAAATCAGTGCTGAGCAAGAAGACACTTCAGTGAAAAGGACCTCTCTGTACTCTTATGTTTCTGATTGGGTTGTGGAACATAGTCTATGGTTTCTAGACATACATAGAGGAAAATGATGCAAGTAGTATACAGCCCCAGAAATAAACCATCTTGATTTCATTCAAAGAGCCAGTGCAATTCACACTCCACCATAAATACAAGTGCCTTCTTCAGATGCAGCAGGGTTATTGACTTCTAGAACAACATTGGTTGTTTCTCTAGGTGTTAGGGCTCCATTAGGAGGAAAATGGCTAATAAAAGCCTTGGTGTCTATGAGTCATTCTAGCAGCCATTTCACATCTCATATATTTGTCTCCTCAACACAAAGATATAAACAGTTTATGGTCTGAGTTTTAAAACCTTGAAACCGCATGCAAGGCTAATCAGGCATGTCATCATTTCCACATGAAAGCAACTCCATTTATAAACAGGTGCTTTTCAAATGTGCTTATCACAGCTAACACAGAAAATCTGGGCTTATCTCCTCAAGAGGCATCACCACTAAAAACGATTGTTCACAATATGCAAAAAAGGTGCTTTGACATACTGTCAGTTTTTGGAAAGCTTGAGACAAATATAGGTTCATTATTCAAGGGCCAGAGACACAATATTGGTATGTTTTGAGTAGAGAAAGTGTGTTGGAAAATGCGCCCTTCTTAATCAAAAGATCATGGCAAAGTCTGAATAAATGCAGCAATTTTTTTGGCACCTACAGTTGGAGAAAAATTGATGAAGCACCTGGAGGCAGAAATTGTCAAACTACGTTAAAAAGATAAGCCCTCTCCTTTCAAAAAGACAAAGCAGTTTTTAATACTTTTTAACAGATTCGGAGTGGATTTTACATAAATATCGCCAAAAGTGTTAACAAGTGGCAGAGGATGGTCTATAGGTTATTAAGGTATTATCCAAAGTCGGAGCTTCTGTGCTAAATTATCACCAAAGGGACAATATTAGTAGAAATCACCTTTTCAAATCTATATGCAGGAGTGAAAACAGTTTTAACCTTTTCAAAATAGGTTTGCTTGCTATAAAAATATTGGTACATATTAACATGGTTTAAGAGCATGAAAGACATGTTGCCAACATCATCTCAAAAGGATAGACCCCTCTCAAATGCAGGCTATATCATTCAGGTTTCAAAAGTGCACCAAAGGCATTATTGAAAAAAGCAAAAAACTTTGAAAACCCTTACGAAAACTAACCAAGGAGTTTGATTTCATTGTGCAAAGTGACCGTTGGGGTTTTCATGTTTTCAAAGGAGTAAATCGAAGTGGCAAATTTCATTTTCAAAGTCCCCAAGCAAGAATCGAGCCATCCCTCTATAGTCTTCAAGCAGTAAAACGAAGTTTCAAATCAATTCGTAAAGTTTTTACAGTTTTTACACTGCGCGGCACTCCTGGCAAAGTGCGCGGCGCTCCTGGGCAAAGTTTTTGCACTGTGCAACAAAGGCGCATGGCACTCCTGTAGCCGCGGGTCACGGGCGCCTGACACCGACCCGACAAACAAATCCTACGCGGCGTTCTTCCTCCTAAGAGTGCCGCGCATATTTCCGGCCTCCAAAATGCCTTCAAACTTCCTCCAAGGTGATTTCAACTCACGAAAAAGGTTTTACTTCATGTTTTGAGGTACTTTGCACAGCTTCCCCTCGAATTCACGTTTGTTATATAATGTTTGGAGGCCAAAGAAATCAGGTTTGAAACAGTTATGTGAAGTGACTGTGTTAAAGAAGAATAGGGTATTTTATTTCAAAACAGGCTTGTGGGTTTTTTACTGCTGGAAGACCTTTGTTACCACCACAGAAGCATTTCAAACTATGCCAACTCTGCCCTTTAAACACAAGAAAACTTGGACTGTGTTTTGCCCCTTTGTTTGACTGAGTTTATATATCATTACATATTGGTGGATTGCATATGAGGGGTTAGTATTATGATCAAAGGGGAGCTTCTCGACATTGAACTGCTACAAATTTTTGATACCACAGTACAAAAACATTTTTAAAAACTCTGTCACCATCTATATAAACAGTGTTTTTTGTTGTGTAAATATCTGTTGTTCAAAACTGTGCTGGAGTGTTGGATATGTTGATAAAGTGCTTACAAGGAAAAGGGTCTTGAGCTAAAAACTGTGTTTTCACCTTCCTCTTCAAGACAAGGGTGTTTTATTCCTCAAAATATCAAAGGGCAAGGTACCTCTCGCCACACACAGAAAAATTTCATTGTTGGTTGTGGGTACTGATTGACTGTCTTTTGGTTCTTCAAAGTTCATTTGTCAAAGTTGATATTCAGATGGTTGAAAGGGCGATTTTCTAGAAGGACAGGGGTTCTATATTGAAAAGGGAGCCTTGATTGTTTGAAATATAAAACTCCTACAACCTTTTGTTGAAACTTTTGAAGCATTTTAAAGATCTGTCACATTTGTTCTATAAACAGTGAAAGTGACTGGGTGTCTGCACTAAAGGTGACTGTATATGGTGTGAGTTTTGTTGGTTTATTTGCATACTATAAGAAGGGCAGGATTGTGAAGTTGGGAAGTTTACTTTGGTCAAAGATACAAAAATAGGTTTTTAACCTCCGAACATCACAGAGCAGAGTGACTTGGTCACTATACACAGCAGATTCAATTGACAACCTATTTTCCTTTTTCACTGTGTTTTTTCTTCTTAAAAGTCTGCTGGCTGAAATACATATCAAAGGTTGAGAAAGCTACATTTTAAAGGAGAAAAGGTTTTGTATTGAGAGGGATATTGTGCACAAACATCCAAAGACATTGTTTCCTTATCAAAACAGTGGGTGGACAGAGTTTTAGCTTAAAGAAGGCATTTTAAAGACAGTGAGGAAATTTGGTGCTTCAAGAACATATTTAGCCCAAAATGTCGCCCAGGCAAGACAACAGAAGTGGTTTACACAAGAGATATGAGCCAATTTCTACTGAGGAGGTCAATGCACATCCATCCATCCTCTTCAATTTTCATGAGGTATGTTGTTTGGATTTCTGCCAGAGAGTACAGGAGGTCAAAAGTTTCTCGCCCTTGACACACCTATGCGCCTTGAGGTTCCAAAGCAAACATTTCCAAGTAGCAGGCCTTGATTTCAATTTTTCCCCGAGGTCGTTATCTAAAGCCACCAAAATCCCATATCTTGGTGAGAAATGGTTCAAGCAGGCCTATCTAGACTTGGATGACTACAAGCCTTTCATCAAGCCCGAGCACAGAGAAACATGCACTGCTATTTTTCCTTTCTCTCATCTTCTTACCAGCTATGCTCCTTTTATGAAGATCATAATGAAGTATTTTACTTGTGAAGGGAGATTTACTCGAGTTTATGCCTACCATGTCCAACTATTGATGCATTTCACTAGAACTAGGCAGCTCAATCTCCCTTACTTTTTGTGCAAGAGCATCGAGAAAATGGCATCCTTAGTCCAGAAGAAGCCTCCATCTCAGCAAATAGCTTCTCTCTTCCATAATTCTCTGATCAAAATCATCATTCTTCATCAGCTGGGGAAGAAAGGGGTTTCTTGGGATGTTTTTATTAGTCACCCGGATTTCTCCACTGTTCCTCCGGTCCATACATCTCCCACCCCGCCTATTCATCACCCTTTACCTTCCTCCAGCAGGCCTACTCCTAGAAGGCTCAGGATCACCACAGGATAGTCAGGACAGCAAGAAGAGGAGGAGCATGAACAGGTAGAAAAAGAGGAGGACAGGCATGAACAGGTAGAGAAAGAGGAGTACAAGCATGAAGGAAGTGATGAAGGACAACAGCTTGATAATGATGAACAGGGACAACAGTTTGAGAAGCATGGTGAAGGTGAGCAGCAACAGCTTCCTTATAACATACAACAGTCCTCTCATGATACATTACAGCCTCCTCAAGTTGCACAGCAGCTTCAAGAGGAAAGGCTTTTTCCGGAAGGTGATAAACAAAGTGACAAGGGCAAAGCCATCATGCTTTCCTCTCCCGAGAGGACTAAGCCCAAGACAGCAAAGAAGAAAATGCTCAAGGTGGTTACTCCAAAAGTAACAGGAGCTATCCAGAGTAAAAGAAGATCTCCCAAGAAACCTCTCACTAGCATGCCAAGAAGGAAGAGTGCAAGATTAGCCTTCAAGGGCAAAGGGAAAGGCAAGATAGGAGAAAGTCAAGAACATGGAGGTGCATTGGCTATCATCCCAATCCAAAGTGATGACAACGATAATGAGGCCCACATTCTAGAGAACATTCTAATCCATAGAGAAGGGAAAATTGAGGCATTGGAGAATGATCTTCATCAGGCAAAGAACTTCAATCATTTCTTGGAGATCCAAAATAGACAAATGAGTGTCCATGTGGCAGTTTATGAAACACAGGCAATTAAATACAAGAATGAGGCTGCCAAAGCACAAGCAAGAATAGAGGAGCTCGTAGGTGATTTTGATGAGGGTGAAGAAGAAGACCAGCCTAGGCAGAAAAGGCCTAAAACCATAGGGCTTAAAAGAGCCCTTGAAAGGCAAAAGGAAGAAGAACAAGCCCATCTTCAATCCACTCCCCTCACTGCACTACTTGAGCAAGAAATTGAAAGAAATAAGGAGGCATGGCTAGAAAGAGCCAATAAACATTTGGAGATGAAGCTTGAGAAGGCAAACAGAGACCTGGAGCTGCAAAGGAAGATGACACAACACTATCAAAAGCTAAATCAGTTTGCCCGGCGCAAGCTAAAGGCCACCCAAGAGAAACTGAAGGAAGCAAAGGAGAAGCGCCCGGCACGAAAGGAGAAGAAAGGCACATCAGCACTCGAAATTTTGGCTTCAGCTTCGGAACACATTGCTAAGGACCCTTGAGGGTCATGCACCCCAATTTTGAGCCCATTTTGACAATTTTTGGTTTTTTGGCATTTTTGTGTTTTTGGTAAAAAACTCATAAATTCGCCATTTCATTTTGAGGATTCATCAAGGGAGGAGAATGGTATCATTGAATGCCATAATTTCATGAGCATACCCTCAGCGATTTTCAGAACATTTGGAGATCATTTTCCCCCTCAAAACGGCGAAAAGGGCTCTCTTTTTGCACACTCTGCCCGGTCTATCAGCAGACTGTAATTTTCTGGTTTTTTACACACAGGTGCAGATTTGGAGGACTTCCAGGCATCAGATTGGGGAAATTTTAGTTGCGCCAGAAATTAGACACTCAGAGCTTTCCAACGAACTATCATGAGCCTCGTTTCGACATCAGGAAGGCTTCCAAATGTTTCCGGAAAGTCAGTGGACCTTTTTCTGATGTAAATTTGAAATATTTTTGTAATTTTTGAACCTCTAAAATCTGCTTTTTCCAAATGTGCGTTTAGCTATTTTTGCACTTGGAAAATGATGCAAAGTCAATTAAATTCCCTTTTTTAGCAATTTTTAGATATTTTATGAGATATTTTTTTGCCTTGGGCTTTGCAAAGCCTCAAGGACAAGTTTAGATATTTTGATTAGGCCAATGAGGATGGAAGTTGAACCATGAGGTTTTCCTCACTTGAGCCTATTTATTCCACAAGCTCTCATTGTAAACAAGATTGAACTTGAGAAGAGAAGAAATATATTGGTCATATGAGCTTTGAAGGAAATACCTGTGTTATGATTTTGGATTGACTCTTGGATGTTCTTGGATGAATGAAGAAGGATTGTTGATGGATTCCATGACTTGGTAGAATGGTATAGTGTCTCTTTCTATGTTGTTGTCTTCTAGTTTTCATTCATGAATACATGTTTCTTGCTTGCTATAGATCAGTAAAGAACAAATTTGAGACATGCCCTTGGAGGCACCTCAAATTTCCTGTTTCTTCATAGCTTTCATGTTTTCTTCCTCCTTAGTCATATTAAAGAATTCTTAATTGCTCTTTAGTAACTTGAGGATATTGTTGCTTGTTTCATTCATAGTTCTATGTATTTCTAAGTATTATTTACGGTACGCCCTGCTTACCTATGGATGTCCATAGCTCCATCCATGAAACTATCCCTTTGACTGATTATATTAACATCTTGTTGAACCAAGGAGGCCTAGTTTCAATCTAGCCCTTTGTCTAAAACTATGCAAATCTTGTTTTCAAAGTGCCCAATGACTTGAAGAACTATGTTTAGGCGTTCCGGCATAGTGTTTTGAGTTGTTAGTCTGTCTTATGTGTTTTCCCCAAAGTCTCATGGCCATTTACCAAAGATAGAGAGTTATACTCCTCTATGCATGACTTGAATGTTTATTTCTTTGTATTGATTATCTTATAGTTACATTTCTCATGATTAATGGTTTTCCCTACCATGTTTATGCCAGCTATTAAACTAGTTATGCTTGAAATCCTTTGTTGTTTCCAAACTTGATGTCCATTTACAACCATTTTTGCAAAAGATCCCTTCTACCTTAAATCAAATCGGCCCCTACTTCATCCTTGTATCATCTAATCTGAAATCTAGCTTCCTTGACCTTTTGACCCCATAGCCCAGTTGATCTGACATCTTTTACCCATCTTACATCTTCGATCAGTTTCATCCCTCACAACTTAAAAAACCAAAACCAAAAACTCACTTCATAACTAGCCTAATATCAGAACACCATAAGCAAACACACCGATATCTTTTACATATAATAGAGAGAGCCCTCTCTGAGTCCAGGAAGGCTAGGTCCTTGGGCTCCAAAGCTTGGTTTGATGTTACATCGTCATTTGGTTTGCCAATCAGCCAAATCACGGGACCCTAACATAATGGCGATCACGGTGGGACTCTGAGTGATAAGAAAACTTAGTTTCTCTAAATCTTTAGAGACCTTTGAGAATACTATCTGGCTGACTTATCCCACCGCTCCCTAACATAATGGCGATCACGGTGGGACTTTTCTGAGTTAGTGAAAATCTAAGGACACCTTAGAACTCCAGAAGTCCCTTATTTCCAAGAATACCTACCATTGAGCCACCTCATCGCTCACTAACACAATAGCGGGAGATGGTGGGACACTGAGTACATGACAGTCTAGAAAACTCTTATAGACTCCTTAGTCCTTCAAATACTTGAACAAGCAAGCAACCCATAAAACCTTTTAGAGTAAACTCTTTTTGTTCTCGCCACCCTAGCAAAGTGATGAAACAAGTTTAGAATACTTTAGTGAACCATAGGCTGCACATAAGACTCCAAAACCCAAAAAACTCCCTTAGATTGGCTTTTACCTAGTTACTGGTGGTGGACCATAGCTATACCCTTCCAAAAACAACCAAGTTCCACCTGGCGACTCCACTAGCCTCCAGTAGGCCTAAAAATTCCACAAAAATACCAAAAATTCATAAACCATACCTTTCTGCTCACTTGTTTTTCCAACAACTTAAACTTAGGGTAGAAGATCTGTAATCAGTGACAATCTAAGTATAACTTAGCGATTCAGAAAACCTCCCCTAAACATAGAAAGTAAGCAGAAACCTTCTTGCCAAGAGAACCACTAGCTTGTCCATACAGCTTATCAAACTGTGGAAACCAAGTGAATCACTCTCCTTCGCAAGATCCCATCTCAAAGTTTGCTACAAAACTTTTTCCAAAGCATCTTTGATACAGTTGGTGGTGAACCATATTTCTCATAAGAAATCCACCTGGCGACTCCACTAGTCCATCCTTTTTAGTTTTGACCATCCTTCGCATCAGTAGAACTTTAGAGAGGCCATTCATCCAAAAAATTCACTAATACCATCCTCTCTAAACTCTAGACTCGAAATCTAGCTTCATGAAGAATCAACACCAAATCTCATCCAGACCCAAATCCCCCTATCATAGTAGATGACCTAGAGAAGATTCTATGGCAACCTTCCAAAACTGACAATATAGCTACTGATAGATCCATTCGCAAAACAAGATCAGTACCTGAAAATCTCACTATCTTACCAGATTCCCCTTTTGATTTAGAGTCATCAAAAACTCTTTTTAGAAGCAAGTCTCATAGTAAGATAAAATTTGACCATCTTGAACCCCTAGATCCTCACAGTCCCTATTAGGGAAGCTTCACATGATACCTCTGACTCAAACTTCATCATTTGGCTCATGCTCCAGATCTGCTCAAAACTAAGGTCCAGTCCAAGTACATCTGCCACACCTATCCAAACCACTAATGTTCAAACCACCTCAGCTCATCCCGCAAGTCCTCATCTTGTACATCACCCACTAGCTCTAGTCATGGCAGCCTGGTACGCACCTTTGGTGTTGCCACTACCTTTGGCTCCTTTACCAATTAACTATCAAGAAAAAATCCCACACTTTACTGGAGAAGAGACTGCCACAGCTCAACAACATGTAAATAGGATTAGCGGTGCCTTTTAATACTTGGAAGTAGAAGACGAGACCATCAGAATGAGAATGTTCGCCTAAACCCTGGGCGGAGAACCCAAAAAATGGTTTAAGAGATTAGCTCCAAATAGCATCCACAACATCCCAGAACTCTTCCAGGTCTTCATAAACAAGTGGGAAATCCGAAATAACCCCATTCAAATCCTGTCAAAATATAACAATATAAAACGGGAAAATGGGAAAAGTGTCCAGGGATATTTGTGCTAAGACTAGCAATCAACTTAATGCCATCACTGCCTCACTTCAAATGTCCACTTGGTTCCAGCCTAGCAAATTTCCCAGGGTTTGGGTGAACATGACTTATCGGCCCAAAGACAAGGCCCACATGCCTTAGAGGAAATGCAACAAATAGCCATAAAAGCAGATGCCAACTTAGCAGAAAAAAGAGCTAGGACTAGATCAGAAAGAAAGGTCACATATAAAGATGAGGTCTCCACTTCATCTCCTTCCCTAGATCCTAGAATAGATGACATAGTCAAAACCATGGCCAAAATGTGGGAAAGGATAAATGAAAAGGCTTCTGTTAGGGACAACCAGCCAAACCCTCCAAACAGAAACTGAAACCAAAATTTTAGGAGGGAGCAGCCTCAAAACAGACCAAGGGAAAATGACCAACAAATTAGGCCACCATTTAATGAAAATTATGTGGAAGAAGAAGATAGGGATATAAAACCCATTGATGAAAGTCATTTGAACCTCATAGGGTCTGATAATGAGAGTGAGGTGTACCTCACAGAAGAAGAACAAGCGTTCTTTTCTCCTAATCAGGATGAGGCCAACTATGAAGATCCCGACGACCCTACCATAGATTTTCAGAATGCCATAATAGAAGCTCACCGACAGTATGACCTTAGGAGCAAAAGAAATCAAGATAGTTCCAAGAAAGGTAACTCAGATACTGCTAAAACCCCTGATACCATCCTTAGGAAAGCAGTAAACAGTAGAAAAATCGTGGTTGAGAAGAATGACCAAAACAAAACTAAAGTTAACCAAACTAGTCCTAACTTAGATGCTCCTAGTACTTCCACAAAAGTTCCCAAAGCGACTGTGGAAAACAAAATCCCGAAACAAAGCCAACAAACTCTGAACATAGAGAAGGTCGTGGCCAAAAAAGCTGAAACAAACATGTCCAAACTTCAGTTGCCGTTTAGCTTTGAGGGCGAAATCGCCAAGATCAAAATCACCATGCCTCTTACCGAGCTCATCGACCAAAGCTCTTATAAATCCCAAGTGTTAAAAGTCCTAAATCTAGGGAATGATGCTAACACTGTTAATCTAGCTGATGACACTCCTGAAGTATTGTTTGGTCCGAAAATAGAGGGGAAATTCCAAGAGGGAACTACTCTTCCATTTTACATTAGCCTAAACATCCACGATCAAACCCTTCACAATGCCATGCTGGACTCTGGCGCCTCGCATAATCTTATGCCGAAGGTTGTAATGGAAAGGCTAGGCCTGGAAATCACAAGAACATACAAAGATTTGTACTCATTTGACTCAAGTAGAGTCAAATGTCTGGGTTTGATCAAAGACCTTTTCTTCAGTTTGGCCCAAATACCCGCGAAACATCTAATCATGGACACAGTAGTGGTAGACATCCCACCCAAATACGGGATGCTTCTATCCAGATCTTGGGGAGCCAAACTCCAAGGGAATATTCAACTGGATATGTCCTTTGCCACTATTCCGGTGTTTGACCAAACAAGAATACTCTATCGAGAGTCACACATGAAGTACATGATCAGTAGTCAAGAAAAGCCAGATAATATTCCAATGTATTCCTTGCATTCTGACCTGAACTCTTTCATTTTGCATACTGACGAAGACTTAGAAGAAGAGTCAGAAGAGACTGAAAGAAGCTTAGATCCACCACATCAGCTGCCCCTGGTTCTCTATGATGAGCTAGACACTCAAAACTACCATGATCATGAACAGCTGTGTCTTGAAGAAAGTAAGTATGTCCCTTCTGAGGTAGGATTGGAGCAAGAAGTGCAAACCCTTATGTACTATCAAGCGAATGTCTCTAGCCCTAGTCAAACACCAGCAGTAACCTGCGGAAATTTTTTCCGGGTGAAGGCTTTAGAAGACTTACACATCATAAACCTGTTTGGAACCCGGGAGCAAGGGAATTTAATGTTTCTACCATACCTCAAGGATTTACCATCATATGGCTCTTCTACTGCAAATGAAACTTTGACTGTAGCCCCAGCAGCTCAAAATCTAGAAAAAATGCCTGATAAACTTCTTATGAGCAAGGATGATAGCTACAGTCCAAACATACCTGAGTTACTAAAATTGGCTCATTTTCTGTCTTTTCATGAAAAACTTAGAAATGTTAAAATCAGAAATCTCATGCAGAATACCAATTCATACAGGGAAAACAAGGGAAAATACTGTGCCACTACCTTTCCCTCAAAGAATAACTTTGACAAGAGAAAACATAACAATCTGAACAAAACTGTAATAATCAGGGATAAAACAGCTGGTCATAGGGTCTGTTTCGATTTTAGAAATACTACTGCATGTCCCTATAACAGAAATTCTATTTTTTCTACCCAAGACCATGATATACCAATTAAAAGTGCTTTTAATCATGTGTTTTCGCAAGATGATATTTCATGCTATGATCAAAAGATTCCTTTGCAAAGTAGACAGCTTAAAGATTTTTTTCAGTTTGCGGGAGGTAGATCTAGTTTCAGAATCAAAATTGCAAAACCAGCGGATATCATAAATTTGTTCATGAAAGCCATGTTCCCAATTCTCAATTTCTGCATTTTTACATACCTTGATGATGTCATTATCTATTTCAAGAATGACCAAGAGTACATGCATTACTTGAGGAAGATGTACAGTAAGGAAAGGAGTGGAAATCAGATATTCAAAGAGGTACAGCGGGAAAGTACTGGTTTATTCAGAGATTCTTGCATGAATCCCTATGTCATGTTAGAAAGAGAAAACTTTCCAAATTTCTCTTTTCAAGAGTTGAGTGGGCCAAGAGTGAGAGGAGATCCTTACGAGGATAAGATGCTTAAATTTCGTCATTTCCAAGATTTCTGAGTTTGCAACACTTTCATTCATTGTACATACCACTGTTTGAAACATAGAAAAATAGAAAAGTCAAAAACAGTAAAAGATAGAAAAGAGGGCGAGTGAAGATAGAACAAAAGCCCCATGTTCCAAAAAATAGTCTTTCGGAAAGCGAGCAAGTCTAAATTCCGCTACTAGTACTTCAATGTCTTGTTCAGCTATCTAGCCTAATCATAGTTGAGCATTTTTAAATTTATTTGCTAATAAGTTAGTGAGTGAAAAAGATGGTCAACATTGTGTAAGATTGACTTATCACAGAGTGTAGATTAGGGAGAGATTCTGGTTCCACATGCCTAAAACAGAACCAAGGAGAGAAGCAAGGGATGAAAAATACATTGTACATCTTAGCCCCGCTTTCCTAGTTTTCCTTTTGTTGCAGAATAATATTTGTGTGCAGTTTGTCCTATCATGCCGCAAATACATGACAAATCAGACAGTTTAACCCTGATTTGATCATTTTAAATTTCATTTTTTAGATTAGAGAACAAAATCCCGTCAAACAGTTTAATCTTGGTAGTTGATCTAGTTTAGATAGAGTAATGAAGGAGTTCATCAGTTTAATCTGAACTCCCGGCAGATATAAGTGTAGAGTTAGATAGGTTCATTTTGCAAAAAGAAAAATATGCATTGTCAAAAGGCTGCTAGTTCAAATGCGCCAAAAAAGGAAGAAAAAATGTTAGGAAAGATAGTGGGGTAAGTAGAAGTATCATCGATGCTAATCATGCTATCTCTTTCAGAAGTAGCATCAAATAAAAGTGAAAATTTGCGCCAATGGGTAAGGCACTGGTCTTCATAAGCCAAAGATCTGAAATTCTGGACACCTCAATTGAAGTTTCAGGCATCATCATCATGGCGCAAAAAAAAGAGACTCCCATTTATCAGCTGACCCAGCCAACAAAACATCTACGGGGTGCTAGTATGAGTGGCTCAAATCAGTGCTGAGCAAGAAGACACTTCAGTGAAAAGGACCTCTGTGTACTCTTATGTTTCTGTTGGGTTGTGGAATATAGTCTATGGTTTCTAGATAAACATAAAGAAAAATCAGGCACGTAGTATACAGCCCCAGACATAAGCCATCTTGATATCATTTTAAGAGCCAGTGCAAGTCCCGGCGTTGCAATCCACAATCCACCTCAAAGACAAGTGCTTTCTTCAGATGCAGCAGGGTTGGTGATTTCAGAGCTCCATTAGGAGGAAAATGGCTAATAAGAGCCTTAGTATCTATGAGTCATTCTAACAGCCATTCCACATCTCATATACTTGTCTCCTCAACACAAAGATATAAACAGGTGCTTTTCAAATATGTTTATCATAGCTGACACAGAAAATCTGGGCTTATCTCCTCAAGAGGCATCACCACTAAAAACGATTGTTCACAATATGAAAAAAAGGTGCTTTGACATACTGTCAGTTTTTGGAAAGCTTGAGACAAATATAGTTTCATTATTCAAGGGCTAGAGACACCATATTGGTATGTTTTGAGCAGAGAAAGTGTGTTGGAAAAGGCGCCCTTCTTAATCAAAATATCATGGCAAAGTATGAATAAATGTAGCAAATTTTTTGGCACCTACAGTTGGAGAAAAATTGATGAAGCACCTGGAGGCAGAAATTGTCAAACTAAGTTAAAAAGATAAGCCCTCTCCTTTCAAAAAGACAAAGAAGTTTTTAATACTTTTTAACAGATTCGGAGTGGATTTTACATAAATATCGCCAAAAGTGTTAACAAGTGGCAGAGGATGGTCTATAGGTTATTGAGGTATTATCCAAAGTCGGAGCTTCTGTGCTAAATTATCACCAAAGGGACAATATTAGCATAAATCACCTTTTCAAATCTATATGCAAGAGTGAAAACAATTTTGACCTTTTCAAAATAGGTTTTCTTGTTATAAAAAGATTGGTACATAATAACATGGTTTAAAGAGCATGAAAGACATGCTGCCAACATCATCTCAAAAGGATAGACCCCTCTCAAATGCAGGCTATATCATTCAGGTTTCAAAAGTGCACCAAAGGCATTATTGAAAAAAGCAAAAAAACTTTGAAAACTCTTACGAAAACTAACCAAGGAGTTTGATTTCATTGTGCAAAGTGACCGTTGGGTTTTCATGTTTTCAAAGGAGGAAATCGAAGTGGAAAATTTCATTTTCAAAGTCCCCAAGCAAGAATCGAGCCATCCCTCTACAGTATTCAAGCAGTAAAACGAAGTTTCAAATCAATTTGCAAGGTTTTGACAGTTTTTACACCGCACGGCACTCCGGGCAAAGTGCGCGGCGCTCCTGGGTGATGTTTTTGCACTGCGCAACAAAGGTGCGCGACACTCCTATAGCCGAGCGTGGCGCTCCTGTAGCCGCGGGTCATGGGCGCCCGACACCGACCTGACAAACAAATCCTGCGCGGCGTTCTTCCTCCTAAGAGTGCCGCGCATATTTCCGGCCTCCAAAACGCCTTCAAACTTCCTCCAAGGTGATTTCAACTCACGAAAAAGGTTTTACTTCATGTTTTGAGGTACTTTGCACAGCTTCCCCTCGAACTCACGTTTTTTATATAATGTTTGAAGGCCAAAGAAATCAAGTTTGAAACAGTTATGTGAAGTGACTGTGTTAAAGAAGAATAGGGTATTTTATTTCAAAACAGGCTTGTGGGTTTTTGACTACTGGAAGACCTTTGTTACCACCACATAAGAATTTCAAACTATGCCAACTCTATCCTTTAAACACAAGAAAACTTGGACTGTTTTGTTTTTTTCCCCTTTGCTTGACTGATTTTATATTGTTAAATATATTGATGAGATGCATGTGAGGGTTTAAGGTTTTGATCAAAAGGGAGCTTCTCGACATTTGACCTGCTACAAATTTTTGATACCACAGTACAAAAACATATTAAAACTCTGTCACCATCAATGTAAACAGTGTTTTTTGCCGTGTAAATATCCGTTGTTCAAAAATGTGCTGGAGCGCTGAATACACTAGTGAAGCACCTACAGGGAAAAGGGTCTTGAGATAAAAACTGTGTTTTCACCTTCCTCTTCAAGACAAGGGTGTTTTATTCCTCAAAATATCAAAGGGCAAGGTACCTCTCGCCACACACACAAAAAAAGTTCATTGTTGGCTGTGGGTACTGATTGACTGTCTTTTGGTTCTTCAAAGTTCATTTGTCAAAGTTGATATTCAGATGGTTGAAAGGGTGATTTTCTAGAAGGACAGGGGTTCTATATTGAAAAGGGAGCCTTGATTGTTTGAAAGATAAAACTCCTATAGCCTTTTGTTGAAACTTTTGAAGCATTTTAAAGATCTGTCACATTTGTTCTATAAACAGTGAAAATGACTGGGTGTCTGCACTAAAGGTGACTGTATATGGTGTGAGTTTTGTTGGTTGATTTGCATACTATAACAAGGGCAGGATTTTGAAGTTGGGAAGTTTACTTTGGTCAAAGATACAAAAATAGGTTGTTAACCTCCGAAAATCACAGAGCAGAGTGACTTGGTCACTATACACAGCAGATTCAATTGACAGCCTATCTTCCTTTTTCACTGTGTTTTTTCTTCTTAAAGGTCTGCTGGCTGAAATACATATCAAAGGTTGAGAAAGGTACATTTTAAAGGAGCAGAGGTTTTGTATTGAGAGGGATATTATTCACAAACATCCAAAGACATTGTTTCCTTATCAAAACAGTGGGTGGACAGAGTTTTAGCTTAAAGAAGGCATTTTAAAGACAGTGAGGCAGTCTGGTGCTTCAAGAACATATTTAGCCCAAAATGCCGCCCAGGCAAGACAACAGAAGCGGTTTACACAAGAGATATGAGCCAATTTCTACTGAGGAGGTCAATGCACATCCATCCATCCTCTTCAATTTTCATGAGGTAGGTTGTTTGGATTTCTGCCAGAGAGTACAAGAGGTCAAAAGTTTCTCGCCCTTGACACACCTATGCGCCTTGAGGTTCCAAAGCAAACATTTCCAAGTAGCAGGCCTTGATTTCAAGTTTTCCCCGAGGTCATTATCTAAAGCCACCAAAATCCCATATCTTGGCGAGAAATGGTTCAAGCAGGCCTATCTAGACTTGGATGACTACAAGCCTTTCATCAAGCCCGAGCACAGAGAAACATGCACTGCTATTTTTCCTTTCTCTCATCTTCTTGCTAGCTATGCTCCTCTTATGAAGATCATAATGAAGTATTTTACTTGTGAAGGGAGATTTACCCGAGTTTATGCCTACCATGTCCGACTATTGATGCATTTCACTAGAACTAGGCAGCTCAATCTCCCTTACTTTTTGTGCAAGAGCATCGAGAAAATGGCATCCTTAGTCTAGAAGAAGCCTCCATCTCAGCAAATAGCTTCTCTCTTCCATCATTCTCTGATCAAAATCATCATTCTTCATCAGCTGGAGAAGAAAGGGGTTTCTTGGGATGTTTTTATCAGTCACCCGGATTTCTCCACTGTTCCTCCGATCCATATATCTCCCACCCCGCCTATTCATCGCCCTTTACCTTTATCCAGCAGGCCTACTCCTAGAAGGCTCAGGATCACCACAGAACAATCAGGACAGCAAGAAGAGGAGGGGCATGAACAGGTAGAAAAAGAGGAGGACAAGCATGAAGGAAGTGATGAAGGACAGCAGCTTGATAGTGATGGAGGTGAGCAGCAGCTTGAGCCACTAAGTGAGCATGGAGTTGAAGCACAGCAGCAGCTTGATTTTGATGGTCAGGGGCAGCAGGTTGAAACACAAATTGAACAAGGGATTGAGGTAGAACAACAGCTTGATAGTGATGAATAGGGACAGAAGTTTGAGCAGCATGATGAAGGTGAGCAGCAGCAGCCTCCATATAACATACAGCAGTCCTCTCATGATACATTACAGCCTCTTCAAGTTGCACAACAGCTTCAAGAGGAAAAGCTTTTTCCGAAAGGTGACAAACAAAGTGACAAGGGCAAAGCAATCATGCTTTCCTCTCCCGAGAAGACTAAGCCCAAGACAGCAAAGAAACAAATGCTCAAGGTGGTTACTCCAAAATTAAAAAGATCTATCCAGAGCAAAAGAAAATCACCCAAGAAACCTCTCTCTAGCATGCCAAGAAGGAAGAGTGCAAGATTAGCCTTCAAGGGCAAAGGGAGAGGCAAGATAGGAGAAAGTCAAGAACATGGAGGTGCATTGGCTATCATCCCAATCCAAAGTGATGACAGCGATAATGAAGCCCGCATTCTGGAAAACCTTCTAATCCATCGAGAGGGCCAAATTGAAGCATTGGAGAATGACCTTCATCGGGCAAAGAACTTCAATCATTTCTTGGAGATCCAAAATAGACAAATGAGTGTCCATATGGCTGTTTATGAGACACGAGCAATTAAATACAAGAAGGAGGCTGCCAAAGCACAAGCAACAATAGAGGAGCTCATAGGTGATTTTGATGAGAGTGAAGAAGAAGACCAGCCTAGGCGGAAAAGGCCTAGAACCATAGGGCTTAAAAGAGCCATTGAAAAGCAAAAGGAAGAAGAACAAGCCCATCTTCAATCCGCTCCCCTCACTGCACTACTTGAGCAAGAAATTGAAAGCAATAAGGAGGCATGGCTAGAAAGAGCCAATAAACATTTGGAGATGAAGCTTGAGAAGGCAAACAGAGACTTGGAGCTGCAAAGGAAGTTGACACAACACTATCAAAAGCTAAATCAGTTTGCCCGGCGCAAGCTAAAGGCCACTCAAGAGAAACTGAAGGAAGCAAAGGGGAAGTGCCCGGCACGGAAAGAGAAAGAGGGCACATCAGCACTTGACATTTTGGCTTCAGTTTCGGAGCATGTTGCCAAGGACCCTTGAGGGTCATGCAGACCAATTTTGGGCACATTTTGACAATTTTTGGTTTTTTGGCATTTTTGAGTTTTTGGTCAAAAACTCATAAATTCGCCATTTCATTTTGAGGATTCGTCAAGGGAGGAGAATGGTATCATTGAATGCCATAATTTCATGAGCATGCCCTCAGCGATTTTCAGAACATTTGGAGATCATTTTCCCCCTCAAAACGGCGAAAAAGGCTCTCTTTTTGCACACTCTGCCCGGTCTATCAGCAGACTGTAATTTTCTGGCTTTTTACACACAGGTGCAGATTTGGAGGACTTTTGGGCATTAGATTGGGGAAATTTCAGTTGCGCCGGAAATTAGACACTTAGAGCTTTCCAACGAGCTATCATGAGCCTCGTTTCGACACCGGGAAGGCTGCCAAATGTTTCTGGCAAGTCAGGGGACCTTTTGCTGATGAAAATTTGAAGTATTTTTGTAATTTTTGAACCTCTAAAATCTGCTTTTTCCAAATGTGCGTTTAGCTATTTTTGCACTTGGAAAATAATGCAAAGTCAATTTAATTCCCTTTTTTAGCATTTTTTAGATATTTTATGGGATATTTTGTGCCTTGGGCTTTGCAAAGCCTCAAGGACAAGTTTAGATATTTTGATTAGGCCAATGGGATAGCAAGTTGAACCATGAGGTTTTCCTCACTTGAGCCTATATATTCCAAAGGCTTTCATTGTAAAACCGGGCTGAACTTGAGAAGAGAAGCAATATATGGTCATATGAGCTTTGGAAGGAAATACTTGTGTTATGCTTTTGGATTGCCTCTTGGATGTTCTTGGATGAATGATGAAGGATTGTTGATGGATTCCATGACTTGGTAGAATGGTATAGTGTCTCTTGCTTTGTTCTTGTCTTCTAGTTTTCATTCATGAATACATGTTTCTTTCTTGCTATAGATCAGTAGAGAAAAAATTTGAGACATGCCCATGGAGGCACTTCAAATTTCCTGTTTCTTCATAGTCTCTTTGTTCTCTTCTTCCTAAGTAACATTAAAGAATTCTTGACTGCTCTTTAAATATTTAGGATATTGTTGCTTGTTTCATTCATGGTTTTATACATGCTAAGAAGGAATTACTGTACACCCTGCTTACCTATGGCTAGCTATAGTTCCATCCATGAAACTTCTCTTTGATTGATTAGATTATCATTTTGTTTGAACCAAGGAGGCCTAGTTTCGATCTAGCCCTTTGCCTAAAACTATGCAAATCTTGTTGTTCAAAGTGCCCAATAACTTGAAGTACTGTGTTTAGGCGTTCTGGCATAGTGTTTTGAGTTGTTTGTCTTCCTTAAGTGTTTTCCCCAAAGTCTGATAGCCATTTCCAAAAGTTAGAGGGTCTTATACTTCTATGCATGGCTTGAATGTTTATTTCTATGTATTGATTAGCTTGTAGTTACATTTTGCATGATTAATGGTTTTCCCTACCATGTTTATGTCTGCTATTAAACTAGTTATGCTTGAAACTCTTTGTTGTTCACAAAATTGATGTCCATTTACTCCATTTTGCCCAAAGATCCTTTCTACCTTGAATCAAATCGGCCCTTCAATAGCCTTGTATCGTCATCTAATAGCTTTCTTGACCTTTTGACCCCATAGCCCAGTTAATCTAACATCTTGTTATCTATTTTATATCTTTGATCAGTTTCATCCCTCACAACTTAAAAAACCAAAAAACTTACTTCATAACTAGCCTAAAATCAGAACACAATAAGCGAACAAACAAATATCCCTTACACATATAGAGAGAGCCCTCTCTGAGTCCAGGAAGGCTAGGTCCTTGGGCTCCAAAGCTTGGTTTGATGTTACACTGTCATTTGGCTTGCCAATCAGCCAAATCACGGAACCCTAATAGGTTGATCACTAGTTGTAATATTTGAACTCTCTGAAATAATACATATTATGTTGAAGTTGAAGAACAAATTGAAGTCTTGGAAGCCTTGATGATGTTGTTGCATGCTTGTTACTGAGAAGGCTCTATCATTGGATCCATGAGCTTGGCTGTTGGTGAAGTATTCTGAACTGTTTAATGTTTTCTCTTGTTTTCATTCTGTTCCATAATTTCTTACTATAGTAGGTTGAAATTTTTTGGCTAAGAAATGACTCTTGGAAGCACCTTAGACCTGTTCATCCTTCACTGTTTCATGTTTTCTTCTGCTGAGGTATTTTAGAGTCTTTAATCTCTCTCTTTAGTCCTCATTCTTGTTTATTTCCTTAATAGTTCGAACAGTTGATTTCAACATGATTTACGGTTCTCCCTGCTTGTATGTTGCCACTTAAAGACTATTATTGAAGTCTCCCTTTGAATTTATTTTGTTTACAGTAAGTCAAGGAGGTCTGTTCTGATCTTGCCCTTTCTCCTTGCTTAAACAGTTGTCTTAAAGGTCTTTTATACTTGTGATCATAGATGTGTTAGGTGTTCCCTCTTCTATGACTGCAAATATCAGTGAATCTTTTATGTTTTCTAAGTCATTTAAAATAAAATATTTGAGGAAATAGGGTGTTCCCTGAATCTTAGATTTCATTTTGAAAGTTGTCTTGAAGTCATTACTTGCTTAAAGAATGTTTGTATAATTTATGGTTAGCCATGTCTATCAAATATTAGGCTTTATTGTTCAAGTTATGTTTTCAAGTTCCCTTTGTTGAGAATCAAATTTCTCTTTCCAAATCATTGATTTCCATCTCATTCCAAAACCAAAGGATCCTGCAGCCAAGTTAGATTTTCCCTCTGATATCCCATATCCATTGATGAGTATGTTATGACCTATTCTTGACTCCATTTCCCAATGAACCATATGTTTCTTGATTCTATATATCCTTCCTAGATATTTCATGTTCTACTATATCAATTCAACCAAACAAATAAACAAACACCTGCACTTAATAACTAGTCTAAAACCAATACTCAAAGCACACAAGATAAATCTTTGAAAACAAACATTTGAGAGATCCCTCTCTAAGAACAGGAGGACTAGATCCTGTAACTCTAAAGATTGGTTCTGATGTTGCCTTGTCTTTTGATTTGCCAAACTATCAAAACATGGGATACCAACAATATATATACTCAAACGCTACGACTACTACTATAGAGAATATTGGAAGATATTTCTTGAATCCAAAAGGCATGACTGTATACTGAAAATATCCCCATTCAGTGTCAAAAGTAGCCTTACTCTTGTCTTCTGGTGCAATTCTAATATGATGGTACCTTGAAAACCCATCCGTAAAAGATTACGCCTCCTACCCTTCAACATTTTCCAAAACTTCATTTGTAAAAGGTGTAGGGAATGGTTAATGCACACATGCATCAGTCAACTTGCTTAAATCCACATAAATTTTGGTTTCTCCTTTTTTCTTCTTCTCCTGGACAACTGATGGGCCTCTAAATTTGACATAAAATAAGGCCCATCTAACCTTTCTTAGGCCCATCTAACCTTCCTTATTCACATAAAATATATATTAAATCTATCCTTCTACACTTAATAATGTTTTCTTATTCTTTAATATGATCTTAGGAAGGTTTAAAGGTAATTGTGTATTTGTTCCTACTATTGTTATTTTTGTAGAATATTGTGAGAATATTGGGCAGATTATGAAAATTTGGAGAAGGAGATAATTTAGGGACTTTCTCCCTACCACTGGAAGATCAATATTGAAGAATAAATGAGCACAATATCAGGAAACTATTGAGAAATTTTAGAGAGATTCAAGGGGGTTGTCCACCCTCCTTAACTATCAAAGGTAGCTAAGCAACTCGAAGACCAAAGTGCACTCAATCTATGGTTTACTTGGAGTCAAAGTGGACTCAATCACTATTTTCTAGGGAGTTTTTGGTAGCTGACCTTGAGGATAAATAAAGCTGATCAAGAGCTAATTAGGGTTGATTATGGTGGATTCGATTCCATTCATAAATTTTGCTGCAAGTTATTAAGTTTTTTATTATTGACTCGCTGAATAAACTTTCAGAAATGTAACGAGGCTATTCTCTTCCTGAAATGAGTAGACAAACTCCATTTTACTAATTTTCTGAGCTCGTGGGTTAGGGCCCAACCCATGCACCTCAGATTCTCTGTTGTTATCATTCTTTCCTTTCTGTCATTTAGCTAGTTTTGTTTATGTCATTTAGTTAGTTTTGCTTCTGATAGTTTCATTGCTGTTTAGTTTTTGATTTGAGTGTTCTGATGTAGTTTTTAATTTTCTTATGAGAGTAATATAATAGAGGAAAACTCCAAAAGCTGTGGATCAAGCATTCCCCTCTCGTATTTTTCCATAGAGTTCGAGGAGGGTAGACCTTCCCATGGGACAAAAATTACTTTCTGTTCACTGTTTCTGAGTTTAGGGAAGAAATTGCATTACCAGTTTGAGTCTTTCTTTCACTGTATTATCGCGTATTCATATATTTTTCATGCATGGATCAGCAAGGTTGTTGGCAAGAAAAGACATAAAAAATTCCAGAGAATTTCATGAAACCATTCCGCTTCATCTTCCAATTCCTCTCTGTCTCTGTGTTACGCTTCTTAACCTTGCTGTTGCGCCTCCATTTCCCTCATTTTTCTCTTCTTATCAGCTGCCACATCCTTTTTATTCACAAAAACCATTAAAATTTTGACCTTCGCCTTTCCTCCTTGAAATTCTCGTTGTCACATTTCGCATCTCATAGGATCCTCCATCTCCTTCCTTTGCTGTTCATCAACATCTCAGCGATGTTCCCTTTCACCTTACCTTTATCGATAATTACAAATTTATTCGAAGAACACTTTAGAAATCAACCTTTCCCTTCTCCCTTTAAGATTTACCACAAATTGCAATCACATTTTCCATTTGGTCCTTATTAACACCTTCTACTTCCAGACCCCCATTGCAATATTACTTTGCGCCTTGCCTTCACCATATATATTATTAAAAATATTCAAAATATTGGAAACCCCTTTACCCTTACCTTTCAACTTACCACATTTCCCTTTCACCCCATCTTATTTCGCAATATTTCCCCTTTTTCCTTTAAAGACTTGTCAAAAATCGCAAATCACATTTCTTATTTGGTTCCCGTTAATACTTTCTGCCTCTGAACCCCGATTGTGATATTACCATTCCCCGCTGCCACGTCACCCATTTCATTTCAAAACATTTTCCCATTTTCCTTTAAAGAATTGTCCCAAATCACATTTTCTATTGGACTCCGTTAATAATTTCCGCCTCCAAACCCTGATTGCGATATTATCGTACTCCGTTGCCATGTCAACCCTGTCGCAAATTGGATTTCACAGTTTCGACCGTATCGCATTTTGCACTTTTCACTTTCTGCCTAACTGCATTACTGTTTCTCCTCCAGCTTTGCGATATTGCGAATTGTGATTTCACACATCACATATCGCATTTCTATCCGCCAATTATAAATCGTCCATCACATATTTCAAGCCTCCCACTCCAAAGCATATTTGTGATCTTATAATCTTTAACAGAGTCCAAACCCATCTTTCCACACATCTAAGCCTTGTCCCATATGTTCAAGCCCTCCATTACCATCTTTAGCCCTTTTTCCTCCAAACTACAAGAAACAATTTTTCAAGTTTAGTTAGATCATGAATAGTTGCATGGTTAGAAGCATGGTATAATGGTAGATAGATCATAGGATAAGTAGAGTGCGTTTAGCCGTTTGGCCCATTAAGTGTGGTTTAAATTATTTTTCTTTCTGCCATTTCTTTTCAACAAGTTAAATTATTTTCCTTTCTGTCATTTCCTTTCTGCAATTTAAATTAGTTTCCTTTCTGCCATTTATTTTCAGAAAGTTAGAATTAGTTTCATTTCCTATCATTTATTTTCAGCAATTTAATTTAGTTTCCATTCGGTCATTTCCTTTCTGCAATTTAGTTTATTTTCGTTGGAGTGTGATAGACTTCATCGAGAAACCCTAGAAGTAGCACCCTTTCATAGAGCAGAAGAGGATGACATGAGTATAATGCATCTGCTATGTATATAGCACTGTCACCTCCAAGTTTGTACAAACCATGGGTTGATAAAGTAAAGTAGGGTAGCCCCTGGGAGTTGCAACACTCTTGGGGCAATACCAGGGCTCACTACTTTTTGGCGACGTTGCAGGGGAGGTTTCTAGTAGATGCTTTGATTATATTTTATAATTTTTTTTTTCTTTCCTTTTTCATGTTGTTTCCGAAATATTGAAAAATACAAAAAAAAATCTGATTTTCATGCCTCATCGGAGTAGGGATACTTAGAGAATTTTTAAAAATACTTCTCAAATACCAACCTCCACACTTGACCACATGGTGCAGTAAGAACCACATCACCATACACTTTTTAAGGTAGAAGATATGGATGGATATGATGACAATGAAGAATATATTATTGGGTTTCCCATTCAAGATATGGACATCAGCGTACATGTGAAGAGCATCCCTCCATATTTCATTCCCAACTTCCATGGTATGAGCACATAGGATCCAGAAACATTTCTCTTTGAATTTGAGATACTTTGTAGATCTTATGGGTACTTATCACACACTCAAAAACTGAGATTGTTTCCTGCAACATTGAAGGATAAAGCTCTTAAATGGTTCATGAGTCTAGGTACTAATTCAATAGATCATAGAATGATATGCAAAATATATTTCTAGAAAAATATAAAAACCATGATCTTAAAGAATAAATTTTTAGAATGAACCAAGAAGAAGATGAGAAACTTGAGGATCTAATAGGGAGGTTCATGTATAATGTTAAGAGGGAAAAATTGCATCATCTAGGATTTGACACACTAAAAACCCTCTTACTTAGAACAATTAGGGATGAATGGATTGATCTCCTTAATCTCATGAGTGGAGGAGATGTATACCAATTGTCATTTGAAGTAATTTGTGAAACATGCAAGCGCATGTCAAGAGGAAGGGAAAGAGTAAGTAAATCAACATCAACATTGGTAAGGCAAGAGGAACTTGGAAAATTTCTTGATAACTTTAAAACATAAATTCTTAGCAATCTAAGTGAACAAGTAGAAATGTTAAGAATGCAAAAGGAGCAAAAAGAATATGCTGATATTTTTGTTATCCATGCAGAATCATATGCTACTAAATTTTGTCCATCATTCTCCAGGTTTAAAGAAGTTTACTAGGAAGACAATGGAGAAAGGAAATCACCAAAGAAGCTATGTTATGTAGCTCCAAGGAGACCCTGGTAGCCTAGTCAACTTGATATAATGTAAGGACCCACTTCACAATTTCAAGCTTATTCACATCCATCTCAAACTAATTGGGACACACTCCCTCCTTGGAAACCTTGGCCATCTCAACACCAAAACCAATCTTGGAAACATGGTTGGCAAGGACCTTATTGGAAAAATCGACAATATCCTCAAAATTTCCCTCCATATCCTCCACACCCAACTCCATGCTATCCCTACCATCCACCTCAACCACAACCACAACCTCAACCATATCCATATCATATATCCACCCCCACTCAACTACTTATACCACCATTTCCAAACCCACACCATGAATTATATCAACCCACTTGCAATGCTGAGGTACAACACTACCAAACTTATCCTCTTGATCTAGATGGTGTTCATCTTAGTTCAAGAAAGGTATTGCAAAGAAGAGATTTATTAAAGTCATTGAAGGACAACATCAATAAGAAGAAGATCCAAATGAGGAGATCAAAAGATAAAGGGTTGCACTTGATGAAAATCCGACATCAGAATCATATGTTGAGAAAGTTTCCTCATGTTTACCAACATTTTCTCCATGTGTTCAACAGAACAATCAACAAAAAGAGGAAGATTTGAATGTCATAATAGAAGAGGACATACAAGGTGATCCAAATCAGAAAGTGGACCAGGGGCATCACAACTATATTGACATATGGTTCCAAACATTCATTAAGTTTCATCAACATGCTCTTCTCCAATAGTACTTGATACAATCCCAGTCAAAGAAATTCATCTCTCATATTCAGGTACTGTTGGCAATATGATGCAATATGTTTTCCTTGACGACAAACTACTTGATGAAGTTTTCCTTGATGGAAACCTACTTAATGAGTTGCCTTTTTATAAGAAAAGTATGTGTTAAATATGTAAAATGATGTTTCTACAGGTCAGTTCAGATGTGACAGAGAAAGGAATTTCAGTAAGTGCAAGAGAAATGAAACAGGAAATATTTCTTAATGTATACACGGGTTTAATGAAGGCAACACACATATGGAAGCAATGTATACACTATTTTTATGGAGGAAACCTGCGTATACATTTAGAATAAGTATATAAGGAGTTTTTATGATGAGAAGTCATGTATACACATGAATAAGAACGATCCAAGTCGCGTATGCCTTTTCCGCTCTAAAATTATGAAACCAAGGGGCATTACCATGGTATTAGCCCACAGTATTGAGCAATGTATTGTCTATTTGAATCCATCAAAAAATTCCATCAGCTGTTGTGTGGTTTTAACTGATGGTATTGGTAAAGGCTAAATCTATATAAGGAGAAGAAGATCATAGTGAAAAGGCATGCATGAGTAAGGGTTATTACTAAATAAGTTTCTCTGAGGTATATCTGCATGGGATGAACTCTATTTTAATTGCTAGATCTAAATCTATGATGCACCCATGGATACAATGATGGTTTAGGATCTCTAGATCTAAAATTACTATGATCTTGTGAGATCCATTGAAGAGATGATTAGATCTATGACCTGGCGCAAGTTTGCTGAAGTCAAGTAAAGAAATATGGGTAAGTTTATGGATTTGGATCATTCTGCAAAGTTTATATTTACAGATCTATACGCTATTTCATCTCAGTAAAATCACCTATATACACGAGTCTGCTTCAGAAAAGGCGCGTATGGCAGTTAGAGTTTTCTGAAGCTTATTGCAGAGGTTTTTCCATTATTCCTGCTATTTGTCTGTTGTCTGTCAATGAAGTCTTCTTGTAGATCTAGGTTGTCTGAATACTGTATATGTTGCTAAGTTGATTATGTACAAATATAATCAATGAGAGAATAAACATGGTTGATGGTGACTAACTGATGAAGGGTTCTGCATTTCTAAAGATATATGACTGAAAGCCTCAGATCTGGATCTGTGACTCATTACATTCTGAAAAACAGTATTCACAGAGCTATACGGAGGTTGGTGTGAAGGAAAGCGCGTATACACGCGGGTTCCGTGAAGCGAAGTAGCATATGCATTTTAAGTTAATGAATGTTCAGGGTTGAGTTTGTATATGCATATTGATTCTGAAGTCTGGGCTATTTCTGAAGTTCTGGTTATAGTGGTCTCACTATTCTAATTGAAGTATTGGGTAAAGTTTATTATTGTTGTTGTTTATGAAGAGTTGTGTTGATGCTGTTTGATCCAGTGTGAAAATTGATGAAACATGGTTTGCAGTGGTTCTAAGGGTTGAAGCCTTCAGTATGGAAGTAGAAGCTTCCTTCCAGTAGAAGCTGGTGTTCTGATCAGGGGGTTGAAAGCTCCCTTCTAGTAGTGGCTGGTAAACAAGATTAGGGGGTTGTAGCTCCCTTCTAGTAGCAGCTGGAAAATGAGAGAAGGTTGTAGCCTTCTATAGGTAGATTCCTGCGTACTGATATGATTCTACATCAGTACAATATTTTAAAATTTTTTCCATATAATAAATATTGAAGACAGAGACGACAGTAGCAGTGGTTTTCTCCCGAATTGGGTTTCCACCTTAAATATCGGTGTTCATGTGTGTTTCTCTTGTGTGATGATTTATACCTCTGTTACTGCACATAATTACTGATTATCTAATAGATGCATGAATGGTAAACTGACTTAAAGATTGTTCCAATTTTTTTTTTCTAATCTGCAAAATTATATCAGTACACGATAGTTTCTTTTATTATATGTGCATGTATACGCGAGTTGGGTTCATCAAAGCCGCATACGGAATTCTATAAAGAAAAAGTTAAAATCTTCTTAGTAAGCTCTAAATACTGATTCACCCCCATCCTCAGTATTTTTCCCAATAATTGGTATCAGAGTAGGTCCTTCTAAAGAATCTTAATCACTAGAAGGAAGATCAACTAAGATGAGTAATCAAGATGGGACAACATCTATCAGGCCTCCTCTCTTCAATGGAAACAATTTAATCTTCTAGAAGAAAAGGACAAGATCCTATATTCAGTCTCTTGGAGCAGACGTATGGGCTATAGTTGAAGGAGGTTATCAATATGTAACATCAGTTTCAATAGATGCAGAAGAAAGAAAGAAATATGAAATTAATGCAAAGGCGGTCAATGCATTATTGGGAACTCTGAGTGAATCAGAATTTGTCAAAGTCATGTAGTTGAATACAACAAAGGAGATATGGGACAAAATCATTCTAAGCTATGAAGGTGATACCAAGGTAAAAAGTGCTAAACTCCAAACTCTCAGAATTCAATATGAAAATATTAGGATGCATAATGAGGAAAGCATTGCTAGTTTCTTTTTACGTCTAGATGATATTGTAAATCATATGAGAAATCTGGGTGAAAAAATAACTTACACTACTTTGGTAGAAAAGGTTTTAAGATATCTAACTCCCAAATTCAAGTCAAAAGTGTCTACTATTGAAGAGAAGCAGGATCTACAAACTCTTACTATTTTTCAACTTCATGGTATTTTGACTGCTTGTGAAATGAGAAAAGGAGGTCCATCTGAAGTCAAAGAAGTTGTCTTTAGAGCTGCTACAAAAGGAAAAGAAGTAGAAGAACAAGAAGGATCAGGGTATGTTTCAGAAGAAGAAGAGATAAATTTTGTAAAGAAGCTACAAATTGGCACTGGAAGCTTCAAAGGTAAGATTCCTTTTAAATGCTTTGCTTGTGGAAGAGTTGGTCATTATGCCGCTAAGTGTCCCCATAAAGAAAAACATGAAAAAGGAAAGGAAGTGGCAAAAGGAAATAAGAATCAGTCTGTCAATAGAAAAAATTATTATACTCATGAAGATAGTGATGGGCTATCAAATAGTGAAGAAGGAGAATCTGATCAAGATGTTAGAATACTCATGGCTTTTGAAAAAGACTCTAGTGATACTAAAGATACCTTTATGGATGCTTTAGAAGAAAATGATTTTCTTGAAGAAATTAATCAGCTCAAAATATGTTTGGAAGAAAACAAAATTGCCATAGATACTCTAAAGAATCAACTTACAGAAAAGGAGAAGCACGATGAGAAATTAGAATGTGAAATAGTAAGTCTAAGAAAGGAAATTGAGAAAGATAAAAATTTAAATCTTAGATTTGCTAAGGGAACTGAAACCTTAGATGAAATTATTAAGGTTCAACGCTCTCCTTTTGTAAAGACAGGTCTTGGATATATCGGAGAATCCTCTCAGCCTTCAACACCAAGCTATCTAAATGCAGCTAAAGCCAACATACAACATTTCGTCACTCAGCAAGAGAATAAAGAAACTTTACAAGTAAAGCATGATTGCAGAAATTTCTTCTTTAATGGGCAATGTTTCTCATGTCATAAATTTTGCTCGTAAAGCAGTTCAATGTGTTGCACACAAAACCATCATGACCAAAGAATCAAGAAAGCAAAGAAATGTGACTGGAATAAAGAAGAATACTTATAACAAATTTTCTCCTCTTCAAAATGAAATTGAATGTGCTTACTGCAATAACTTTGGTCATGGAGAATCTGAATGCAAGAGCAAACTTCAACCAAAAGAGCATGTACCTTCAAATTCCAAGGTGTGGAGAAAGAATTTTTTACAGGTTGAGAATTGTGGCATAGACTTATTTTCAGAAGGGGAAGAAAATTAGTGGCACATTGATAGTGGATGTTCAAAACACATGACAGGTGATAAAAATAAACTCCTTTCATACAATGCTCTAGAAAAGGAAAAGAATGTCACCTTTGGAAATGATACTCCTGCTGTCATTAAAGGAAAAGGTTCTGTTTTTCTAAAAGAAAAGGTAAAAGCTAACAATGTTATGTATGTGGATGGATTAAAACATAACCTATTGAGTGTAAGTCAAATGTGTGATCAAGCAAATGAAGTTGTCTTTATATCCAAAGAATGTGTGGTATGTGAACTTGACACATGAAAAACAATAATAAAAGGAACTAGAACACTAAGAAATCTGTATGTATTGAAAGGTTGCAAAGAACAATGTTACTTGGGTAAATCTCCAGAAAATTGGTTATGGCACAGAATATTGGGGCACTTGAGCTTCTCTCAAATCAACAAATCTAGCAGACTTAAAGCTGTTCGTGATCTTCCGAGCATCACTTTGCCTAAAAATATCATATGCAAATATTTCCAATTCGGTAATCAAACCAGAGTGCAATTCAATGCCAAAGAAGGATCAACAAGTAAGCCTCTTGAACTCATACATACTGAATTATGTGGACCTATGAGGAAAAAGTCACCCCGTGGAGAACAATACTATATTCTATTTATTGATGACTTCTCTAGAATGTGTTGGGTTGGGTTACTAAAACACAAAGATGAAGCATTTGAAAAATTTCAGATCTTCAAAGCTCTGGTTGAAAATGAATTAGATCTAAAATTCAAATGTCTTAGATCTAACTGAGGAGGGGAATATATATCAGATGAATTCTTTGATTTCTATGAACAACATGGCATAAAAATACAGTTTTCTGTAGCTGGAACCCCACAACAAAATGGCGTGGTAGAAAGAATGAATATTATAGTGCAACAAATGGCCCATGCTATGCTTGATGATTCTGGAACACCTGATACCTTTTGGGGAGAAGCAACACATAATGGAGTAAATATTCTTAACAAGGTTCATGTTCGTGTGAACAGTGATAAAACTCCTTATGAGCTTTGGTATGGTAATATTCCAACTGTAAAGAATTTTAGAGTTTTTGGAAGCAAATGTTTTATCAAGAACAATGATGAAAAAATTGGTAAGTTTGAACCTAGAGTAGATGAAGGAATATTTCTTGGCTATTCTTCTAGAAGTAAAGAATATAAATGTTACAAAAAAATACTTCAGAAGATTGTTGAATGCATTGATGTTGTAATTGATGAGTCTCTCTTAGCTCCAAAAAGGGAAATACCAACAACAAATGAATATGATGATGATGTATATCCTCCTATATAAAAAAGAAACAACATGGAAGGGGGACTCTATGAAGCAATAGAAGATGATCTATCTGAAAAAACTCCATCTAGGTATGTTCAAAAGAATCATCCACAATCTCAAATTTTGGGAGAAAAGGGATCAGGTGTTCAAACAAGAAGAACTCTTGTAGGATATCCTATCTATCTAGCATTTCTATCCACTATTGAACCAAAAAATGTCATTCAAGCTAGAAAAGATGAATGTTGGATTCAAGCCATGAATTAAGAACTTGATCAGATTGAAAAGAATCACACTTTGGAATTAGTTCCAAGACCTCATGATAAAAATGTTACTGGAACAAAATGGATATTCAAAAACAAGTTAAATGATAATGGAGATGTTATTAGAAACAAAGCTAGACTTGTTTGTAAAGGGTATGCTCAACAAGAAGGTATAGACTTTGAAGAAACATATGCTCCTGTAGCTAGACTTGAAGCCATAAGAATGTTTCTTTCCTTTTCAAGATTTCAACAATTCAAAGTTTATCAAATGGATGTTAAATCTACTTTACTCAATGGTGATCTAGAAGAAGAAGTTTATATAGAAAAACCAGAAGGATTCATTTTGGGAAATGATGAAAAACTTGTTTGTAAACTTGAAAGGGCTTTATATGGTCTCAAACAAGATCCAAGGGCATGGTACTATCGTCTTGACAAATATCTTCATCAACAAGGTTTTTCAAAGGGATCTGATGATAGCAACTTATACACAAAAACTAAAAAATGATAAACTATTGATTGTAGTTGTATATGTTGATCACATAATTTTTGGGAGTAATGAAGAGTCCATGAGTTAGAAATTTGCTTCTGTTATACAACAAGAATTTGAAATGTCTTTAATTGGGGAACTAACCTTTTTTCTTGGCTTACAAGTGCAACAAGCAACAAATGGCATATTTTTATCACAAGCAAAATATCTTAAGAAAATTTTAAAGAAGTATGGGATGGAAGACTGCAAAACTGTCAGTACACCAATGGTAACTGGGTGTAACCTCAGTTCTCATGATGATTCTCCCATGGTGAATCGAGCAGAATATAGATCCATGATTGGAAGTCTACTTTATCTAACCGGGACAAGACCTGACATTATGCATGAAGTTAGGATTGTTGGACGATTTCAAGCTAATCCAAAATAGTCTCACCTTCAGGCTATAAAAATAATATTCAAATATTTACAAGGGACTCAAGATTTTGGTCTATGGTATCCAAAGAATGTTGATCTCACTCTTCATGCTTAAACAGATGCGGATTGGGCTGGAAATGTTGATGATTGAAAAAGCACTAGTGGTGGTACATTCTATATGGGGCCCCGATTAGTAACTTGGTTCAGCAAGAAACAAAGTTCTATTGCCTTATCTATAGTAGAAGTAGAATATATGGTTGCCGCATCATGTTGCACACAAATACATTGGATGATGCAAACTTTACAAGGCATTCAAATCAAATGTTCACCTCCCATCTCCATTTTTTGTGATAATACAAGTGCCATTAGTATCTCAAAGAATCCTGTTATGCATTCTAAGACCAAGCACATTCCTATCAAGTATCACTTCTTATGTGAACAAGTGCTTGAAAAAAATATTAAATTGGAGTATGTTCCCTCCAAAGAACAAGTTGACGATATATTTAATAAACCTCCTCCCAGGGAAGCATTCAAATATCTCAGACAGAAGCTGGGAGTTTTCTATGCCTCTCAGATCAAATCTGCTTAATTTCAGAAGATTAAATTCAATACACAGGTTTCATAAAGGATAAATGCATATATACGCGAGTTTCTGTGCATAAAACCACGTATGGGTTTTGCTAAGAAAAATTCTCTGAGTCGACGTCTCAGAACAATTGTGGTGTTATTGGGTAATCTATGTTGTTGTTCCAGTATTCATATTTCTATATCATTCTCTGATATTTATCTCCTTGATGAATATGCTTTGATGATTTGGTTATTGAAGGTATTCAGGATGCACAAGCTAAGGGGGAGCACCTGTCTTATGGAAAAGGATGCATTGTTGGCATTCTGTTCGGTTACTGCGTTATGATATCATGTTTGAGATTCTTTGGTTTTGGTCATAAATATTCATATATGTAATTTGATGAAAAAGGTCATGTTGAGACCTATGATGTAAAATTGTTATATTCAATCATTTAAGGACTTGTTCAAATTTGTAAACCCACTTGGTTGGGCAGTTGAGTCAAACATGTAATTCCACTTGGTTGGATCATTGATGTAAGTATGGGTCCTTGGTGATAGGAAAGGTCATACTAGATTGAGTTATAGAGCCATGTACTTCATTGAAAAATCTATCTACAGATTCATCATGAACTCAGGGGGAGCATGGTAAATTGAGTGCACATCAGATCTTCAGAGCTCATTTTTCTACAAGGAAAGAGAAACCTTGTTTTGCTTTTGATCCACCCTTTGCCCTTGATGTCAAAGGGGGAGAGTATTTTGGTGGTTGAATAATGGTTATGATTAATGTATTTATCTATTGTGGTAATAAAAAACCATCATGGTTGCCATCAAGTCCAAAGGGGGATATTGTTGGCAATATGATACAATATGTTGTCCTTGATGGAAACCTACTTGATGAAGTTGTCTGTGATGGAAACCTACTTAATGAGTTTCCTTTTGATAAGAAACCTATGTGTTAAAGATGTTAAATGATGTTTCTATAGGTTAGTTCAGATGTGACAGAGAAAGGAATTTTAGTAAGTGCAAGAGAGATGAAAGAAGAAATATTTCTCAATGTATACGTAGGTTTAATGAAGGCAACCCGCGTACGGAAGCAATGTATATGCTACTTTTATGAAGGCAACCCGCATATACATTCATAATAAGTATATAACCAGTTTTTATGACTAGAAGTCGTGTATACACGCGGATAAGAATGATCTAAGTCGCGTATGCCTTTTGCACTCTAAAATTATGAAACCAAGGGGCATCACCATGGTATTAGCCCACAGTATTGAGTGTTGTATTGTCTATTTGAATCCGTCCAAACTTACCATCATCTGTTGTGTGGTTTTGAATCATGGTATTGGTAAAGGCTAAATCTATATAAGGAGAAGAAGATCATAGTGCAAAGGCGTGCATGAGTAAGGGTTGTTACTGAATAAATTTCTCTGAGGTATATCTATATGGGATGAAATCTATTTTAATTGATAGATTTGAATCTATGATGCACCCATGGATACAATGATGGTTTAGGATCTCTAGTTTTGAAATGGCTATGCTCTTGTGTGATCCATTGAAGAGATGATTAGATCTATGACCTGGCGCAAGTTTGCTGAAGTCAAGTAAAGAAATCTAGGTAAGTTCTATGGATCTAGTTCATTCTGGAAAGTTTATATTTACAGATCTATACACTAGTTCGTCTCAGTAAAAGCGCGTATATACATGGGTCTGCTTCAGAAAAGGCACGTATGGCAGTTAGGGTTTTCTGAAGTTTATTGCGGAGGTTTTTCCGTTATTCCTGCTATTTTTCTGTTGTCTGTCAATAAAGTCTTCTTGTAGATCTAGGTTGTCTGAATACTATATATGTTGCTAAGTTTATTATGTACAAATTTGATCAATGAGAGAATAAACATGGTTGATGGTGACTAACCGATGAAGGGTTCTGAATTTATAAATATATATGACTGAAAGCCTTAGATCTGGATTTGTGACTGATTACATTATGAAAAACGGTATTCACAGAGTTATATGCAGGTTGGTGTGAAGGAAAGCACATATACATGCAGGTTCAGTGAAGCAAAGTAGTGTATGGATTTTAAGTTGATGAATGTTTAGGGTTGAGTTTGTTTCTGCATATTGATTCTGAAGTCTAGGTTATTTCTGAAGTTCTGGTTACAGTGGTCTCACTATTCTAATTGAAATATTGGGTAAAGTTTATGATTGTTGTTTTTTATGAAGAGTTGCGCTGATGTTGTTTGATACAAAATGAAAATTGATGAAACTTGGTCTGTAGTGGTTTTGAGGGTTGAAGCCTTCAGTGTGGAAGTAGAAGCTTCCTGCCAATAGAAGCCGGGGTTCTGATCAGGGGGTTGAAAGCTCCCTTCCAGTAGTGGCTGGTAAACGAGATTAGGGGGTTGTAGCTCCCTTCCAGTAGTATCTAGAAAACGAGAGAAGGTTGTAGCCTTCTGCAGGTAGATGCCTGCGTACTGATATGAGTGTACATCAGTACAATATTGTAAACAATTTTCCAAATAATAAATATTGAAGACAAAGATGACAACAATGGTGGTTTTTTCCCAAATTGGGTTTCCACCTTAAATATTGGTGTTCATGTGTGTTTCTCTTGTGTGATTATTTATACTGTTGTTATTGCACATTTTTACTGATTATCTAACAGATGCATGCTTGGTAAACTGACTTAAAGATTGTTCTAGAAAATGTTTTCCAATCTGCAAAATTATATTAGTATACATTAGTTTCTTTTATTATATGCGCATGTATATGCGAGTTGGGTTCATCAAAGCTGCGTATGGAATTCTATAAAGAAAAAGTTAAAATATTTTTAGTAAGCTCTAAATACTAATTCACCCCCCCTCTCAGTATTTTTCCCAATAGGTACATGTCAAAGCATGTATTCCAAGTGTGCACATGATGTTATTTGTCATCTTGATGTGTACATGGCTCCAGTGGAAGTATTCATATACTTGAAAAAGGTTTTGTTTTTCAAGTAGAGTAGGGAAGTGAAAAAGAAAAAAAATAAAAAAGGGAAAAAAATAAAATCTCAGGTGAAAACCTCTTTTGAGGCGTTTGAGATTCTCTCACTGATTGAAAACCTCCATGAGGCGGTTATTTGGTTGAAAAAAGAAGAAGAGAAAAATAAAATATCCTAGGTGAAAACCTCCTCTGAGGCACCTAGGTAGACCTACTAGTTGAAAACCTCATTTAGGTAGCTAGTAGGCCTTAAAAAAAATTTGCATTTCTCCTTGTATCTCTCTCTAATGAATGCAGATGCTCTTTAACCTCTGCAAGCAGAAAACAACAAGTTGGAAAAAATTAAAATTTGGTCAAAACTGTAGTAAAAGGTAGTCAAACTTATAATTCCTCCTCCCGTGATTAGAATCTCCAAAAGGACCTCAAGCAGATTATCACATGCAGCTTCAGAGCAGCTTCAAAACTATCGAAGACAGCTTCAACAACCATATCAACAGCTTCAATATCACCAGCAAAAATAAATCAATGGTAAGGCTCAGGTATGCAATCATCTAACCCTTTCTTCAAATCTATTTTAGCTTAAGAAAACATTAAAAAGTGTGAGAATGAAAGTTTTTGTTATAGCCAAAATCAGTAGCAGGGCGACTTGAGCCTTATCTAGCGACTAGCCTCACTTTTTCCACCAAGAAGAGGAACAAGACAAAACTGAAAAGGACTTGAGAAAGTGGGTAGTAAGCAGTTAATGTAATGAAAGACAAGGAGTGCCAAAGGGGCAACCAAGGGCGATCTTAGTTCACAAAAAAAAGAACCATGAGTTTATTCTTTATGCAATTTAAAAAAAAAGAAAAAGAAAATAAAATAAAAGGTGGTTCCACCACCTCTTGGCATGCGAAACAGAGTTTCTTAAGGCACCTAAGGACCTCCATTCAACACCTACAAGAAAAATTGCAAATAGAGGAGTAGCAAGAAGATTAGAACGGGGAGCAACACATAGGCCAATAAACAAAAAAAAGAAGAAGCTAGCATGCAGGAAGAACTAGAATCCAGAGGGGATGAATAGGTTGCTTAGAGGATGAGAAACAATTTCATTAGGGTGGTGATGATGGGCCTCTAAATTAGATATAAAAAAAGGCCCATCTAACCTTTCTTAGGCCCATCTAACCTTCCTTATGCACATAAAAGATATATTAAATCTCCGCTCTACACTTAATAATGTTTTCTTATGCTTTAATATGATCTTAGGAAGGTTTAAAGGTAGTTATATATTTGTGCCTAATATTAGTTATTTTTGTAGAATATTATGAGAATATTGGGAAGATTATGCAGATTTGGAGAAGGAGATAATTTAGGGACTTCCTCCCTGCCGCTGGAAGATCAAGATTGAAGAATAAATGAGCACAATATTAGGAAATTATTGAGAAATCTTGGAGATATTCAAAGGGGTTGTTCACCCTCCTTAACTATCAAAGGCAACCAAGCAACTTGAAGACCAAAGTGCACTCAATCTATGGTTTACTTGAAGTCAAAGTGGACTCAATCACTATTTGCTAGGGAGTTATTTATAGCTGCCCTTGAGGATAAATAAAGTTGATCAAGAGCTAATTAGGGTCGATTTTGGTGGATTTGATTCCATTCATAACTTTTTCTGCAAGCTATGAAGCTTTTTATTATTGTACTTAGTGATTAAACTTTCAGAAATGTAACAAGGCTATTATCTTCCTGAAATGAGAAAAAATAATCCATTTTACTGATTTAGTTCCAAAGAGACGGGTTCATGGGTTAGGGCCCAACCCATGTGCCTTTGCTTCTCTGCTCTTATCATTTTTTCCTTTCTATCATTTAGCTAGTTTTTTTTCTGTCATTTAGTTAGTTCTGCTTCTGATAGTTTCATTGCTATTTAGTTTTTTCTTTGAGTGTGTTGTTGTAGTTTTTCATTTTCTTATGAGTGTAATAGAATAGAGGAAAAATCCAAATGCTGTGGATTGAGCCTTCCCCTCTCATCTTTGTCCATAGAGTCGAGGAGGGTAGACCTTCCCATGGGCCAAAAATTACTTTCTGGTTCATTGTTTCTGAGTTTAGGGAAGAAATTGCATTACCAGTCCGAGTCTTTATTTCACTGTATTATCACGCATTCATCTATTTTTCGTGCATGGATCAACAGGGTTGTTTGTAGGAATACGCATCAAAAGTTTCAGAGAAGTTCATTAAGCCGTTCCGCTTCATTTTCCAATTCCTCTCCATCTCTGTGTTAAGCTTCTGAACCTTGCTGTTGTGCCTCCATTTCCCTCATTTTTCTCTTCTTATCAGCTGTCGCACCCTTTTTATTCACAAAAAACATTAAAAGTTTGACCTCCGCCTTTCCTCCTCAAAATTCCCACTATCGCATATCGCATCTCGCAGGATCCTCCATCTCCTTCCTTTTTTGTTCATCAACATCTCTGCGATTTTCCATTTCACCTTACCTTTATTGATCATTACGAAATTATTCAAAGAACCTTTTAGAAATCGACCTTTCCCTTCTCCCTTTAATAATTACTGCAAATCGAAATCGCATTTTCCATTTGGTCCTTATTAACACTTTCCGCTTCCAGACCCTGATTACGGTATTACTTTGTGACTTACCTTCGCCATATATATTATTAAAAATCTTCAAAACATTGGAAACCACTTTACCCTTACCTTTGAACTTACCACATTTCCCTTTCGCCCCATCGCATTTCGCAACATTTTCCCTTTTTTCTTTATATACTTGTCACAAATCGCAAATCAAATTTCTCATTTGGTTCCCATTAATAATTTCTGGTTCCGGACCCCGATTGTGATATTACCATACTCCGCTGCCATGCCACCCATCACATTTTTCAACCTTTCCCTTTTTCCTTTAAATACTTGTCGCAAATCGCAAATCACATTTTCTATTGGTTTCCATTAATACTTTCCGCCTTCAAACCCCAATTATGATATTACCATACTCTACTGCCACGTCATCCCTATCGCAAATTGTATTTCACAGTTTTGGTCGTATCACATTTTTCACTTCACACTTTCCTCCCAATAGCACTACTGCTTCTCCTCCAGATTTGCAATGTTGCAAATTGCGATTTCGTACATCGCATATCGCATTTGTATCCGCCAATTATAAATCTGCCATCCCATATTTCAAGCCTCCCACTCTAGAGCATATTTTTGATATTATAAGATTTAATAAAGTCCAAACCCCTCTTTCCACACCTCTAAGCCTTGTCCCATATGTTCAAGCCCTCCTTTATCATGTTTAGCCTTTTTTCCTCAAAACTGCAAGCAACACTTTTTCAAGTTTAGTTAGATCATGAATAGTTGTATGGTTAGAAGCATGGTAGCATGGTAGAGTGCATTTAGCAGTTTTTCCCATTAAGTGTGGCTTAAATTAGTTTCCTTTCTGCCATTTATTTTCAACAAGTTAAACTAGTATCCTTTCCTTTATTTCATTTCTGCAATTTAAATTAGTTTCCTTTCTGCCATTTATTTTCAGCAAGTTAGAATTAGTTTTCTTTCCTTTCATTTGTTTTTATAAATTTAATTTAGATTCCTTTCTGTCATTTCCTTTTTGCAATTTAGTTTAGCTTCTTTGAAGTGTGACAGACTTCATCGAGAAACCCTAGAAGTAGCACCCTTTCGTAGAGTGGAAGAGGATGACATGAGTAGAATGCATCTGCTGTGTATATATCACTGTCACCTATAAGTTTTTATGAACCTGTAGAAATTATATAACTTATGTGGTATATATCCAAGATTCTCCTGATCACACACTATTTTAACTTCATGCACAATACAAAATCTATTCCACCATTGATCATCACATACGGAAATTAAATCAATTGCAATGCACACATGAAACCATAAAATTTCACACACATTAACACAGTGATTTAATGGGAAAGCCTGAAGCTAAAAGCCCCAACTATCTGTATATAATATATGTCATAGAGATCATGTAACAATCCTCATACAGATCTGAACATGTCAAGACAATCGCTACACACTAATCAGGCCCGATCTAGCAAATCCATGCATCGATCTCTGCCACCTACTAGCTTGCCTCTACTGTGCAATCCCTGATGAAGAATGGCTCTGAATGAACTCGAATCCACCTGGCTTTCACTGTGCAATACTCATTTTCATCTCCACTGGGTGTTGGATGCAATCAATACATCACTATAGTCACGACTGATAGTCATCTTTCCCTTTCACCTATCTCTCCACTAGTCTCCACTGAAACTGTCCATGCACTATAGTTAACTAAAACATTCTTCAGTTGATTAATGAGTTAATATTTAGTGAATTAATTATTAATTAATTCACACCACTCTCACTAGTGTATCAATCAGTTAGACTAGATACAACTAGCTCAACTGTGTCTAACTGAGTTAAACTGAACATAACTCTAGCAACTACTTCTACAACTCCACCAAACTCTGTCACATGAGTTCCAATTGAAGTATTCATGCATTAGCTCCGGAAAACCCTCGGGAATAGCGTAATTCCTTCTGTTAGCTCTTATGCCACATCTGTGCACTTAACTGAAGTGCTCCAAGAGAATAAGATAATGTTTAGAGTCCAAATATTATTAAGAGCTAATAATATTCGACATATCTATTTTTAGACTAGAAATATAAAAATAGATTCCACCCAATATATCTAAAAACAGAAGTCCATATATTTTTCCAACTTGGCCAACCAGCCACAAATAGCATCCTGTAACTCATAGAATATGATCGACATGTCTAAAAGTAGACATAGTCTAAAAATAGACTTTGCGTCAAAAATAGCCTGCGGGCCCACTTAGTGAAGGCGAATCTTTTCACTAAGCTCATCATCTTGTTGAATCTCAACACTCCCTCTCAACAAGATAGGGATTATCTGCCACCCCGATCCTGTCTCTATGGTATTAGAATTTGCTCCTGGTGAGTGCCTTCATCAGAATATCAGCATCCTGATCCTCTGTAGGAATGTAAGGTAGTAACATGATCTTCCGCTGCACACAATCTCTAATATGATGGTACTGAATGTCAACATGTTTAGATCTATCATGAAAAACTGGATTAACCGAGAGTTTAATGCAACTCTGATTATCACAATATATCACAGTAGGATCTAAGTGTGAACCGAACAACCCGACCATGATCTTCCTCATCCATATAGCCTCGCATGCAGCCAAACTTGCTGCCATGTACTCGGCCTCCACTGAACTGAGTGCCACAGATCTCTGTTTCCTACAGTACTAAGAAAATACTATAGACCCGATACTGAAAATCCCTCCAGATGTGCTCTTTCTGTCCGTTGGGTTCCCTGCCCAATATGCATCCATGAATCCATGCAACTTCACTTCATCCAACTGTCTGTACCATAATCCATATCCCAATGTGCCCCTGAGATACCTCAGGACATGCTTGCCTGCCTTCCAAAAGAGCTTGGTAGGCTTAACCATAGCTTGTGAAAGCTGGTTAACAACATAACATATGTCCGATTGTGTATTGACCAAATACATGAGCAAACCAACCAACTGTCGATAAACAGTGGCATCCACTACCTCTGCCAATGTAGCATCCTCTTTCCTCCAACCACCAGGAAGAGGAGTGTCGATAGGCTTGCAGCCTTGCATTTTGAACTTCTCCAGTATCTCCTGGGCATACTTTCCTTGAGACACAAATAGTCCACCCTTCCGCTGCCAAATTTCCAATCCCATGAAATAATGAAGGAGGCCCAAGTCCTTCATCTCAAACTCCTTTGCAAGATCAACCTTGCATGAGTGTGTCAACAATTCATCACCTGTTAGTAACAAATCATCTACATAAAGTACAATGATCAGCAACTTACCCTCAACCATAATCTAGTACAGGTTAGGATCCGCCTCACTCTTGGTAAAACCAAGTCTGGTGAAATAACTGTCTATCCATGTGTACCAAGCACGAGGTGCTTGTTTCAGCCCATACATCACTCTTTTGAGCTTGCACACATGCGACTCACTACTGAAGATTTTGAATCATTCAGGCTACTCTATGTACACCTCCTCCTCAATGACTCCGTTGAGGAACGCAGTCTTCACATCCATCTGATGAATGTGCCAACCCATATGCACTTAGAGAGCAAGGATGCTCCGTATGGAAGAATACCTTGCGACAGGTGCAAAGGTTTCTTCATAGTCGATCCCCTCAATCTGTGAGAAGCCCTAGGAAAAAAATATTTCCTTGTACTTCTCGACGCTCCTGTCAGCAGCTTGCTTCACTTTGTAGATCCATCTTGAACCTACCACTGATTTCCCTTCCGGCCTTGGGACAATCTCCCATGCACTGTTTCTGACAATCGAATCATACTCTTCCACCATGGCATCTACCCATGCAGGGTCCTCCACAACTTCCTCGAAAGAGGATGGCTCCGTCACGATACACTTGCTCATCAGAGCCATGTATCAAGTATATCGGTCAGGTGACTGTCTCTTTCTGCGCTGTGATGTAGGTGCTCCTACATTTTGCGCTGCATCAAGATTTAGTCGCTTAGCTTCTATAGTGTGCTTCCTCCCTCTGATGTTTGGCACTACATGAGTGGTTTCTTCCACTCCATGAACCTCCTCTTGTGGCTGATCCACATCCTAAGGCTCATATTTAGGAACTAATAGCTCCTCATCTGCATGCAAGTGTAGCTCCCTCTCAAGCGACAACTTCATGGCTTTCTCCTCATGAAATTTGATATCCCGTCGCACAACAGTCTTTCGACTGTCTGGAAAATACACACGATAGTTGTGGGGTGTTTCTGTGTACCCCACAAATATTCCAACCTTTGCGGTCGGCTCCAGCTTCTTCCTGGCATCCTTCGTCACATGAATGTAAACAGGTGAGCCAAAAATCTTCAAATGAGAAATATCAGGCTTCTTACTAGAAAACACCTCGTCGGGTGTACTCATGCCAAGTACTCTATGAGGACAACGGTTTTGCACATAAAACACAGTGCTGCATGCTTCAGCCCACAAGTGTATGGGAAGGACCTAATCATGCAACATCACCCGTGCAGCACCCACGATCGTTCTGTTCTTTCTCTTTGCGACCCCATTCTGCTGTGGGTTATGAGGCGCTATGAGTTATCCTCGAATTCCTTCTGCGCTATAAAATTATTTGAATTCACCAGAGATGAATTCACCACCTTTATCGCTCCTAAGAGCCTTCACCTGCTTCCCCGACTCTTTCTCAACCATCGCCTTGAACTCACAGAGCTTTGAGTATGTCTCGCTCTTCTTTTGCATGAAGAAGATCCAACACTTACGAGAAAATTCATCAACAAATATCATATAATACCTGTGCTTTGCTATCAAAGCTACTGAGAAAGGTCCACACACGTCTATGTGAATTCTCTCAAGGATCGTCGTGGCGTGAATATCCTTCTCATGAAAGGTGGCTTTCACAAATTTTCCCAAAGTACATCCCTTGCACTGATATGACTGTGCAAGTGTACCCTTGGGAAGCCCGGTAGAAATCTGCTACAAAATTTTCAAAGCACCTTGGTGAAGATGGCCCATTCTCCTGTGCCAAAATTCGCCCTCATCCCAGCTCACCACTCCTTTTGCTTTTCCTGCCATTTTTGCGCAGCCATCTACCTGCAATTGATAAAGGTTCTTAACTCGAACCCCTATCCTCCGGGTTTCACCAGTTGCCTTACTTCGCAGGAAAGCCTTTCCCTCGCTAAAGACAACATCATATCCCTTGTCTTCCAACATCGCATAGAGATCAGATTCTTCTTCAATCTTGGAACATGCATGAAATCCTTCAATATGAAAGGTTTACCAGACTCCATCTTAAATGAAATGGTCCCGATACCAATCGCAATGTATCTACCATCATCTCTCATCTCGATGTGCACTCCAAGATCCTTCTCATCCAAATCAGTAAACAAATCTTTGTCTCCAGTCATATCGAAAGACGCACCATTATCAAGAAACCACACTGATCCCATCACACTTGAAACCAAGCATGTGATCAGTGAAAAATCCAGCTCAAACTGCAAGGCTAAGGCCTCTCTAGTTGCAGATCCAACAACCTGCTTATTTTTCTTCTTATGTGGACAATTAGTGGCGTAATGTCCATGTTGGTGACAGCGAAAGCACTTCACCTTGGACAAGTCTTGCTTCTTTCCTTTCGCACTGAATTGAGAAGGATTTTTCTTTCCCTTCCCTTTCCTTGCTTTGGTAGCCAAAGCAAAATTTTCTTCATCTTCATTCTTTGATGAAGATCCATCCCTGGTACCCCGCCTTATCTCCTCCTGCACAAGATCTGACCAAAGTCGCTCCCATCGTGGCAGTTTCTCCTGACCATTGACAGAGTCTTCGTAGCTATGCCAACTCTTTGGAAGGCCAAGGAGAGCCAAGATCACCAAGTCCTCTTCATCTACAGTAACCCCCACACTTCCCAGCTCATCCCTGCACTAGAAAAACTTCGTGAGGTACTTGGGTATACTTTCGCCCTTCTCCATTTTTATTTTCCGAGCTTGTCTTTAAGTGCCAACTTCCTCTGGTCACTTATGCTTTGGAACAATTCTATTAAAGCTTTCCACATCAAGAATGGACAAGAGTTACCATGAAGGCTGGAAAATACGTGATCCTTCACACCTTCCAACATAATTCTTCGACATTTTGATGTCTTATTTTGCCATGTGTCAAGTGCGGCTGCATCGCTAGAAGAAGGTTTCCGAATTTCTGCATCTATGAACTCCTTCAACCCATTATCATCCAGCATCGCCTCAATCCTGACCTTCCATGCAATATAATTCAAGCTTCCCTCAAGGGCATACTCCAATCGCAATACATTGAAAGACATTTCAATGAATGCTCAAATTTGACACCAAGAAAACACTGCAACAAATTCGAGTTCCACTAGGACAAAACTCAACCGCTTCAATAATTGCAATCTGCTCTGATCAATATCACTCTGATACCATGTAGAAATTATATAACTTATGTGTTATATATCCAAGATTCTCCTGATCGCACACTATTTTAACTTCTTGAAAAATACAGAATCTATTCCACCATTGATCATCACATGCGGAAATTAAATCAATTGCAATGCACACATGAAACCATAAAAATTCACACACATTAACACAGTGATTTAACGGGAAATCCTAAAGCTAAAAAACCCAACTATCTGTATATAATATATGTCATAGATATCATGTAAAAATCCTCATACAAAGCTAAACATGTCAAGCTCTCAGTACAATACAATCGCTACACACTAATTAGGCCTGATCTAGCAAATCTATGCACCAATATCTACCACCTGCTAGCCTGCATCTACTGCGCAATCCCTGCTTAATAATGGCTCTGAATGAACTCGAATCCACCTGGCTTGCACTGCGAAATCCTCATTGGCATCTCCACTGAGTGTTGGATGCAATCAGTGCATCACTATAGTCACAGTTGATAGTCATCTTGCCCTTTCACCTATCTCTCCACTGGTCTCCACTAAAACTGTCCATGCACTGTAGTTAACTGATGTATTCTTCAGTTGATTAATGAGTTAATATTTAGTGAATCAATTATTAATTAATTCACACCACTCTCACTAGTGTATCAATCAACTAGACTAGATACAACTAGCTCAACTGTGTCTAACAGAGTTAAACTGAACACAACTCCACCAACTACTTCTACAACTCCACCAAACTTTGTCACATGAGTTCTAACTGAAGTCCTCATGCATTAGCTCCAGTAAACCCTCAGGAATAGCGTAATTCCTTTTGTCAGCTCCTGTGCCACATCTATGCACTTAACTGAAGTGCTCCAAGAGAATAAGATAATGTTTAGAGTCCAAATATTATTAAGAGCTAATAATATTCGACATATCTATTTTTAGACTGGTAATCTAAAAATAGATTCCACCCAATATGTCTAAAAATAGAAGTCCATATATTTTTCCAACTTGACCAACCATCCACAAATAGCATCCTGCAACTCATAGAATATGATTGACATGTCTAAAAATAGACATAGTCTAAAAATAGACTTTGCGCCAAAAATAGCCTGTGGGTCCACTTAGTGAAGGCAACTCTTTTCACTAAGCTCATCATCTTGTTGAATCTCAAAAGAACCCCATGTTGATAAAGTAAAGTAGGGCAACTCCTGGGAGTTGCAACACTGTTGGTGTAGTACCAGGGCTCTCCAACAACCATATGACTTACCCATTCAGATTCCTCCATAGGTTCAATTATTCCAGCCTTAAGCATCTTGTCCAATTATTTCTTCATTTTTTCCTTATATTTGGTGTTCAGCCTATATGGTTTCTATTTCACATGCTTTAGGTTTGGCTTCAGATTGATCCTCATAACTTTGAGGTCTCCTACTATTCCCTTCAGTTCAAAAAACTTAGTGGGAAAGAGATCCTGATATTCATGGAACAGATCTACAACCTTGATAAATGTATCTGCATCCCAATAATCTCCAATTAGTTTGAACTTTGGTTCCTCTTCCATCCCTGTATTCATGTTAGCTTGAGGGGTCCTAACCCAGGTTTGGAGTTATCGTGCAACCAATAAAACCCTCCAACTACTAGCCCTTTCAGTAGTGATTTTCTTGCGTAGATCAAAGTCTCACCTGAGGCAGTATGGGGGGGTGATGGAACCAAGTTTTTGCACCTTGAGGAAGCTTTTGATGTAGTGGCCCTAATTAGACTTAGTGTAGATAATATAACAAATGTGCACATGCAAAGGCAACAGATCAAACCCTTCCATAAATTATCAGGGAATGTGCGCATGCAAAGACAATAGATCAAACCCTTCCATAAATTATCAGGGAATACTTCAATATATTTGCACACAATAATTAAGTATACTTTATCCAAATCTATTCATATAACATCAACTGATATTCGTGCACAATTTACTTCATTCAGATCTACTAATTAACTAATATTTGCGCAAATTCAATTAACCATTAACAAAAGTAAATGTGCAATAACATAACTGATTTAGATATTAAAGAAAATAACAAATAATCAATACAACATATCACATAAGCATCTAGGTTTGCTAAAAATGTCTTCTTTATTAAGAGATCTATCAATTTAGTACATACAATCCTTCTGCGCACACAACCAACAGATTTCGCAAACAATCAGGACTTAGTTGTTTGCGAACAAAGCCAACAGGAGCCTTTCTACCCAAAATCCCAAACTTAGATCAAAACATTAACAACAACCATACATCCAATATATTGATTGACTCTACTTGACTCAATCCTTACATATTTATACTATCTAGACACACATATACCATGGTCTCAAACCATGGTTTGAGACTCATGGTTTTTCCCTTTAAACCCATTACAATGATTAAGGGACTTTGCCCAGCCCCCAAATCCCCTTTGACTACTTGCATGCAGCGCATACAACAAAAACTATACAAAATTAACCCAAAAATGTGCCCTAGGGGACCTCGCTCCAACAGGCCCCCAACACAAACTCGTGACTCATCCCAAGTCCCTACGGGGTGGTCGTCTTCATCTTCGCTTTCAGAGCTTCGACAGAGCTCTGGAGTGGAAATATGACTTCAACACTTTATGTGGCTACACTCTGAACTTCATCCACCAATTTTTCTATTGTCGGCCCCTCAGCTGCCAAATTGATGCTCTACTGGGTTTGCTATAGGATTTTGAGGGCACCATCAAGATTTAGTGAGAGCTGCATGGCTTCCTCATCCCAAGGTTTCATCCTGGTTTCCAATAGCTGATCTTGGTTGCACAGGTCCTCGATTTTTTTTCTAAATTTCCTTACCTTCATGCAATCAGGTAAGCTTATTCTCTGTTATTAATGTGGGTGCCACCATCCTAATTTCGGTGAACTATTGTTCCTTAATACACAAATAATTTCTTAGATGTTGTACCATCGGGTCTTTTTGAACAACTATCAAAATTCCCATTGCTTCATCCAATAATATTCCACATTTTGTCACTGTGACTGATACACTGTTTGTGGTAGCCTTGACCTCTACTCTACATTGTGCTCTGACTTCCAGCGGTGTCTCAGGCTAGAGCTTCATCTGTAGCTCAATAATCTATTTCTTGAACTTGGCCTGGACAGTCTGGATCTCGATGCGTGATGTCTTGAGTGCAGTGTCTAGGCCCTCTAATTTTTGTGTTTGTGCAACTGATGCAGGGACAATGACCTTTAGCAGGTCCCTGCACACTTGATCGATCATCGCCTCTAATACAACACATTGATCCTCAGCTGCGCAATGCGCTTCTTATGTTGTCTGCTACTTCTACTGTAGCACTACTGCTTGTTGTTGAGCCTCATTGGAAGCATGGAAGGCATGAGCCTCCTGATACTACAATTCATCCACGATCATGTTGTGGATCACATGTGTTAGGTCCCTGTAATTTTTTCATATTGGTAAGATCAAATAGACAAGGGTAACATCAAACCAAATTTGGAGTCCTAGGACCTAGCCTTCCTCGACTCAGAGAGGGCTCTCTCTATATTTGTATAAAAGATATAACTTGATTGATTTAGGATGCTAATTTTAGGCTAGTTAAAATGATAGGGATAGTTTGTTTGGTTTTTTTTGGTTGGGTTTCTTTTTAAGAAGAACATATAGAGTAAGAGAAATTCAAACCATTGGGCTATGGGGTCTGTGAAAGGCTTGAAAATTACAACAATAAATCAAGGGTGTTTCATAGGGAAAGTTAACAAAGCCAAATGGATCTTAATATCTTATGTGGATGTGAAATGAACATTAAATTGTGAGTTTAGTAGGTTTAAAGGGAAATTAAGAATCCTTTAACATATAATAGAACAAGAAGAGTCGTTAAGATCATTATTCTTTAAGAAAGAACCAAAGGACAGGGCACACCATAAAATTATTTGGCCAAACTTCACCAAGTAAACTCTACGACAACAATCCAGCAAACCCTAGAGAGCAGGGAACTCCTAAATTCTCCATCTATTTACCTTCAGACAAAGAAAACATTTAAGATGACACATAAGTGATGATTAAAGAGCAGGGAACTCCTAAATTCTTCAATCAGACTTTAAAATACCTTCAAAGTGACTATTCAAGATGGACCAAAGGACATGGAAAACCATAAACTTCTTTAGCTAAACCCTAATAAGTAAACTTCAAAGAAAGGCCTTAAAAACAATGCTTCAAGCTACACCACAGGACATGGCATACCATAAACTTCTTTGGTTTGAATCTTATTAAATAATTTTCAAGACAACAACCTAGGTGGAATCAGAGAGCAATTAAGAATTCTCTAATCAGACCTAGTTGAGGAAAACATTTAAACAACAGAGAGCAGACATGCTTAAGGTGCCTCTAACAACATATCTTGACCTAGATATTTTTCTCTGTTATAAGAGAAAGGATGAAAAATATGAAAAAAAAAGGAAACAAGTACATGATAAGAACAACATCACCATTTAACAAAATTCATGAATCCTGTGAATGTGCATCCTCCATTAACATTCAATCCAAAATAGTTACAAAGCTCCAAAGCCAATTTCTTCACAACTCAAAATCTATGTAATATTCAACTCAACAATCAACCAACAAAAATTATGAAGCATACATGCAGTATTTATCTGTAAAATGAGGAGGTGAAACCCTAGCTAGGGTTTTAGATGTCATTTATTACATAGTTAAATTCATTTTGACCTTTGAGACCATGCAAGGCCCAAGGAAAAATATCTAAAACTCATCCATTGCAATAATAACTTCTAACATAAATACTGAGATAATTTTGGAATAAGTTTGAATTTAAGGATTCAAAACATCTTTTGCAATAAATCCTGGTAAGGGCGCAAATCCAAGGTACAGGGGCACAGCACCAGTGCAAATGCGTAGTGCCAAGACTGAGAAAATGGCTTATTTTGAAGCTAACTTTTGGAGGGCTTCCCAGTGTCCAAATGAGCTCCATGATGGCTCATTGGAAAGGTCTCTGAGTTTGTTTTCAAAATATTCTTTCACTTTCTAGAATGGTGCCAATTTTCCTTGTCAAAAATCACTTCTCCCAATACTTCTAAACGCCCATCGCCAGTGCCAAAAAGAGGGCAGAAAGATGATTTTTTGGTAGTTTTTGGTGTTTTTGAGGGACCCTTTTTGCTTGAAATCCTCTGAAACGTTTTGAGGTTGATGTAATTTCCATTAGGAACATGAATATCCTGACTATTTTTCATTTGAGTTCCCCAAAAAAGAGCGCTACAAATATTCTGGGTTGAAAATTATCAAAAATTGCAGAAATTAATATGAGTGCAAAAATGTGCCAAAATGTTGGATTACTTGCTCATTGAGTGATTGAGGCATGAAGTGACAACTCAGAAAGTATGTCCAGCTTTTATTTCTCCCCTAGCTTGGTCAAACTTTCAATTTTGTCATTAGCTCTTTGAGCTTGGCTGATGAAATTCTCTCTTTTTTGTGCATGAAATTTGACTTTTTCCCTCAACAAGTCATTGTCCTTGTGAGCCTTGGCCAAGAGCTGCTTCAAGTGTTGGTTGACCCTCTCAAGCCATGCTTCTTTGTTTTCATTGATCTCTAGGGAAAAATTTTCATTTAGTGTAAGCTGGTTTTCTAGGTCAGTTTCCCTTTGTCTCTATAGGGCTAGAGATCTTTTCAGCCCTCTAATCCTTGGTATCTATCTTGGAAGTTGATCCTTCTCACCATCAAGCTCAATTAACTGAAACTCCTACTCAGTTTCATGTTTGTCCTTCTGCTCATCAATGATAGGCCCTGTAGCCTTTTCCTTGCCCTTATGTTCATTTCTCCTTGGCATTTGTCCCTCACCAAAAATGCCACTGTTTTCTTCCTCTTACATCGTCAAATTCTTATTTATAAAACCCTAAGGTGCAAGTGAAATGAGATGAAGGGAAGGGGGTGAAATGGCAGCTTGAAATATGAAGGGAATGAGTGTGAGTGAAGGGAGTGAATGAAAGGGAATGTGTGTAGGGACAAACTAGATGAATGTAAACCATAAATCAATGTAATTACCTTGTTTTTTGACTGATATTTCTTTTAGGAGGATGGAACAAGGGTCTCTCAAACTGAAATTAGGGTTTCATTTAGGGTTACATTTCATTTCATCCAAAAATGACCAAATAGCTTCAAAGCAAGGGCTTATGACACGTACTTACTGATTAGAAGTGTTTGGAGGATGATAGGAGAAATTTGAAGAAGCCTTGAACTTGTTTGAATGGCCCCAAACCTTAGCAAGCTTCTCTTTCTATGCGCACAACGCCATTGGCTGAGGGCGCAAAGCCCATCCAAATGCGCAACGCCAACCTTCTGAACGCGCATCACCAGGATGAAAAAACACAACACTATTTTGAAGGTCTTTCTGGTGTCCAAATTGATCCCAAGATATCTCGTTGGAAATATCTTGAAGTATAATTTCCAAATATACCTTTTTTTTCTGATTGAAGTTGATTTGACCTATAAAAAGTGGTTTCTTCCAAGACTAGTCAAAAAGTGCCGAATGAGGGTGCAGAAATGCAGAGTGCTGGCGCAGAAAAATTTTGGAGGCCTTCCTCAACTCTAAATTGGGCTCATGATAGCTCATTGGAAATCCATTCCAGTTTGGTTGTCATTTGGCTCATCAAGAAAGTCATTTGGAGACTCCAACTATGAGAAAACTTGATTTTCCCAAGGTCACTCCAGAAGTGCAGCAACTCTCCTGTGGCACTCATATTTTTGACATTGCTCTAAAACCATGACACTTGTGTAAAATATGAAGGAGTTTTTTCTTCTTGGACCAATGATGGACAAAAATCTCTCTCACTTTTGTTAATTTCATCCATGTTTGGTCAGAAACATAGTTTGAAGCAAAACTGGCCCTATGTGTGGCAAATGTTTTGTCGCTTTGAATGACTTCTTGGAAAATGATGGAGGCATGATGTTTATGAGCTGGTATGGCTTCATACTTGCTGATATGACCTAACATATGGATCCTCTACTCATATTCCTCTTTTTCATAGCAAACCCTAGCACAGTGGGAGAGAAAATTAGGGTTTAGTGCTTGTGAATAATGATGACTTGGGCACTAATACTCTTTCTGACTTTTTGGCATTGCAGGTTGATCAAGCATGGAGTTTGGATTTCTTTGCTCCACTTAGGCCAGTCATGATGATATTTTTCAATCCCTCTCATATATACGGCAACTTCATCAGAATGAAGGAATGACCTTGAAGAATGCAAAACCCTCATGACCTAATGGGAGTGCTTTTTGACCTGTCTTTGAATGAGATTTTAACTTAAAAAATTTCAAGTGAAAAGAGAATTTCCAAAAGTACTATTATGCTCAAGGGGACATGGGAATGAGTTATCAACAAGAAATCTTAGAGGGAGTATATATTTTACTGACAGGGGAAAATGGGGAAATGAGGTTCTAGGTAGGAAAGAAGGATGAAAATGAGAGGTATAGGCCCAAAATGAGTCTCTTAAGAGAAACAGGGTGAATTTGAGATGGAAAACTAATAGATAGGAATTTTTTTTTATGAATATAATGAAGGTAGTGAGATTTTTGAAACTCAAGATATTCAAGGAATATTGTTTTCAAAAAACTATAACCATTTTATAGTCATCCAAAGATAGTGAAAAATATTGATGACTAACAACATGGAGCTTTCTGCTTGGTAGCACTGCCAGGTCGATGCTGATCTCTCTGTAGTCTCTCAGGCATGCACACAAAGTGATTTCCTCCACTATGATGGTTGGCACGAGGATCTGAAGCAAGTGGCTATCCTTGGGAGATGGAAACACTGTGCTAATTGGATACACACTTGTCTGTCTGAGACTGGAAGTTGTCATGCATGCTTGTAGCTGGCTCGCTTACTGCAAAATCGCTTGTATTTTGAGCTCCTGGATACTCGAATGTACCCCCTCAAGCACAAATTTATATTTCACTTCCATGTCAGTCCAAATTTCCTCCATTGCTGACTTGACTGTGTTCTCTATCATAGTGAAATCATCCTCCATGAGCGTGAGGTCCTCTTTGCCTGAAAATTTCAACCCCTTCCTTTTCTTACATGGGTCTCCCACGGCCTGAAAAATGTTCTTAGTGACATTAGCAGTCTGCGTCTTAGGACCATCAATTCCTTCACCATTCTTCTCTGCGACGTCCTTATCCAAGTCTATTGTTTCTCTTGTCGTCGTCGGTTCAAGTTTGACTTCTGCATCCTTTCCTTTCTACTGGGTATCTTTGGTGGTGCGTGGCTTGGTCAGAGTCTTCAAAACTGATGATGAGGCCCCCCCAGTGGCATGTGGCTCTAACCAATAAGGCGTCCACTCTCTTATGACACGCACGATCATCCTTTGTGACTAGGTATGACAGTTCATATGAAACACCCTCCACAACGCCCTTTGTGCGGATATGCAGATTGTGAAATGTAGCTTTGAAGTATGAAATACACTTATAATGATCATACAAGGTTGGAAATAACCTTGGATTCAAATAAATGGCTTGGAAGAGAACAGAGTAAAAAAACAACCAAATGTTTCTATTTTCTGTGACTTTGGCTAGGATCTTCGAACTCCAAAGGGTTGCGTAGTGCGTGGCTTCACACATGTCTGGTTCGATATCCAGTAATTGTGTGTCTTGAGGAATATTCCATTCGATGATCACAATAAGGAGTAATAGCGAGGGACAGTAAAAAAAATTTCCCTCCTCCTGCGCCTCACGCACAATCTCCAGGAACTCTGTACCCATGTATTGAGCCTAGTTATACTGTATGCACTTCTCGTACTACCCAACTAAAAAAATTACATTGGATGGGACTTCCTTTGGTTGAAACTTCCTCATCATCTTGCAGGCGAGGATGATTGTGCAAAATTGTATTGTGGTGTCACTGATTTCACCGACAAGTAATCCCCGAGTGTTGCGTGATACCTTATAGTATTTCTTGACTTTGTTTGCAACTTTCTTCTCCTATATTTTTCCTCCAAAGGTTGCCACAAGGTCTGCCCCCTAACTGGGTAGGTTGGTGATACGATGTATCAGAGAAAAATCAATTGGAATGAACTCTTCAAGCCATAAATAGTCATCATGCACTAGGGTGAGTAGTCAGTGCACACAGATATCATTAATTGGGCTGCACCTGAAGTGCAGAACATGTAACAAGTTCAGCAAGCCATATTTCTACAGACCCAATTCCCACGGCTTTGGCTCAACCTTGTGTTGAAATTCAATAAGAAAATGCACCACATACTAGCATAGGATTCTAGGTCACACATGAGTGAGGAATTCAGTGACGCACTAGTGCTAGTGCGGACGACTAATTTTTAAATAAATTGGAAAATAAATCGTAATATTATCTCATAACAACTTGTAATAGTTAAATAAGTGTGATAAAATTAGTTAGCTCTTTGAGTTGAGCGTCAAAGGATAGGAATGTAGAGTGATTCTATTATTTACTGGATCCAATTGTAGTTGTATCACTAGTGTGGTGTGAGTGAAATCAGTTAACTCAAATTAATTGAGTTAAAATCAATTTAACTAGTTCTAGCCGATTGATGAGCTAGTGGAAGATCAAGTGAATTAAAATACAGTTAATTCAAAATTAATGATCTACCAAGTAACTAATGATTCACTATTAATAGTTTCATGTGGGTCAATTATAATGACTACCTAGTTGAGACAAAGGTTAAAAGCAAGTAAACTATTAATTGTATTATTAGCGAAATAACCATGTGCAGTTATAAAGCCACATGAATCCCATGATGGATTGTGCAGTCAAGGAAGGTTGGAATTCCTATTTAATAGGAATTATTTCGCATAGGGATTGCGAGAGCAAGGCAGGCTGAAGGTGGGCAGGAAATTGGCTAAGTATTAGTCCAATTTTTCCTAGATCAATGTGAGACAATTGGTAGAGTGTATGAGGTTCTTGTGAGCACACATGAATTGTATTATTTCATGATTCCTTGGTTGATTATGCAATAAATATGGAGGGGTTTTGAGCATTTTCTTTCCTCAGGAAAATCTTGTGTTGTGTGATTGATTTACTTCTTTATCTTACTTGCATGTGATTGAGCGATCATGATTTATATTCCACAAATATTGTAGAAGGATTCGGTATTGTTTTAGTGCATTTCATGATTAGATTGAATCCACTGGTGTAATTTATACATGGTATCAGAGTGCCAAGAATCATAATAGTGGAGAAGAAATTGAGTTTGTGTTGAACAATATTAAAATTTGCAGATACTTCCTTTGGAGCTAGAAGCAGATCAAAATGTCTTTCAATTTCTTGAGACTTGAGTATGCACTCGAGGGAAGTTATTATTATATTTCATGGAAGGAAAATATGGAGGCATTGTTGGAGGAAAATGGGTTGAAGGAATTCATAGATAATGATATTCCTAAGCCCGCAATAGAAGATGCCCAAATTCTTGATGCATGACAAAGGAAGGTAGAAAAGGCGAGGAGGATATTATTAGAGGGAGTTCAAGATCATATTGTCTCGAGTCTCCATGGAAAGGCAAGTCCATATGATATGTGGAAGGCCTTGACAGATCTGTTTCAAAGCAGCAGTGACCACAGAAAATTGGCACTCAAGGACAAGCTCAAGAAAATAAAAATGGAGAAGGGCGAAAAAATCTAGAAATATGTTACCAAGTTCACTCAATGTCGAGATGAGGTTGGAAGTGTTGGGAGTACTATAGTCGATGATGACTTGGTGAGCCTAGCACTTCTATTCCTTCCCAAGAGCTGGAATAGTTACAAGGACCTTGTGAATGGGAGGGAGAAGTTACCAGATTGGGAGCGACTATGGTCAGATTTGGTACAAGAAGAGTTTCAGCAAAATAACAGGGATGGATCCTCATCCAAGACTGATGATGAGTAAAATTGTGCCTTGGCTGGTAAGGAAAAGAAGGGGAAGGGGAAGAAGTCATATTCCAAATCTGAGACTGAAAAAAAAGGCAAGAAGCATGACATGACAAAGGTGAAATGTTTTCACTGTCTTGATAATGGACACTATGCCACAAATTGTCCACAAAAAAAGAAGAACAACAAGAAGGCTTCGGGAGTTGTAGTAGGTGAAGCTTTGGCCTCACATTTTGAGTTGGAATTATCTCTCATTGCATGCATGGTGCCAATTGTGATGGGATATATGTGGTACTTTGATAGTGAAGCATATTTCAACATGACAGGAAACAAATAACTCTTTAGTAGCTTGGAGGTGAAGGATCTTCAGATGCACATCAATATGGGTGATGACAGGAGGTATAACACTATCGAGATTGGTATAGTTACTTTCCATAGACAGAGAAGTAAACCTTTAATATTAAAAGATGTCATGCATGTACCAGGCTTGAAAAATAATTTAGTTTCAGTTTCTATGTTAGAGGGTCTTGGATATAATGTGGTTTTCAGTGAAGGAAAGGCGTTCCTTCATCAAAAAGCCACGGGACAGGTAAAAAAGATTGGGGTTCATGTGAAGAAAATCTACAAACTTGATGTAGATGGCTGTGTATCATTGAGCAGTAAAGCAAGGAAAGTGGTGAGCCGGGATACATGTGAGTTATGGCATAAGATTTTGGGCCATCTACACCATAGTGCTTTGAGGATTATGTGGCATATTTCTATAGGTCTTATAAAGGGTACTCTTGTGCAAATAAACACATGCAAGGGATGTACCATGGGGAAGTATACTAAATCCAATTTTCATGAGAAGGAGAACTGAGCAATGAAAATCCTTGAGAGAGTTTACTCAGAAATGTGTGGACCAATCTCAACATCTTCCACAACAAAGCATAGGTATTATGTGATTTTTGTTGATGATTTTTCTAGAAAGTGTTGGATCTTCTTTCTGCAGAAGAAAGATGAAACATTCTGCAATTTTTGTGATTTCAAAGAACTAGTAGAGAAAGATATAGGGAAGAAGGTGAAGGATCTAAGGAGCGAAAATGGTGGTGAGCATATTTCTAATGAATTCAAGAACTTATGTGCCAAAGAAGGAAATCAGAGAGAATTGATTGCACCTCATAACCTAAAACATAATGGGGTTGCAGAAATAAGGAACACAACAATTATGGGAGTAGCACGAGCTATGTTAAATGATTAGGGCCAACCGTTGCATCTGTGGGCAGAGGGATGCAACACAACAGTATTTGTGCAGAACCGTAGTCCTCATCAGATACTTGGCATGAGTACACCAGAGGATGATTTTTTAGATAAGAAAGTGGATGTTTCATATTTTAAAATTTTTGGCTCATCTATCTATTTCCATGTGACCAAAGATGCAAGGAAGAAGCTAGAACCAACATCAGAGGTCGGGATATTTTTGGGGTACACTGATACTCCCCACAATTATCGGGTGTATTTGATGGCTAACAGGATGACAATTGTTAGGAGAGATGTTAAATTTGATGAGGGGAAATCAATGTGATTTTCCCTTGAGAGGGTGCTTGACTTGCATGCAGATGAGGAAATATTAATTCCAAAGGATGAACCTCAGGATGTGGAGCAGCCACAAGCAGAGGATCATGGAGTCGCAGAAACTACTCATGTAGATCCATCCACCAGAAATGGTAGGAAGCACACCAGAGAGGCTTCCAGATCGATGCTAGATGCAACAGAGCATGTAGGTGCACCTACATCACAACACAGGTAGAGATGGTCCCCAGACATGTATACTGGATACATGGCTCTTATGAGTGTAATATTCCCAAATGGTAAAAGCAGGAATATAGTGCATAAACTAGAAATAGCAGTGAATAAATAAATACACCGTTATATGAGACAAATGTACAACCATATTATTAAACATATCAGAAAATAATAGGCACAATATCTTGAGGATCAAGTCACTCAAGCAATACAAAACAAGCCTCTACTAAGAAAATATGGCAATACATGAGAAATCGCTGCAATACAATTTCCATGAGCCAAGACAGGGTATTTTTAGGGCATAAAATACTATGGAAATGATATAAAAATTTAGATCTTCTATTATATAGCTCAAAAGGTGTTGGGGCTAGATATCTATGCTCCTAAACATATTTCCAAGACAACTCAGGAAGGGTTTCCTGAAATACCCAAAATGCAAAAGTGCCAAAATGTAGCCCTAGGGATGAATAGCAGCTACAAACTGAATACTTGGATGGAGGTGGCTGAAACTGATATAGAAATGTATAGATATCCTCCAATAGATCCCTCAAGTGAAGGGTTGATCCCAACACTGAAGATCTCACCCTCCAAATCAATCACTAAAACCTCCACTGCAAATGCTCACTATAATAATGCAGTCAAAGAGGGAATTTGTGCTGTAGATGATAGAAATAGGTTGGCCTGGTGCCAAGATATGAAATAAAGCTCAAGAACCTCCCTTGTTGATCTCCCAATGGGAATAATGCTTCCTCCACTGAAAAACTATCTTAGAAAGTGGGTTTCTCAACCCTCCACTGCAACACCCTGCAACACAATACAACTTTGAACATAAATTGCGCTGTATATGAAGAATGAAGCTTGGCCAGAATTTTGGAATGTGGAAATGTAATGCAATACTCTTCCTAGAGGCTCTTCAAGGAAAGAGGTGGGATTCCCACTCGGGAACACATTGTGCTAAACAGCACAACAATCTCAGCTAAACAACTAGAGAGTGCAAAAAGTCATACAAACCACAAAATCAATAATCAAAAGCATAACATCTATGGCTGCCTTGCCCTCCTTATAAAAAATGTGAGCCTTCTCACCTTGGGTCCCACTCATTAAAGTCACTACTATCATGGAGACTTTCTCCCATTCATACTACTCTGTCTCTCATTGATGATCCACTCCCTCCATACCAACGTTGTTGATTTGGTCAAACTTGAACTTGTCCACATGAATTAGCCCTGTTCACACATGAGGGTGCTTTATCTAACTATTAAGATGATCCATTTTCATATTAAGAGGGGTTTTATTCCTACTAAAGAGATTTATGGGTCTCCCTACCCACTTATTCATCTAGCTAAATGACAAAAGAAAAATTTAATATTCCAATTAGTTGCATGCTAATTTAGGAATATTATGGTCCTCCCCTCCCAAATGTTGCTTGTCCTCAAGAAAATGCAAAGATAGAATTGAAGAGCCTCCTCTCCTCCTCTTGTAGCATCCTCATATGATAAGCTCCTCCAATGAACAAGATGTTGTCTCATCAAAAAGTCTCCAAGTTTCTCCTCCCAAGTGTGCAAGTTATCTTTTGGTGACAATCCCAAATAGCTATTGTTAGTCATCCATAATTTTCACTATCTGAAGATGACTAAATATTGGTCCTATATTTCTAGAAATAAAGTTCATAAACATGGTGAGTTCTAGAAATCTCAATGCTTTCATTATCCTACGTTAAAATTTTCACTATTTTATCATCTTATCTAGTCATAACTGGCCCACCACTCCCGGAAGACCCATCATGGGCTCAAGCCATTCATTTTAATCCTAACTTGTTACCCTGGCCCAAATCCTCTGTTTTGTGTTCCTACAACATTTCCCACTACCACCTAAAAACCACCAATAAAACAACTTTGTTGTACCTCCTTAGCATGGGTCCTATCTTACACTTGTGAACCCTAAATCTAGATCTCAGTCCAAAGTCTAGATCTAAGAAAGCCCCATTAGGTCACCTAAGGTCTCACTCAGTCATAGGATGGATTTGGTGCCTTGCAAAATATGCTTTCCTATATGAAGAAATTGTATTCAAAGAGGAATAAAATCAAGAAATTTGGCCCAAGGTTGGTTAACAGTCATTCAAGAAAAGCCTCTTTAGCTTAGAGCACAAATATTACAAGGGACAACTGCCCTTGTTCATATTTTCGCAAACAAATGATCAGGGTTGCCATCAGCAAAAGGAGAGGTAAAGTAATAGGATGAAATCCTCAGTAGGAGACATCCACAAGCAAGAAAAAGGCAGCATGCATGTGTTTAAAGGAGAAACATGGTTTTTATGGTTGTTGAAAAAAACAGTGGTGATAGGCGAGAAACCATCACAAAGGCCACAAGGGAAAAAAACCACCTCAACTCCATCAAGTGGACATTGAAGATTGTTGCAAAATAATAAATAAGTCCTGAGAGGCTATAGAGAAACTTAGAAAGAAACACTCCTTTTTTTTCTTCTGAAAAGCCCTAAAAAACTAAGAGTTTTCACAGATTGGCAAGACAGGTCCAATAAATATGACAAGGCCTCCTTAAAAGAAGAGGGCATACAGAGGATATCAGTTTAAAAGGGAGAAATGGAAAAAAGGGATAGGTTTTCTGTTTGTATAAAATGATAAAAAATCAAAAGACAAGTTCCTTTTCTTTCAAAAAGGTGGACAAGAGTAGTCTTGATGTCTTCAAGTAGATTGGAAAGATTAAAGAGAACCTTGAGAGGACCCCAGCAAATAGAGAAAAACAACTTTTTCAATCAAACACGCCACCTGCAACACCAAACAGTCAAAAAGGCATAGTGAGAAAAGGTAAATAAACAAAAACATTATCAAAGTGGGTTTCAACTTCTAAATTATTTTTTCAAAAGGGTTATAAAGGCCTTGAGCATACTCCCCCCCACACCATTTGTCATCTCCAAACCACAAAGAGTCGTTGAGAGAATATTTTGTCATTTTCTGAGAAAATTGGGGAAGTTTGCAGGTGTTACGCTCCAGGGTCACTGTTACGCACCTGGCTCTCAATGTTACACACAGCAAGGGTGGTCGCAGTGTTATTTAACACTGCATTACACACCCAGCACCCGATGTTACACACCTGGCACCGTGTAACACATAGTGCCCCACAGGCCCGACTCAACTGTTATGCACCTGGCGCAGTGTAATGCATAGAGCCCGATAGGACCCGACTCAACTGTTATGCACTCGGAGTGTTACACACAAGTCCCAAATCAATTTTTACGCACCTGGGTGTTACGCACAATGCCAAACTCATGTGTTACGCTCCTGGCTGTTACACATAGGCAGAGTTTCTCTGAAGTTGCTAAAGAGAGTAAAATTTCAAATTTTATTCACCCTCAAGGCCTCAACAAAGGACCAGAGCAAGGTTGTGATTTCTTACCTCCTAAACCTCCATTTTTATAAGAAAAATCATATTTAAGGTCTCAAATGAACCAAATCCTAAGCTACATTACAATCGATTTCTAAAAAATACCTTTGTTTAGGATTGGAAAGAGGAAATTGTTATATATACCATAGGAGGGTGAGTGGCATCAGAAAACCTCTAAAAAAAATGAATACACCTTTGGAGACTTCCATCTTGTCTTAATTTGCTCAGCTTTGCCCTCTTTTCACTCATTACAACCTTTTTAACCCAAAAGCCCTCAAACAGTTTTTAAAAAGCACCTTTCTATTTTAAGAGAATCAGCCACCATGTCTGAAGCAGAGAGCCACACCAGCAGTGACAAGGTTCAAACACCTACCAAGCCTTAGTACAAAGGAGGGAGGGAAAATAGATTTGAAAGCTTAGACACAGTCAAAGTTACCTCCTCTCCTATGATCCTTTCATGCTTTCAGGATGTAGGGTGTTATCAATTTTGTGAAAAGATCAAACAAGTTGGCAGTCATCCAAAATTGACTAGGTTGTTTGCCTTTAACTTACAAAATCATCAAATTAACCTAGCAGGGGTGCAATTTGAGCTCTCAGCTAAGATTATTTCAAAAGCAACCGGTATACCAGACATTGGTGAAATATGGTTCAAACAAAATAAGTTGCAGTTGAGTTATTATGAACCCTACCTGAAACCCAGCTACCAACAAAATTGCAAGGCTATTTTCCCTTTTTCCCACTTATTAGAAAGATATGCTGCACTAATGAAGCAAATTATCAGGTATTTCACCTGTGAGGGGAGATTTTGCAGCCTCTACTCATATCATATAAGGTTGCTAATGCACTTCACTAAAGTAAAGATGATGAATCTACCATACTACCTTTTTCGGAGCATTGACAAAATGGCCTCACTTATCAAGAAGAAAAACTATGACCACCAAATTCCGAGCCATTTTCACCACTCCTTAATCAAAATGATTTTTCTATATCAACTAGAGCAGCAAGGAATATCTTGGGAAACCTTCATCTCACATGATGTGTTTACATACCCCTGGGCCTTCATCCAGTATAACTTTCCTTCCACTTCACAACCATCTACCTCCACTCATCCATCATCTCCCCATGTGCCTTCTCCACAAAAAATTTCACCTCTTTTTTCTTCTCCTAATCTACCAAGTGAAGAGGCTGATAGTAGCCCTAGTGAAGAACAAATAGATGGCAGCAGTCAGGAGGAAACTGAAACATATAATGATGGCCAGGAAGAAATAAGTGGTGGCCCTAAAGAAAGCAGTGATGGTCATGAGGAAATCATTAAGGGAGAGGATGATGAACATGATGAAGAAGAAAATGAAGAAGAGGGAGATGGCCAAGAAGACAACAACAATGGCCAAGAAGAAAACAACAATAGCCATGAAGAAAGCAGTGATGGCAATGATGAAATTACTGAAGGCAGCCACAAAGATGAAAATAGTGGGCAGATGATGAGGAAGAGTAGCCAGATGATTAGGAAGAGCAGCATGATGAAGAGGATAGCCATAAAAGTACACCAGACAATCAAGGAAAGAGTCATGACAGTCATGACAGTAGTCATGACTGTCTTGAAAAAAATTAGTCCATGGATGATAAAGAAAATCAGAGTGAGGCAAGTGAAAAACATATCAACCAAATTAAAATTCAAAATGATGATAGCACTGCCTTTGAAACTTCCATTGTTACCCCTCTCACATGCACATAGCATAGAGGGAGAAGAATTGTGTTTGCTGCCTCTAAAAGGCAAAGGGCCATCTCTTCTCAAACTGCGAAAAAATTGGACAAGGGCAAATAAAAAATATAAAATGTTGAGTAGAAGGTACAAGTAAGAAGGAGCAAAAGGATCAAGAAGACTTCTCAAGGGCCTCTTTTTATTGATCTAGACAGTGATAATCAGGACCAAGGGATGAGTACTAAGTTGCTCCTCTTCGAAAAGGATGACCAACTTCAAGAATGGGAAAAGGATTTTGAGAGGGAACAAAGGGTGATATACTATTATAAAGAGGAGCATAATCATTTCAAAGAGGTAAAGAGGGGCCTTGCCTTATAGAAGAAAATGGTCAAACACTAGGCAAGGAAAATCATGCTTGCTAATGCCAAACTAAAGCAAGCCCTCATGGAGCTAGACGAGCTAAAAAGGACCAAAGTGCATGACAGACTCGGGATATTGGTTGATTCTTCTCAGTAGGTATCTAAAACCCCTTGAGGGGTCTACCAACCAATTTTTAGGCAAATCCGGAAACTTTTTGTTTTCTTCAAATTTTGACCCCTAGGAGCGCAACACCCTAGGTGTTACGCACAAATTTGGGGCATCCTTAGCTGCTAAAATTTATATTTTTTGATTTTTCACGTCACCAATAGTCTACCTACAAAATTTCAGGTCAACTGGAGCATTTTTTCCCCCTCAAAAGGTCAAAAAACACCTCAAATTTGACCTTTTTGCCTCCTTTTCAGAGAAGGTGTTACACACAGAGTAGTGTTGGGAGATTTAATTTTTTAGCCGGTAAATGGAATCCATTCAGAAAAAATCAAGTATTTTTGGAAAGTAGACTCATCCAGCTTTCCAACGAGCCATCATGGGGCCAAATCCAATGCCAGGAAGGGGTCCAAAACTCAGCTACAATAGACCCTATTTTCTACTGAAAAGGTGTTACGCACAAGACCAGCCTTTTGCCAAAAAAGTCGACAAAACAAACGGATTGATGGAAAAGGATTTTTTTAATATTTTCTTGGACAAATCACTCCTGATTTGATTGGGGAGTTATGTTTGGTGTTTTTCATTTATTTTCTTATCAACTATGTGTCTTGGGCCTTGCATGGTCATTAAGCACATTTATGGCATTTATGATTAGATTAGGGTTTCTGGAAGCCTCTTAAGGCTTCCCACCTCCTCAGCTACTCCATAAATAGAGCTTGAGGCTCTCATGTATTAGTTGGATTTTGATGACTTATGATGAAGCAATACATAGTCTCTTGGAGTTTTTGATAACAATTTGATGTCTTGGAGCTCATGCATGCCCTGGTTTGCTTGTTGATGGAGAGAGACTGTTTGCAGGATCCATAAGCCTGGTTGATGGTGAATTTTTCTTATGTTCATGTTTTCTAGTTTTCCATTATGTTTTCCATCTTGCTATTTTGTAGTAGGACAAATAATTTAGATTAAGAAATGTTTTCTAATGGCACCTTAATTCTGTTTGTCCTTCACTGCCTCAATGTTTTCTTTTGTTGAGATATGTTAGGGAATCCATCTCTTTCTCTCTAAGAAGTTCTTAGCTTTTCCATTTCTTGAATGGTTTAGATCAGTTAGTGTCAAGTATGATTTATGGCTAGCCCTACATATTGTTGCCACTGAAATACTCTATTCTTGGAATCATCTCTTTAAAAACATCTTTTCCTAGGTTTATCAAAGAAGTCTGTTTCAATCATGCTCTTTGCCTTTACTTAGCTAAATTTGTTTCAAGGAACCTTCATAGCTGTAACTTTAGATGTTCAGGGTTTTCTCTACTTCTATGGTTATAGTTATTTGTGCATCTTAAATGTTTTCTGATCTTGATGATGAAATCTATGGAAGTTAAATAAGTTTCTTGCCTTTCTATGCTTTCATCTGAATGTTTGTCTTGGTTGATTATCTGCTTTCAGTCTGAAATCAAATGAACTAGGTTTTTGCTTATGCCTTTGATTCTCTTACTATGCTTATAAATCTTCTAACTCTCTCAGTTTACAAGTGTATAAAGGATTCTATTTCTGCCCTTTATTAGCTTGTTGTTCTCAAGTTTAATGTCCAGCTCATGATCCTTCACAACCTTAACGATCCATCAACCAAGTTAAAATTTCCCTGCAAATTCTCTTAACACCGTTGATGAACTTATCATGACCTTGTTAGACTCCGTTGCACTACGCCTTAACAATCTTTCATGTTTTCTATCTAAAATCCATCTGAGCATCATACCCAACCAAAAACAATCAAAATACCCTGCACTTAACATCTAGCCTAAAATCAACCCAAATCAGCAAACAAGTTCACATATTTGCACCTACTAGAGAGATCCCTCTCCAAATCCAGGAAGGCTAGGTCCTTGGATTCCAAACCTCGGTTTGATGTTACCCCTGTCCATTTGTATCTCAATCAATCTAGCAAATTACGGGGAGCTAACAACTATCATCATGAAAAAGTGGAATATCCATGGAGGCAAAAATATGCTGTCTAGAGGCCTTATTGAGGCATGGAATCTGAAATATAGTGGGAACCATCATTCCCATATGAAGCTCCCAACCCCAAGCTATCATCCATACAAAATGAGTCACCCTCTAACATGGAAACTCATGGAAAAAATCTTCCACCTTAAGCTTTTGCAATGTAGGTGGGCTGCATCTCTGAACATGATAGACCAAATGGCCTACCCCATGCTGTCTCTCTCTCCACTTGTGATAAGTGTAGAGCTACTGTAGAATCTGAGCTGTAATAATATTTCTCTCAAGAGACAAAAGGACAACTAGATCTGCAAATACATCTTCTCTAGTTTCATGAGCCCAAACCATCTCATACCAAGTGAATAGTACATCATTACCTTATGGCATCCAAATCAGAAAGATACTAAATTTTATGTGTAATTTTGGATGGTCCCAATGGTTTCTACCAACTGTTGTTTTAGAACATCATGTGGCAAGTTTTCTCCCAACAAGTTGCTAGTTGTGCATGTTTTCTCATGTACTAGGAAGTAGTAAATGGCATTACATATCAGCTGAGCATAACAAGAATAACACCAAATTTTCCCAAAGCCATGCAAAGAAGGGCTTCCTCCATCACTGATTTTGGTCTTAGAAAGACCATGTAGCAAAAATAGAAACTTGCCCTCTTGTGGAGCAATGCACTATACATATATGGCAAGAGAATGAAAATATTTTGTTAGATGAACAATAAGTACAAACATACCATTATTACCATGCATTATGAGTAGGAAAATGATGAGGTCCATGGATGAGTAGGTCCATGGATGAGTCCTCCCATGAGAATCTCCTCATAGTGGTCAGCAAAATGAAGAGATGAATACTCCCCTTGGAACACTTCATCAATAGATACATACTCCCAAGTGACAGCGATGTTGGCCTTGGTGATAAGGCTCTTTCCACTCCATGACTCCATTCTTTTACATGCCATATGCCAAAGTCATCCACCATAATGTTGCTATATGTGGGAGACTCCTTCCTATGTGGAAGTACTTCCTTATCCTCCAATGCTGAAGGGTAGCCCCCTTGCACCTTGATTGTGCCATCCTTTATTTTTGAAATATCATGCCAAGTATGGGATAAATTCAGCCCATACTCTCCCAAGAGTAGCCAAAGCAAAAATAGCTCTTTCTGCCTCTTCACACCTCCATCATACAAACCATACAATGGAAACATAATCATTGACATGAATAATGACACATCATTCCAATGCATCCAAACTCCCTGCTTCCATATGATGCAAGTTCCATGCCAAGTTACAACCAATAACATACCCTTTGGAATGGGATATGTCACATGCTGCCCAAACTCTTTCAAGAGTAGCTAGTGCAGCCTTGCCTCCTACTTCCCTGTGTCATAGATCTGCAAGTGGCCTTCTAGCCTCTTGCTCATCAACATCACCCATCCAACCTATTATCACTCAGAAAAAAATGAAACATCATTTGACAAAGTCATAGAGGTTCATGTGTCAAAGGTAGGGTCATAGAATTCATTTTTCATTACTTGGTTAAGGAAAATTTTAAATTGTTCTTATTATCTTCTCCTAAAGTCCAAAAATCACCCTCATTCAAATCTTTTCATGTCACATCAGTCATTATTTTATGAAATTTTTCATTTCCCAATATTATAACTCCGAAAAAGTCATTTTAGCTAAGAATCCCTAATTTTGTAGCGAAATACACAGAGGAAACACACTTTTCGCTACAAAAGTACTAATACTTTCGTAGTGAAACTGTCGAGAAATACATTAGGTACTCTACGAAAGGAAGGATTCCTGTCTGTCTTGTCAAAATAGCTGGTAGGTGTCAGTAAATGATTGAAAGGGATAGGTTAGATTCCATTCGAGTCAGTTAGGGTTAATATCAAGGTACAATGGTCGTGGCTAAAGTCATTATTACCATTTTAAGCATGTATGAGTCATAATTATGTCATGAGTTTTCATCAAACTTCAAAATCTTTCCCAATTGAGTCATTTTTCATTCTCCGCTCCCTCTTTGCATTTTACTGAGCCTTGGAGAGCTATTTCACTGAGCCCAAGCTATGGCTGGTATTTTCAAAAGTTTGCAGGTGTCACTGATCAAGCGAGGCAGATAAGACATAAAGGTACCATGGCTGCAAAGAGGAAGAAGAACAAAGGTGGCCACTGTCTCAGATATGATCCATTAGACATGAATCTGATAAATGAAGACCCAATAGCTTCAAAAGTTTTTAGAAGAACAGGGTGTTTACAATTTTTCCAAAGATTGCAAGGATACCATGTACATGTTTCTAAATATTTTTCCCTAAATTTCAATGGGAAAACTGCAAAAGTGGGAATGTTGAACCTCACTATAACTCCAGAGACCATTGCAGTAGCAACATGAATTCCAAGAGGAGAATAAAAATGGTTCAAAGGATTCAAATTCAACATGCAGGAATGTAAAGAAATTATCAAGCCAGAATATAGTGAGGTTGACCTTACAAATTCCATTCCAAGGAGCTACATGAAAGATAATTTCTCCAAGATACTGCTAATCATTCAGAAATACTTCACTTGTGAAGGGAGGTATCATAAGGTCAATTCTTACCACTTCGATCTTCTGCTACATTTTGTTGGTAAGAAATCTCTTGATCTACCTTTTTATTTATACAGAAGTTCAGAAAAAATGGCAGATAAAGTTCAAACTAAATTTGAAGGAAGTGATAACTCACTTTTTCATCATGGTTTAATAAAGTTGCTGGTTTTAGATGAGTCAAAAATACTAGGCAGAGACTGGTCTTCTTTTCTGTTTGTCAGTGGTTTGAAGTGGATGCCATCACCCCTAAAAGAAATCCTAAACCTAGAGGTATAACATCACCTTCAGTGGCAGAACAAAGAGAACTAGTAGGGGCAGATAAAAGTGAAAAAGTAATCATGGAAACAGAGCAATTGTAGAAACTTGAAACTCCTGCTATTTCACCGGAAAAACAAATGTCAACTATGAGCAAACCTACAAAACAAGAGCCAACTGTGAGTAAACATGGCAGAAAAAGGATTACAAGAAGCCAAACAATGGCTAAGGTAAATTTAGAAGACATTCTACATGCTATTGATATTGAATAGACTCCCATAGTCCAAGCTGAGGATATAAATGAGGGAGGAAAGAAGCTCAAGAAAGCCAAATCAGTAAAGAAGTTAGAGTTTTAAGGTGAGGGTGCAGGTTTTATGTTTCAGGCTAGGAAACCCATGAAAAGACATGCTAAAAAAATCTTGGAAAGTAGTAAATAAGTTCAGAGGGTCATTGACATTGTCTAGCCACCACCAAGTATCATTGACCTATCATCACCTGCAAAAGAAGATACAGTCATCAAACAAAAGAAAGGAAAGGAGAAAATTATTGGAAAAAAATACAGTTTGAGGTCCTTGAGAAATAGTTGAAATTAGAAAATAATGAAATAGAAGTCATGAAGAAAGAGGCAAGGAAACATAATGTCCAAAAGGTGCAGTTTGAGAAAATGAAAGAGATTTGGGAAGAGCAGGTTGATAGTGTGTCAAATACCTTAGATGATACGCAACAACTAATCAAATGGACTGTGCCATTAAGAAAAGAGGTGAAGTCTGTTAGAAGAATGAACCTGCACTTGGAATCTAGCAACAGAAAACTGAAGGACCAAGTTAAAGACCTCTAAGAGAAGTTAGAGTTGATCTATGAGGAGCTGGAGAAGAAGGGCTTAAAGATGACTATAGTTGAGGAACCCATAGCTCAACTCATCATTAATGAAGAAGAAGCACCTCAAGGCTCTTAAGTTGAGTTTGTTTATTTTTTTAAAGGTTAATGGCACGTTGAAAACCAAGTTTATACATCTAGAAGGTAACTTTTTGAAACAAGGTCAAAATTTGGAAATTACATAGTTTTCCATAGTTTCGTAGCGTTTCCTAGGCTTAAAGCCAGGAAAATGCTACGAAAATTTCTGTAGCTGTATTTTTGTCTTTAAAACCACTTTTTGTAGTTTTCAAGAGGAGATAATGGTCATGATGAAGTTTCATGTCATGATGGACACCATGCAAGAGCAAAGAAGCATAAAGTTTGAGTGAAGAAGTCATTTTTTGGATGCTACGAAAGCACGCTACGAAACTGCCCTGTTTTTGTAGTGAGTTGTCTTTGAAGGTTTTTGAGCAGTTTAAGAGCAGTTTTGGATAGGTGGACACATCAAACAGGTCAAGGGACCTTTCCAACAATCATCCATGACTTAAATACCATGAAATGGAGATAAATCATCAGCTAAAGCATTCGTTGAAGATGGGGTCATGTTTTCCTGAAAAATAGGGTATGTTTCCATATGTTGAGGAAGATATTTAAGATGTCAAGTAGTGATGAGATATGACATAGCCCATTCGAACATGTGAAGCATTAGTTGTCAGATATGTAACTTTTTTAAGGGATCAGATAGTTTGATGTAATAAATAGGAGTTTGAGTCCTATTAGGAAAAGGACTGTTTTAGAGTGTAGCTGTCATTTTCTCATTAAAGCACATGTTTTCCTGTTATGCAAGGTGTCATAGGAAGAGTTCGATGTATCTAGCCAAGAGGCATATCATCTATGATTTAAGAAAGTATATTAAATGGAATATTATTGAAATTGTAAAGGGTTGGAGATTTTTTGCACTACTGCAGCTTTATGTAATTTGACTGATATTAGTAATATAGAGGAATTTTTCTTGACAAACCTTAGATTCTCATGGTGTTTTTAATGCTTTTTTGATCTATATTTTTATGTGTACTACTTGCAGTGGATTTCATATTTATTACTTAGAATTCATATGTGTATGATTTGACTTCATTTATTGATGAAATCGCTGTGTTGATCTATGTTCTATGTGTGATTTACCTTTGTTAAAAACTCTTACCTACCTCATCTTCCATGTCAAGAGACCTTACCACTGAACCTGCTGAATTTTTGACTCCATAAGCCCAATGGTTGCAGACATGTACTCTTTTCAACCTACATACATCACAATCAAGTTATTTTTCAAATAGAGTTAGGCATTTAGTTTCATCATTATTTAATATCATAAACCCCTTTTAGAGAGCCCTCTCAAACTGAAGAGGCTAAGCTTTAGTCACAAGCTGGTTTGAAAAAGTTACATAGAGTTGGCAGATTAACATCCAATCAAGTGAAATTCTATGATAACACAACCAATGGTGAGTGTCTATCATTATGCTCCAAATTGGTATCCCTCCAATGGAGAATACCCTCCTCCCAAATCAATTCAATATCTCTACACTTCATGGGATGTTGAAGTGCAGCCTCCTGGAGATATCCATATGAAGACCACTCATCAATGACCATGTTGAACCCATAAGGATCCAATTATACTGAAGGAAAAATCTTCTCATTGACTTGTGAAGTGCTCAGCAAGAAGGATCCATCATAATAATGGGAGATAAGATGTCTCTCATCAACCATCTCCTTGTCCTCTCATATACATGTAGAAAGGTCGTTGGAATGCTCCAATAATGGTTGGGCCCCAAACCCATCACTGCATCTCCATGATGGTGCATCTGCTGTCTCATGCTCATGTTCAATGCTGAACATATAGTTCTGCATTGGTTTGTTTAGGACAATACTCATCCTATCCTCCAAAAATATAAACTTCAACCCCAAGAGTTGTGTGCAGCTCAACAATGACATATTAGGATGACTATATATCTCCTCCTTGAATAAATCAAGGGTCCTCTGCACAGTGATAGTCTGCTGATCCAAATCAGCAATGTGATTTGACCCTAGGTCATATATTTTCCCTGATGGCATGTTCCCACAATCCTCCAAATGATGTACTGAAATAACAGGAAGTGGAAATATGTGCATACCTCGGTAAAGCTTAGGAACATCTTGTACTACTACAAGGGTTCCTTCCTCCAGTGTGATGACTTCCCCAACTACTGATGATGATGGATGCTCCTCTATAGCTACACCAGCGCTAGTATAAGTCTCCTCCTCCTCATGCATCTCCTGAATATTGCATGGGAATCTAAATGCCAAGATATCAAGATCACTTCGCAAGGGTGCAAGTGTCCCTTCTCCTGATGCAAGTAATCCTGCAGCAAGTGGTGGTGAAGGTATATTCTCCTCTAATTTCTTCTTGTCAAACTTCTTTATCAAACTTTGAGTAAAATCTGCATATGCACTCACTCTTGCATGACTCAAATGGATTAACCTCCAAATGTTTTCTTCACCCTCAAGGTGTAGCGCTGCAATCTCAACAATTTCTTTCTCTACCACTAGATGTAGCAGGAAGAATGCGTCCAACTTCATTCCCCAAGTCCTTTGTGTGCATGTGGATGACCCATCAAATGTAGACAATATAAATCTATTGCTGCAAAGTCTTCTTTCTTCATTGAGATGGATGAACTGTGGGAGAGTTAGATTCTCCTTGAAAGCCCTTGCTTGAGATTTGTATTATGCAAGACACTCACTTGGAATCTCATGATCTAAGTGTCCTCTATCTCCATGCCTTTTGTCTTCTTCTTCAAAAGAAAAGGCCATAGTATGTTTCTTTGGAGCTCTATGCAATACTGGTTCTTTTTGTTGATAGGAAGTGCACAGACCTTCCTCATCTTGAAGTCCTAGCGTGGTTTCATTTCCTTTCTCCATTTTTCTTTTCTTGACCTCCTTGGTGAGGTCCCTCTAAGATCTGAAAAGAGATGAGATAAAAATCATTCCTTCAATCATTCATATCTCTTTCTCCTTCTTCTTATTCTTCTGATAGCATAATGGCTGAGATCCACAGGCTGTGCCAAGATTATGCTTTGATACCACTGTAATATTCCCAAATTGGAAAAGCAAGAATATAGTGCATAAAATGGAAATAACAGTGAAAAAATAAATACACCATTATATGAGAAAAATCTACAGCCATTTTATTAAACATATCAGCAAATAATAGGCACAATATCTTGAGGATCAAGTCACTCAAGCAATAAAAAACAAGCCTCTACTAAGCAAATATGTCAATACATGAGAAATAATTTCCATACAAATTCCATGAGCCAAGAAAATGTAATTTTAGGGCATAAATTGCTATATAAATGATATAAAAATGTATATCTATTGTTATATATCTTAAAAGGTGTTGGGGCTAGAGATCTATGCTCCAAAACACATTTCCAAGACAACCTAGGAAGGGTTTCTTGAAATACCCAAAATTCAAAAATGTCAGAATGTAGCCCTAGGGCTGAATAGTAGTTGCAAACTGAATAAATGGATGGAGGTGGCTAAAACTGATATAGAAATGTATATAACTCCTCTAATAGATCCCTCAAGTGAAGTGTTGATCCCAACACTGAAGATATCACACTCCAAATCAAGCACTGAAACCTCCACTGCAAATGCTCACTAGAATAACATAGTCAAAGAGGGAATATGCGCTGTAGATGATGAAAACAGGTTGGAATGGTGCCAAGATATGAAATAAATCTCAAGAACCTCCCTTGCTGATCTCCCAAGGGGAAGAATGCTTCCTCCACTGAAAAAATAACTCAGAAAGTGGGTTTCTCAACCCTCCACTACAACACCCTGCAACACAACACAAATATGAATAGAAACTACGCTGTAGATGAAGAATGAATCTTGGAAAGAATGTTGGAATGTGGAAATGTAGTGCAATACTCTTCCTATAGGCTCCTCAAGGAAAGAGGTGGGATTCTCACTATGGAACACCCTGTGCTAAACATCACAACAATCTCATCTAAACAGCTAGAGAGTGCAAGAAGTCATACAGACCACAAAATCAATAATCAACAAAATAACATCTATGGCTGCCTTCCCTCCTTATAAAAAATGTGAGCCTTCTCACCTTGTGTCCCACTCATTAAAGTCACTACTATCATGGAGACTTTCTCCCATTCATACTGCGCTGTCTCTCATTGATGATCCACTCCCTCCATACCAGCGCTGTTGATTTGGTCAAACTTGACCTTGTCCACATGCATTAGCCCCTGTTCACACATGAGGGTGATTTATCTAGCTATTAAGATGATCCCTTTTCATATTAAGAGGGGTTTTATTCCTACTAAATAGATTTATGGGTCTCCCTACCCACTTATTCATCTAGCTAAATTACAAAAGCAAAATTTAATATTCCAATTAGCTGCATGCTAATTTAGGAATATTACAATGAGAGAGTGTATTGTGATAGAATGATCCTCTTTTGAGGAAGCAGTGCAACAACCTACATGGATTGATGCCAGTGCATGGGAAGTGGTCCCAAGACCAGTGGGGAAGTCAGTGGTTGGATCCAGGTGGATCTACAAGGTGAAGCAAACAATGGATGGGAGTGTGGAGAAATAAAATGCTAGATTTGTGGCCCAAGGATTCTCACAGGTAGAGGGGATTGCCTATGAGGAGAATTTTTCACTAGTTGCAAGGTACTCATCGATTAGATCTATCCCTGAGATTTTAGCATAGATGTGGTGGAAGATACATCAGATGGATGTAAAGACAAGCTTTCTCAATGGAGTTATTGAGGAAGAAGTGTACATTGAGTAGCTAGAAGGTTTTGAGACCTTTGACAGAGAGTCACATGTGTGTAGACTCAAGAGAGCACTGTATGGGCTGAAGCAAGCACCTCGTGCTTGGTACACCCAGATCGACAACTATTTCACTGGGTTGGCTTCACAAAGAGTGAAGTGGATGCTAACCTATATCATATTTTGGTTGATGGTAAGTTTTTGATTATTGTACTTTATGTTGATGATATTATATTGATAGGTGATGAACAGTTCATAAATTCTTGCAAAGAGGATATTGGAAGAGAGTTTGAGATTAAGAACATCGGGCTCTTGCACTATTTCCTTGGCTTGGAAATATGGCAAAGATATGGGGAGCTATTTGTATCTCAGGGTAAGTATGCCAAGGAGATTCTGAGGAATTTCCACATGGAGGGAAACAAACCCATGGAGACTCATCTTGCAGGAAAATCGAGGAAGGAGAATGCTACTTCAAGTGAGGTAGTGGATGCTACCGTTTATAGGCAGCCCGTGGGTTCACTTATGTATTTTATGAACACATGACCAAACATATGTTACACAGTTAACCAGCTTAGTCAAGCTATGGTTAAGCCTACTAAGCTCTTTTGGAAGGTGGGGAAGAAAATGTTGAGATATCTCAGGGGCACTACAAAGTATGGATTATGGTATAGATGGATAGAGGGTGTGAAGCTTCAAGGCTTCACCGATGCAGATTTGGTCGGTAGTCCATCAGACAGGAAGAGCACATCAGGGGGCATATTCAGCATAGGATCAACAACAATTTCTTGGTACAACAGGAAGAAGAGATCAGTTTCACTCAGTTCAGCCGAGGTAGAGTACATGCTAGCTAGTTAGGTACATGCTAGCTAGTCAGGTTGCATGTGAGGCCATCTGGATGAGGAAGATACTTGTTGGTTTGTTTGGTCATTAGATGGATCTCACGATGATACATTGTGATAACCAGAGTTGCATAAAAATCTCGGTTAATCCAGTATTCCATGAAAGGTCCAAGCATATTGAAATATGGTACAACCATCTCAAAGATTGTGTTCAGAGGTGCATTATGTTGTTGCAGTACATTCCCACTGAAGATCAGGATGCAGATATCTTGACGAAGGCACTTGCGAAGAGAAAATTTGAATACCATAGAGGCAAGATCGGGGTAGTTGATAATCCCTTTCTTGTTGAGTGGGAGTGTTGAAATTCAACAAGAAAATGCACCACATAGTAGTGTGGGATTCTAGGTCACACATGAGTGAGGAATTCAGTGACACATTAGTGTTAATGTGGGTGACCATTTTTCAAATAAATTGGAAAATAAATTGTAATTTTATCTCATAACAACTTTTAATAGTTAACTAAGTGTGATATAATTAGTTAGCTCAAGAATTTTGAGTTAAGGGTGAAAGGATAGGCATGTAGAGTGATTCTATTATTTACAGGGTCCAATTGAAATTGTAGCACTAGTGTGGTGTGAGTGCAATCAGTTATGTCAAATTAATTAATTTAAAATCAGTTTAACTAGTTCTAGCTGATTGATGAGCTAGTGGAAGATCAAGTAATTAAAATAGATTTAATTAACACGTAGTGATCTACCAAGTAACTGATGATTCACTATTAATAGCTGCATGCATGTCATATCTGATGACGACCCAGTTGAGACAAAGGTTAAAGGCACATAAACTATCAGTTGTATTATTAGCGAGCTGCCCAGGTGCAGTTATAAAGCCACAAGAAGCCCATGATGTTTTGTGCAGTCAAGGAAGGTTGGAATTCCTATTTAATAGGAATTATCTTGCCAAGGGAATACGTGATCAAGGTAGGCTAAATTTGGGCATGAAATTGGCTATGCATTGGTCCAATTTTGCCTAGATCAATGTGAGACAATTGGTAGTGTATGAGGTTCTTGTGAGCACACATGCATTGTATTGTGTTAGCTCCCTCTAATTTGCAATATTGGCAAAGTCAAAATGTAGAGAGAACACTATTTCAACCACTTTGGGATTCTAGGATCTAGCCCTCCTGAATCCAGAGAGGGATCTCTCCAATAAAGTGCAAAGATTGATTTATCTTTAAAGGTTTTGGGTATGATATTAGGCTAGTTATGAAGACTGAGGGTTTTGGTTTGTTTTGGATGGTTGAGCATGATTATTATTTGAGTGGAAAGTCCTAAATGGAAAGAGTTTCAAAGGTGTGAAGTTCCAAGCAATCAGAACAAACTTTTGGCTAAAAGGATAGATATACGCTGGTTTTTAGTCCATTGGGCTATGGAATCATAAGAGGGTTTAATTGAGCAACAACTTCAAGAGTGATCCAAGGGGAAAGTCATATATATCACAAGATATTTGAGATTAAATGATGGGATGGAAACAATAAAGTGTTGGAGGGGTGGAAACAGATAATAATTTCAACTAGGATTTATAGTCTGTCCAAACAAGAAAATCCTCTTAAGTAACAGTTTAAAACCACCCAAGAACCGGGAGAACCATAAATTTCTTGGGAAGGTTTGTATTAAAGCAACTCACTAGAAAAAAATCCAGTAATCCGCATAATTACCTTCAGAAAGTATGAAGACACATAAGATAAACAAAGTTCAACTTAAGATCAGATAAGATACTTTTGAATCTAGTCTGCTTTCAGCCAACACTAAGGGAAACTTTAAGAATATACCTTTGGAGAAAGAAGCTAGAAAACAGGTCACACCATCACTTTTCTAGTCCAACTTTACTAAGCAGATAATGAAAATAACATTCAAGAATGATGATTAAAGTGAACAGTAGGACGAGGGAATGCCAACATTCCTAACTAATTAAACTGTATTGAATCATTCTTAAATAAACAAATTAAAGGAAAACATTGAGATAAATCTTATCAGTCAGAGAAGGGTACTGTAAATAGTAAATCGTAAATCTATGCTTGCTGTTATTTATCAGAGAATAAATGGATAATATGGCATACACAAAAGGAAAACAATTACACATAAAGGAGCACTTCACCAGTGATATAGACCAGGATCCCAAGAAACAACTTGTTATTGATGTCAAACTAGTTACAATCTTCAGGTCCAATGTTTCAGTTCAACAATCATCTTCACTTCTCAGTTTAACTATTCGATCACAAATAGAGCTTCAAGAGCCTTTGAATACTATTTACACATAGGAATTTCGATCACAATTATATTTCAAAGTTCTACAACCAACATTGTTCATCTCCTACAGAAGTATTTATAGAAGGTATGAGGAGGTGGAATGGGATAAAATAGATCTTTAGGGTTCAATTAATACAGATTAATACTTCTTGGCCTTTGAGGGGCTCAATGGAGAAGTTTATAGATATTTCGTCTGTATTAATTGTTTTACATTTAAGAATTAAGTTCGGTGGAAGTTTTTGTTAACTTTTAGGCTCTGTGTCATCTTGTAATAACTCTGCTGATATTTTTTGCAATAAATCCTTTGGCTGAATTAACTATTGGACTGAATTGAGGCAAATATCTGGTGTTCTGAAAATAACTCGGTCCCTGTTGAATGATTTGAGGCTACAGGTGGCAATCTTGTAGCTGAGAGGAATCAATTAGCCTATGATGTGGTAGTGGAGGCATCCTCTGTCTGATAAATATTTTTGATTTGCCTTTAACTATGTTTAATTTAGTGGATTAGGCTTTTGAAAGTTGATCTTAGTCGTAATCCATTAAACTATGGAATTAATCTTTAATCTTCAATTATGGTTTGATTTGGTCTTCAACACTGATACTTTTTGTTTCTTTTAATCTTCACTGTGTCTTGTTGATGTGCAGGTGCCATAGTGGGTTCATATGGCATTAGCGCTCATGATGCACCGATGAAACGTGGCATTGAACCCTTGGTAGTAATCATCTTTGATAAATGAAAGCCTGGAGGATCGTCATCCTCAGATTTTATTCTTTTTAAAATTATTTTGAACAACTTTAATACCTACACAAAAAACAAAAACATTAAGAAAATCCTGCGTATTTTTGGGTTGGACTGCTTCAGAGGTTGCGTATTAGGTCGCAGCCGTTGGATGAAAGCATCCAACGGTGGAGATTCGCTTGCGGGAGTCAGACAGAAGGTGGTTGGAATCATGGCGTAAGATTAAGTCCGAACCGTTGATCTGTGTTGATCAACGGTCGGGATCAACCAAGGTAATACAATGGAGAAGGCTCATTTTTCGTGAAAACAGAAGAAATACAAAGGAAATGTTGAAAATTCCTTTGGCTGGAGGAAAAATGCATTGGGGAAAATTGGGGTTCCTGGATGATTCTGGGTTGTTGGATCAAATTGGCCCACAGAGATCAATGGTCAGGATTGATCGATGAAGGCCCTTTGGAAAAGGCGGAGGCTGATAGTGTAAAGGCCAGATTAGATTTGAGTCGTTGATCTGCAGAGATCAACGACGGGGAGCGCACGTGATAAATCATAATTCAAATGGGGGAAAGCAGTTTCGGGAGGAGAAACCAGTGGTATCACATGGGAAAAGGGGAGAAAGGTGGTTTCACCTTTTCGAACATGATATGCATTATGAGTTGACACGTGGCGTTTCAATACCACCCATTTCGCGTGATTTTGGAAAATTAACGCTCGTGCTTAAAGTTACATGGTATGGAACGTCAGCCGTTAGATTTGGGGCCTCAGATAAAATGGTGTGGTGTGAGCGTGATATTGATAAGATGCGTGGGCAGAACGAGGCGGGGTCAAAGAAAGGCGGTTTTTGTTACACCATTTTTTGGTCATCTAACCTATTATCATTAGATGAACCCAAGTACACCATGTAAGACCAATTTTACCCTAAGTAAAATTGCTTTCACCATGTGAAATAATATTTGTCTATTTTTCCTGGTCATATTTAACCCAAAACAAGGAAATCAATTAAATAAATCATTATTTATTTAATTATTTCCTAGGAATAAGTTATTCAAATCATTATTTAAATAATATTCCTAGTTAAATTTGACTAAATCATTTTTAAATAATTAAATAAATCATTATTCATTTAATTATATTCCCACCATCTCCCTAAAATAATAAATAAATCATTTATTTATTTATTGTTTATAAATAAAGGAATTGACCCAAGTCAAAAGACCTTTTCCCTCCAACAAATAATAAAATATTCCTAAAGGGTGATTCTAGAATTTGATTAATAATATTTTATTCATGCACCGAGTTCTAGAACACCCCAATATTTTGTTATAAATAGGAGGGTTTTTCCCATTCATTAGTCAACTTCATTGCATTAGATCACACTGGATCTACTCTTGGTCACCATTTTCCATTTTTGCCTTGTGAGCTCTCATTGAGTTCTATGTTTGTCTGGGTTTTCTACCACAATAAGAGATAGGAATTTTAGATCTGAAATGCTGAGGACTTTCAAGAACCCATCCCATTGAGGAGAACTGGAAAACACCTTTCTTGTTTTCCTCTCAGGTGCCCCATTCTTTAATATAATATAAAACATTCTTTTAAACACATTGTTCTTGTCTTGTCTATTGGATGCATGGAGCCATATTGTATTTTATCTGCTTAATGTCTTTTATGCTTAGATATGGATTTGTACAACATCATTTGGATCATCTAATTGCAGATTTAAAGATGTTTGGCAGCCATAATCGATGTTAGGGCTATTTGTTATGCGTAGCTAAAGAGATCTTTTAGGAAAAAAGATTCATACTAACAATTGGCGACTCCACACGGGTTTTATTTTGCGACTACTGTCGTTTTATCTATTCCTGCATAGCCAGCTGTTTTAGACCCTAGGGTTTCTCTTCAGTTTTCTGTTTTTCCTATTTTTATTGTGATTTTAACCTCTAAAACCCTCAAACATTCAAATTTTTAATTTCCACGTGTTTCTGGCCTTATTACACAGGTGACAGACATCAGCCGCAGCTGAGACGACAAATTTTTCTGAAATCTGCCGCTGAGAGAGTTGGATCTGCAGGTCGCACTTATCGGCCCAAAAAGTGGGACCTGGCCTTGAGGCTGCACTTTTCTGCCCCAAATCTGCGACCTGGACTGCAAAACAGGTTAGAACATGTGACCTGCACTGTTTTCTGCCATTTTCCAGCACTTTTTCTGGGTTTGTCTAAAGCTTCTATCAGGGTTTTCCAGCCTCTATCTCCGCCCGTTTAGACTTGTTTCTGATCGGTTTCACTCAAATAAGTGGGAATCTTGCCCCTTAGGGATCTAGTACCCTCCAATTTTTGTGGGAGAGTTTTTGATGTTTTAGAAGTCTGAATTTCCGGAGTTTCAGCCTTATTGCTTTCAGATCTGATACCTTAGTTTCAGATCTCTTTAGATCAGCTCTTCCCCCTTTCAAATCACCTCATATAGTTTTTTTTGAGTTCATTTCTAGGGCCGCCTCATTGAACCTTCTATTTTTAGCTGATCTCCTCCTTTTTAGCAGCAACCTTGCCTCTGCCTCTTTGCTGTTCTCTGCACCTATTTTCAGTAGATTTCCCCTTTAGATCCCCGTCCCTCCCAACCTTAGATCTATTGGCCTCTTTTTAACATGCTTTGCTTATTTTTTCCCTCTTATAGAATAGTTTTGAGAGACTTGCCTTCTTGGGTTAGATTGATGCATTAGTCGCTATTAATTTTCTGATCTTTTAGTCTTATTTACTGCAGATTTATTTTCAGTTACGCAGCACACTTTTTATTTTACTCTCAAAACGTCTGGGTTTAAACAATTAAAATTAACACACGCCACACACTGACCCTAAGTGAAGAAGATCCTGATTAACCCTGCCTGGCAAAGCCTTTAAAATCAATTGACACTGCACCTCTCTGCCCTTGTTTCGACATTGATCTCTCTTGATTTTACCCCTCCCTGCCCCTGTCAGTTTTCTTCTTCCCGTCATAATTGCGTTTCCAAGGCGTTCGTCCCAGAGGCTTCTTGGCCTTCACCCTCAGTTTCCAGTTGGTCGACTTCCTCCTGCTCGTCGTTATCAAGTAAGTCCTCCCCCGAGTCTGCACTCCGACTCTTCCTTTGATTGTTCGGTTTCTCCCCCTCCTCCTGGTTCCCCCCTGTTACCTTCACCATGTCTAGTTCAGGACCTAGCCCTAACCCCAGTTCTACTACTGGGTCTGTTTCCAGTGGAACCCCTATGGGACCTACCTCGACTGCCCCATTACTCCCTTATATGGCGGGCCTCAGTCTCCCCGATTTCAATCAGCTGATCAATGATCATATTCGCCACGATGTTAGTTGGCCTGCTATGCCAACCAAACTCCCCTTCGACATTCCCAAGTTCAAAGGCCTTGCTAATGAAGATCCCTCTAACCATATTCGATCTTTCCACATGAGGTGTTCCTCCAATTCCATCACCGATGACTCCATCCGTTTGATTGTTCCAACACCCGCTTACCGGCGAAGCTTCTAAATGGTATGTTGATCAAGCCACCTCTTCCCATACCACATTTGCGACCATTTCCTAAGCCTTTTATCTTATTTCCAACTCCCTCTCCCATACGACACTGGTACTGAACTCTTAACTTCTTTCCATCAATCCTCTTTGACCCACCTTTCCACTCATGTCCAGGACTGGCGACGAAGACGAAGCTTGTGTCGCACTCCCCCCTTTGAAGATCAGGTTTACATGGACTGGTTCCTTTGCTCTCTCTTACCTCCCATTGGAAAAGATGTCGCATCCCATTTTCCCCAAACCGAGGAAGCCGCCCTCCAAATAGCCTTGAAATATGACCTTATCTATGCCCAATCTGGTTATGTTTATACTGTCCTTCCTGACCTCCCCAAGCCCGGTGGCTCTAATGCCTCGGGGGCATCTCACTCTGCTGACGGTATCATTGGAGCCCTATCACATACCTCTGCTCAACCTCTTCCAGGCTATGGTTTCCCTCCAGGAGGGGCCAACCCCTCCGACACTTTTTCCCTTCCAGGTAGCATGTATCTAGGATACAACATGCCTTCTCCTTTTGCCCACCCTCCTACTTACCTCAATGCTACCCATCCTACCCCTTATCTGTATCCACAACCTGGTGTCCCAACTCCTCCAGAATTTGGAACTCCCACTCCCTTGCCTTCTCCACCCCTACAATCGCACTTACTACCCCCTCCAGGGCAAGTATTTACACAACAGGGGGCACCTAATTTTATTCCTTCTCAAAGAAAGAGAAAAGGCAATCAATCTGCTTCTGGTAATCATGGATCCAATCCTTCCAGTATTGACTCTACCACCGGAAACCAGCCACAGGGCTCTCAGCCCAAGCCAGACAGGCCTCTTCGCACCAATAAGCCCTGTTTGTGTTGTAGTGTTTATGGTCACTACACTCACGATTGTCCCTTATTACCACAAATGTGGTAGATGTGGGAGTCTCGGGCCACCGTGTGGGGACAACACTCCTCCCCTACTGTCCCTCCCACCCTAGCTACTTCTCAACCCGCCGTGTTTACCGATCCTTTCCCTCAACAAGGATTCGTGGCCACTCAACCACCTCATGCCCCGATAACCACCCAACCTTCCCCTTCTGGTTCCTATGATTACCAGATTCTCATGATGGCCTCTGACCCACCCCTCACCGTCGACCTTAACCTTTAAACTTGGTCCCGTCAGTATTCCACATCTCCCGTTTCGTATGTCTCCGAGCCTCCATCTTCAGGTCCTACCGAGCCTCTATCGACACTCAATGGTCCCTTACAAATCCCTCTGCCCAAAGATAAGGTTCATCCCAAGACTCCTAAGGGACCATTACGCCGAAATGCTGCCTCTGGTCAGGCTGCCCATTCATACAACATAGTAGATGATCTGGCCCAATCTCCTGTTTCCATTTCAACACTGGACCTCCTCCAGTCGTGTCCTTCTCAAAAGAAGGCTCTACTATCTGCCGTGGGTGTTGTAGATCCTACTGATGACCAATTGATTATTTTCGACGCTTGTCAGTCAGACCATCCCCCTCTTCCTCCTTCGGTTGCTTTCCAAATCCCAGTCAAAAACCGAAATTCCAATGTCGCTCGGTGTATTATTGATGAGGGGACATCTACCTGTGTAATGTCCGCTTCGGTTTGGAAACAACTCAGATCCCCTGAGCTGGCCCCTTCCATAATCACCCTTTATGCATGGGATGGCCATGCCTCCCAGCCCATTGGCTTATTCCATAATTGTCCTATCACCCTTGCAGGCAAGACTGTTTGTGTCGACGTTGAAGTTATCGATGCCCTTATTGACTATAACATTCTTTTAGGGCGTAGTTACACCTATGCCATGTCTACCATCCCATCCGCCGTCCACCGCAAGCTGTTTTTCCCACATAATGGAAATATTGTCACCATCGACCAGTTGACGTATCATGAACCAACATCTCAGACTTCCCCTGAGTCCACCATCTCTGCTATCACCAATAAGCAAACCATTGATTCTTTGACCAATGTTTCCCCCGGCGTATACAAAGACTCCTCCTTGCTTGGAACCTTTCTTGGTCTTCCTCCTCCTCCTGTCTCTGATCCCAGCTTAGCGAATGTTTGCATGATGCAATCATCTCGGGCTGACCTTAAACAACCCGCTTCGGCTAGTCATCAACCTCAACCTCACCTGCAACAACCCGCTCCTAGCCCTTCGCCTCAGCTGCCCGAACCTCTTCCACCCGGACCTTCCCATCCAGCTAGTACTCATGAGCCTCTTTACCCTCTAGGCCTTAGCCATTTAGGATCCGTCCCACCTGGCCATTACCCCTCTGGTCAGATACCATTCCTAGTTCCCCCACCAGGAGTGTACACGGCACCTGTCATGGCCACCCTCTCTCTTCCTAACCTGACCCATGGGATTCTCATCTGGTACGTTGATCCTCCAACTGCAACCCTACCTGGTCAACCCAAACCTTCTCTTGATTTGACCTCGGTTCAACTGGTCCCCATCACTTCCCCTGTTGCAACAGTGCCTCAGTCACCTCAACAGGAACCACCTCCTGTTGCGACCGCTTCGGGTAAGAAGGGCACAACTCGCAAGGGGGAATCAAAAGACAAGGCTGCCCCGAAAAACCCTGCCCCTCCTCATCCTCCAAAGCATACCATCCAGTGTGCTTTGTGCAATGTTGTCGGTCATGCCACACATACTTGTCATGAATTGCCTCATCTCAAGCCCATCGTTAATGTCGTGTTCCTTGAGTCCATGACCCCGGAAGCCTTGGTTCCTTCTGTGACCGTGGCCAAGAACCCTAAGACTATTCACACAAACCACCCCTGTGCTTTGTGTGATCTCCATGGCCATTACACCCACCTTCATTCCCACCTCAAGGACTTCTTCCCCTCTCTAGCCGTGGTCCGCCAATTCGAGGCCAAGCGCAACAAGTCCACCTCTCCCCTATTTGCGCGTTTTTCTTCGGCAGAACTACTAGACATGATGGCTCCCATTGACATTCCCCCTCTTGATGTTGAGATGACAGAGCCTTCATCCACCATCTTCTACCTCTCATCATCCATGAGACCCTCGGGGAACATTCCCTTTGAATCCTCCCCTGTTTTTTCACTGGACCTTCCTTCAGCGATGACCTTGGGCTCAACATTGGTAGATCCTTTATCTGCTTACTCTTCGGTCACCCCTTGTGACGATGTGCATGTGAACCTCTCTTCTCATTCTGATGAGTTAGGTAGCTTCGCCGCGTCAGGTGGTCTTTCTTCCACCAATCACCCCATCTTCTATCATGATGATGACATTATGGAAGGAATCATCTCCCCTGACTTTCTCTCTTCCCCCTTACATCGAAACCATGCATTTGAACCACATACACCTTGTGGCCATTACATTGCAACCCAATGTTTGGGTAAGGGGGCACCCATATTTGAGAGATCAGGAGAAGTAATTCTCCTCAACTCTCCTAGTGTATCTGGTCATGTTGACTCTAGTACCATTATTCTTTCACATCTAGAAGAACCTCTAGAGTCCCATACAACTTCAGATCACTCTCGGGATGATACCCCTTATCGTTCCTTCATTTTACATCCGCAACACGGTCTCTTAGACATTGTTGTTGACCAACCTATAGGTTTTCTAGGAGAGCATAAGTTCATTATCTCCAAATCCTCTCTTTGGGATAGTGACACCAAGTATGCCAACCCCAAAACTTAAAGTCCATTTGATTCATATATGCAGTACTAAAAGAGATGGGTAATCATCCATTTCCTTTCTCATACTGCATAACCATAACAAAAACAAATGGCGCACCACATCATTAAAATGTGTTTAGATTCCCCTTTATACATTTTGGCATGACCACAACATGCTTGAGGGCACCTATGCCCCTCAACCATAACCCTCCTCCAAATCGAATTTCTTCACTTACAACACTTGTACTTGGGGCACCACTTTGCCTCTTTACTTGTCTTTGTTCGTGTTGATTTTCGTCATGAGATACCCTATTGTACTCATGTTTTTATGATACCCCATTGGACCTTTACTGTGTGGCAGCACCATCGAGTCGCCCTTGTTTAGAGCATCTGAGTTGAGTCAGCATCAGTCATGGAGTCTATCTCGAGTCCTCTTGTATCCCGCCATAGTCCTCCATCCTTCATTGCTTGGTCACTCTCTCGTGTTGCACATTACAGCCTTCAGTACCATTGTCACGTATCCCCCTTGATATTATGTCAGTTGCTACCAAGCCGTTCATGCCCCTTATTCTCTAACAAGGGAAGTCGTCCAACCGCTCCTCCGTATCCCTCATTCCATCATCATCATTAGTGTCTATCTGTTCGTCGCTCTATTATTTTCCCTCGTGCCTTAGTTGGGGTTCCCTTATTGCCTCACATATGGCGGACCTACTTCTGTCGACATCAGCTCAATTCCTCCAGAAGCCAGGTCTAGGGGGCAGTGTACCTTGGTTCGAGCTCTTTTCATCATGATCGTGATCTATACACTTGATGGTCCAGTGATGCAGCAACATCTATTGGTGATTCCCGGGCATGTGTGGGATGTCTCAACCCTCATGAGGGGGTGGCCCTGCAGGTAGCCCCCCACATGCCTGGATGACTTCTTCATTTCCGCCCTTGATGCAGCTCCTCTCATTTGATCATATCGGCCTCAACCGCTTGCAGCGCCTCTGCTATTTTCATGTATTTGTCAGATTTTGCGAGCCCTTCCCCATGTGTAGGGGGCATTTGGGTGTATTTAATTCTCATGTACTAATTTATCCTTGTATAAGTCCTGACGGTTATTCCAGGCATCGCATGTATGGGGGATTCATAATTTTATTTATCTGGCTCATGTTTAGGCTAGCACATGCTTCCTTATTGCGTTCCGTGGTTTTCCAGGCGCCTTATTCTTTGTACTCTTGTCTCGGCGGGCATAGGTATGCCTCCCCCGCCGCCTTTAACACTAGTACCACTTCATCAACTAGAGACTTGTTGCACCTATAAGTTGTTGAGAATGCAGCAAGATGATGGAGCTTAGTGAAATGAAGCCGCCTTCACTAAGTGGGCCCGCAGGCAAATTCTGGCGCAAAATCTATTTTTAGACTATGTCTATTTTTAGACATACGGAGCATGATTCGGGGATTCCAGTTGGAGATTCTTGAAGTATGCGACATGTTGGTAAAAATAGATGAGACTCATATTTTTAGGTCGAAGGCTATTTTTAGACTGCCTCTCCTAAAAATATGGAAGTCAAATATTATTTACCCTTAATAATATTTTGACTATAAACAGCAGTTTACTCTCTTGGAGCACTTCGGTTCGAGTCATGGAGGTGGCTCATGCAATGACGGAGAATCCAAATGGTTCCTAGGGTTTGATGGCATCTTGCATGGTTGACTTCAGTTGGACTTCAGTGGCAGAAGTTGTGGAGGAGTTAATGGGACAGATAGTGGAGTTGTGTTCTGTTTATCTGAGTTGAACTAGTTGAGATTAGTTTAACCATTCATCAATTAGTAATGAGTGGAGTGAATTAAATATTATTTAATTGATTAATTAGTAACTCATTATTCAACTCAAGAACACATCAATTCACTACAGTGCATGGACAGTTCAGTGGAGACCAATGAAAGAGGTAGATGAAAGGGTGGAGTTAGCTATCAGTGGCGACATCAGTTGTGCATGAGATTTGCACCACACTTGGAGGAATTTTCCATGACAATTGCGCAGTCAAGCCAAGGAGATTCGAACCTTGGATCTCTACATAGACAGGCCATGATTGTGCAATAGAGGCAAGGCAAATAGCAGTGAGTTTTGAACCAGTAACCTGTTCAAAACTAAGCTAGTTTGTGAGTTACTGTATGAGAAAGTACTGAGTACTTGTGAGGAGTATTGTACTGAGTTGTTACTTGATTTATCCATTATAATATACACATATAGCTGCGAGGTTTTCAGCTATAGGCTTTCCCCATACATACTGAGTTAATGTGTGATTGATTTGATGTGCGATTGCTTCTATTATTTCCGCATGTGACAATTAATTGTAGATGAGATTATGTGTTATGCATGCAATTCGAAATTGATGTGTAATCGGGTTAATCTCCATTGAATAAGTGATTTATTCAGCTAATTTCTACATAAGTCTCATCTCCTCAGGGTCTAGTCCTTTAGCACATTAGACTACCTTACATTCCTCTCTCTCACTTCCCTCTTGATGCCTAGTGATTGAGTTCTTACAACGTACTTCAGTCATACGATTTGCTCCTAACACTCGTACGTTTGGGGGCAATCTGTTACACCATTTTTTTGGTCATCTAACCCATTATCATTAGATGAACCCAAGTACACCATGTAAGACCAATTTTACCCTAAGTAAAATTGTTTTCACCATGTAAAATAACATTTGTCTATATTTCCTGGTCATATTTAACCCAAAACAAGGAAATTAATTAAATAAATCATTATTTATTTAATTATTTCCTAGGAATAAGTTATTCAAATCATTATTTAAATAATATTCCTAGTTAAATTTTACTAAATCATTTTTAAATAATTAAATAAATCATTATTAATTTAATTATATTCCCACCATCTCCCTAAAATAATAAATAAATCATTTATTTATTTATTTTTTATAAATAAAGGAATTGACCCAAGTCAAAAGACCTTTTCCCTCCAACAAATATAATAAAATATTCCTAAAGGGTGATTCTAGAATTTGATTAATAATATTTTATTCATGCACAGAGTTCTAGAACACCCCAATATTTTGTTATAAATAGAAGGGTTTTCCCCATTCATTAGTCACCTTCATTGCATTAGATCACACTGGATCTACTCTTGGTCACCATTTTCCATTTTTGCCTTGTGAGCTCCCATTGAGTTCTATGTTTGTCTGGGTTTTCTACCACAATAAGAGAGAGGAATTTTAGATCTGAAACGCTGAGGACTTTCAAGAACCCATCCCATTGAGGAGAACTGGAAAACACCTTTCTTGTTTTCCTCTCAGGTGCCCCATTCTTTAATATAATCTAAAACATTCTTTTAAACACATTGTTCTTGTCTTGTCTATTGGATGCATGGAGCCATATTGTATTTTATCTGCTTAATGTATTTTATGCTTAGATCTGCATTTGTGCAGCATCATTTGGATCATCTAATTTCAGATTTAAAGATGTTTGGCAACCATAATTGATGTTAGGGCTATTTATTATGCGTAGCTAAAGATATCTTTTACGATGAAATATTCATACTAACAGTTTTAATCTAAGCCGTTAGATCTAAGATTGGATGGCTGAGATCAAATCTGAAGGGAGGTAGGACCCATAGGGGTCGGGCCTGTTGGAGTTAATATGGGCCGTCAGATGTAAGGATACACGTTGGAGATTGAATCTGGAACTGAATGGAAAAGTAAATGGGGCGGAGAAAGGTTAAATATGGGTCGTTGATCTGCAGAGATCAATGGCTGTGGTTGGTTGAAAAACATTACAGAGAGGGGTATATGATTTTAGCCAAGGTTAGGAGAAAAGATCTGGACTGTCGGATGTTGACACGTGGACGACCTAGATGCAATCAGGGCTTTGCGATCGGCGGGAGGACAAAATTGAATGGCGTCGATGCGATTGAGCGATGGCCATCAATTTGAGGATCAGATCAACAGTGGGAAATGAATTAGAGGAGTTTATAGCGGAGGAAAAGGCTTTGAGCAGGAGCAATGGCAACTGTCGGATCTGGGAAGGCGAGGAGGAGATCAATGATTAACAATTGATCGGGAGATCACCAATCAGAGGTTCGTGAATAAAATATGAAATGCGCCCAATGAAAAATTTCAACGCGAGATATCGCAGAATGTTGATTGGTCCAATGATCAATGGTGGGGGAAAGGGTTTTACCAATGAACGGTGGGCCCCTTTATAATACAAAAAAGGAAGAATTTTATGAAATAAAAAGGTTTAATGGCTTGGGGCGGGTTATATATATGGCTTGGTGCTCGATTGCGGGGCCTGTGGATATATGGAAAAATCAAAGGGACCGGGGTTTAAATATGTATAAGGGCCAATCGGCATCGAAAGCAAGGTGATGGTCTTTCAATCTACCCATTTGTATTTCTCTGATGTGAGATAACATGGATCGTTGATCGGGAAAAGATCAACTGTCTTTAACATTTAATAACATTGCACTGGCGAGTTTAATGTAAAACATAGGAAAAAGGGGTTTTTATGTTTTACAAAGGAAATTTTCATCAGAGATGGGTTTATTCACAAAGTTTAGGGCCCGATTACAGGCTTTGAGGTTATATGGAGTGGAAATGGGGTCAAGGGTTATGTATAAAGGGGCCAATCGCATAGGAGGTTTCAATGAAACAAATAGATTTGTGCTCTCGAATTATTCCCGATGCGATAAGCACCGAAAGGGTTTATCGCTTGGTTCCAGCACCAAGGCATATGGTGGGGAAGTGGTTTTGGACTTAGCCCAAAGGGGCTTAAGCCTGTAGTCAAAAAAATTATTTTTTATGAAAAATTTCAAAGTTTTTGATGGATTTGGGGGTTTTGGCAAGGCTCAAAAATGAGTTTTAAACCTTGTAAAAGGATTTTCATGAAGGGGAAAGGGGAATAAATGGAAAATAGAGGAATTTTGTGTGGGAAAAATGGAATAAAATGAAGGTTAGTTTTGAGAGGAGGAGGGGAAAATGAGATTTTTCAGCAGTCTTTTCTTCATGAAAAACAGCAGAATTTCTGAGTTTAAAAGGGAAACAACATTGAAGATTAAACAAAGGGCATGATTTCTTCATGAGTATTCAAGAGATAACATTTTTAGAAATAAAATCTATTTCTTGAAGGCTCCAAAAATTATTTAGCCACCATTTGATATGAAATTTTTTATTGGTGGCTAACAGTGGCTCCACTTGGGGATGGTGCCTTCCTGAAGGCATCAATAACTTCAGACTTGCATTTTCCGGGAGGCTGATCAGTGCCTCATCCATTGGGCTGCCTTTCCCTTCACTTGGATGATCTTCTTTTGCTCTGAAAAATGTTGGCAGCCATGAAAAAACAATGGATCTTCATCAACACAAGCTTTCTACCTACCCAATCCTACTGATCTAACATTTTTTCTTCTTTAGAGTGCACTTGGATTGGCAAAATCTTTTACAACATTTTATTCTTTTGAAAGCAAACAATCTAATCTAATTCTACTCCTTATTTCTCCATGAACTCAGATTAAACAGTTGAGTTCATATGCTTCTCTACCTAATCTACTAATATGTTAGGATTAAACAGTCTAACAGATTTTTATTCACTAATTTCTAATTAGAAATTTAAAAGCATACAAGTCAGGATTGAACAGTCTAAGTTGTTGCTAGTCTATGGCATAAACAACAAGCTACACATAGACATTATTTTGCAGAAAATTAAATCAAAATGGAAGGCTTAAGATCTGAAAATTCTAAGCACTTCCTTCTCTTTTTTCAGCTCTGTTTTCACTTTTGTTTGAGCTGTTCTTTCCTTATTATCTGGTTCATATTTTGAGCTGATTAGAACCAGTTTTACCTCTGTTTTGACTCAGAAATTAAAAAATATTGGAGTCATTCTTCTTTGGAAAACTTAGGTTCAGATTTTGAGCTCGTTTGAACCTTTAATTTCTAGCCTAATCTACCTACTGATAAGCCAAGATTAAGCTGTTTGGAAAATCGAATTCACTAACCTATCAACAGTCAATTTAAAACTAATTAGTCATGATTAGGCTGTATGACTAACTAGAAGTGTGTTTTTGAGGAGTGTCATTTAAGCTTGCACACTTTTAGATTTGTTTCTCTTTTTGGTATGGGGCTGTACCTTTATTGTTTTTACAATCTGCCCTCTTTTCTTTTTTCTTTTGTTGTTTTTGTATTTTTGTGCTTTTGATTTTTCTTCGGAGAAAAAAATCAACAACTATCTAATTTCTCAAAATTGAGCTAAATTGACCTTCCTATCTAAATATTATAACTGGAGTATTTACATTATCATATGATACAAAAATGCCAATGTAACCAGTTGAGTAGTGTCAAAAAGAAAAAGAAACTTTGGCTGCTTGTTAGGGGTATCCATAGTACATTTTGAAGATTAATCTTCAAAACCAAGACTATCACAGAAGGTGACAACTTTTCATGTCTTTGGCTCTTGCAAAGGATCCATGCTTGATAATTTGAGCTAGTTGGGACTTCCACACACTCTTCCAAAGGATCAACAAAGAAAAGATGAAGGTTCTCTTGATTTTGGTTCTCCATGTCTGGTAGATTGTCTACTTCCAAGACTTCAGCTTTTAGAACTATATCTTCAGAATGTTTCTTGGAAGTATCATCATCCTTAACCTGCAAAATAAAAGTGGTGAAATATATTTTTTCTCTAAATATATGCTTGCTTTTGATATAAATTCAGGCTCTTTAATTAGCAGATTGTCATCAATAATGGGAGAAGTCTCTTCTTGGAAAGATGATATATCCTCAGTAGGATAGTCTTCTATTTGTTTTTCTCCTTCAAAGTTTTTCCAGTATCTTTTATTGTTTGGGACAACTAGTTTGAATTTTTCTTGAATTGTATATTGTTTGCTTTCCCCAGGTCTCAGACATGTACTAGCCACAAGGGCTAATCCACTAGCAAATCTATTTTGGTCTTTAGGAACACGGATAAGTTGGAAATATTTAAAATATTTTAATAAATCTATGGCATCATCCTTATAAGCTCTAAGTCTAGGATGTTTAACCATGCATTCTTCTTTCACTTGCCTAATTACCAATTCTGTATTTCCATAAATTGTTATCTTCTGGGCTCCTAATTTTTTCAATAAATGTAGCCCTAAGAGGAGTGCCTCATACTCTACTATGTCAGTTGTGCATTGAAAAATCAAATTGTATGAATGGGCTTCAGAATAATTGTTTCCTATATTTTAAAGCCGTATTCCTGCACCTGCATTACTTTTAGTACATAACCCATCAAAATTCATATTCCAAAGAGGACTAGTTTCAGTTTTATCATCAATTTCCTTACTATCCTCTTTGTCTTGAGTGCCATTGGATTGTTCTATGGAAAAGGAACCATGTTCATGACTGTTTGGTTGAGATGATGATTTGGAGGGTAGCTGCTTGCTTATTATTCGATCAATTTGTTCTTCTGTTAAAGGAGATATTTTTCTTTCAGTATAAACAGAAAAAGAGCTACCCTATTTCTTATGATCAACAACAGAACTTTCTACGTCTTTACAACCAAGTTATCTACGTGAATGAGCAAGAGAATTTGTTTTGCAATAATTTTCAGAGACTAAATGTTTATTAATAGTCTGATTTATCTCTTCTTCTTTCAACGGGGAAGATGTTTCTATGTTCCTTTGAACAGAAGTACAATAGTTCTTTGTCTCTTGTAAAGGCTAATTTTGAGGCTGGATGTTTTCTTGAGCCTCTTCTAAGGGATATTGACTTGTGCTCGCAGGGAAATTTTGAGGATTTTCTATTGTTTCCTAATCTTCTTGTGTTTTGAAAAATTTCTCATGATTGTTATGATACTCAATTTGGATATAATATTCATGATTTGTTTCTTCTGGATTATCAGGATGCCACTCTTGCTGTAGAATCTGAACTGAGTTATGTCACAAAGGAAATTTTTCTATATGTGTTGGTTTCTCCTCAATTTCATATTTTGCTTTTTCCAAATGGAAATTTGTTTCCTCAAAGCACTGCTCACTATTATTATTTGTGTTTCAGTCATGAAGATCTCTTATCAGCATAGTACAAGACATTGGAAGGCAATCAAAAATTTCATGACAACCTTCTTTATTGATTTCTTTGTAATTTTTCTGATTATTTTCTATAAGGTGTTGATCATAATACATATCTTGGCTACTGTCTTGGTCTTGAGGTGTTTGGGCTTGTGTTTGATCAGGGAAAAGCATAGCTTTCTCTAGATCATCGACATTCATATTAGCCATCAATCTATCCATTCTCTTTCCAAGCATGTACATCATCTTTTCCATCATGATTAGAAAATTTTCTTGTTTGTTCTCTCTATCATCTTGTTCATCATACATGTCTTGTAGTGGTAGAGTTTGTGTTTGGACAGGGAAAAGCATATGTTGCTTTGGATCACCAATGTTTAGATTAGCCATAAACCTATCCACTCTCTTTCCAAGAATGTACATCAACTTTTCCATCATGACCATATGTTTTTCTTCTGGGTCTGTATCTAAATCCATGTTTGTAAATAAAAAAAAGAGGTCACTATGTCTATTCCATCAGTTCAAATTCTTCTACCAGTGGAGTCATTTGGTCTTTTGGGAGTTTCAGAGTGTGGAGTCGCTAGGTGGAAGATTTTTAGCTCCTAAGGGGGTAAAATGTTTTATGGTTCCACCACCATGTACCAATCTAATATGTTTTGGGTTCTCTGAGTCTTAAGAGATGTACATATGAAATTTACTCAGAAATCCCCAGTGGAGTCGCGAGAAATGTTAGTTTCTGGTGGCTCAACTGGCTAAAAGAACAAATGTCATCGAATAAAGAGGTTTCCTGAGGTTGTCAAAGCATATAGGATGAAGTTTTACTCAGAAATCCCTAATGGAGTCACCAGAAATGTTAGTTGCTGGTGGCTCAACTGGTTAATATAACAATTATTCTTGAATCAAGTATTTTCATGAGGTCCTTAAGCATGTATAGGTGTAATTTCACTCAGAAGTCCCCAGTGGAGTCACCAGAAATGTTAGCTCCCTGTAATTTGCAAGATTGGTAAATTCAAAATGCAGAGAGAACACTATTTCAACCACTTTGGGATTCTAGGATCTAGCCCTCCGAAATCCAGAGAGGGTTCTCTCCAATAAAGTGCAAAGATTGATTTATCTTTAAAGGTTTTGGGTATGATATTAGGCTAGTTATGAAGACCGATGGTTTTGGTTTGTTTTGGATGGTTGAGCATGATTATTATTTGAGTGGAAAGTCCTAAATGGAAAGAGTTTCAAAGGTGTGAAGTTGCAAGCAATCAGAACAAACTTTTGGCTAAAAATATAGATATAACGCTGGTTTTTAGTCCATTAGACTATGGAGTCATAAGAGGGTTTAATTTAGCAACAAATTCAAGAGTTATCCAAGGGAAAATTCATCTATATCACAAGATATTTGAGATTAAATGATGGGATGGAAACAATAAAGTGTTGGAGGGGTGGAAACAGATAATAATTTCAACTAGGATTTATAGTCTGTCCAAACAAGAAAAGCCTCTTAAGTAACTGTTTAAAACCAACCAAGAATAGGGCTAACCATAAATTTCTTGGGCAAGTTCGTATTAAAGCAACTCACTAGACGAAAATCCAGTAATCCGCATAATTACCTTCAGAAAGTATGAAGACACATAAGAGAAACAAAGTGCAACTTAAGATCAAATAAGATACTTTTAAATCTAGTCTGCTTTCAGCCAACACTAAGGGAAACTTTAAGAATATACCTTTGGAGAAAGGAGCTAGAAAACAGGGCACCCCATCACTTTTCTAGTCTAACTTTACTAAGAAGATAATGAAAATAACATTCAAGAATGATGTTTAAAGTGAACATTAGGAAGAGGGAACGCCATCGTTCCTAACTGCTTAAACTGTATTGAATCATTCTTAAATAAACAAATTAGAGGAAAACATTGAGATAAAGATTATCAATCAGAGAAGGGTACTATAAACAGTAAATCCTAACTCTATGCTTGCTGTTATTTATCGGAGAATAAATGGACAATATGGCATACACAAAAGGAAAACAATTACACAGAAAGGAGCACTTTGCGAGTGATATAGACCAGGATCTCAAGAAACAACTTGCTATTGATGTCAAACCAGTTACAGTCTTCAGGTCCAATGTTTCAGTGCAAAGATCATCTTCACTTCTCAGTTTAACTATTTGATCACAAACAGAGCTTCAAGAGCCTTTGAATACTATTTGCACATAGGAATTTTGATCACAAGTATATTTCAAAGTTCTACAACCAACATTGTTTCATGTCCTATAGAAGTATTTATAGAAGATATGAGGAGGTGGAATGGGATAAAAAATATCTTCAGGGTTAAATTAATACAAATTAATACTTCTCGGCCTTTGAGGGGCTCAATGGAGAAGTTTATAGATATTTCGCCTGTATTAATTGTTTTACATTTAAGAATTAAGTTCGGTGGAAGTTTTTGTTGACTTTTAGGATTTGTGTCATCTTGTAATAACTCTGCTGATATTTTTTGTAGTAGATCCTTTGGCCGAATTAACTATTGGACTGCATTGAGGCAAATATCTGATGTTTTGATAATAACTCGACCCCTGTTGAATGCTTTGAGGCTATAGGTGGCAATCTCGTAGCCGAGAGGAATAAATTAGCCTCTGATGTGGCAGTGGAGGCATCCTCGGTCAGATAGATATTTTTGATTTGCCTTTAACTATGTTTAATTTAGTGGATTAGGCTTTTGATAGTCGATCTTAGCTGTAATCCATCAAACTGTGGAATTAATCTTTAATATTCAATTCTGGTTTGATTTGGTCTTCAAAATTGATACTTTCTATTTCTTTTAATCTTAACTGTGTCTTGTTGATGTGCAGGTGCCATAGAGGGTTCATATGGCATTAGTGCTCATGATGAACCAATGAAACGTGGCATCGAACCCTTGGTAGTAATCCTCTTTGATAAATGAAAGCCTGGAGGATCGTCATCCTCGGCTTTTATTCTTTTTAAAATTATTTTGAACAACATTAATACCTGCACAAACAACAAAAACATTAATAAAATCCTGCATATTTATGGGTTGGATTGCTCCAGAGGTTGCGTATTAGGTCGCAACCATTGGATGAAAACATCCAACGGTGGATATTCTCTTGCAGGAGTCAGACAGAAGGTGGTTGGAAGCATGGCGTAAGATTAAGTCCGAACCGTTGATTTGTGTTGATCAACGATCAGGATCAACCAAGGTAATACAATGGAGAAGGGTCATTTTTCATGAAAATAGAAGAAATACAAAGGAAATGTTGAAAATTCCTTTGGGAAGAGGAAAAATGCATTGGGGAAAATTGGGGTTGCCGAATGAATTCTGGGCCATTGGATCAAATTGGCCCATGGAGATCAATGGTCAGGATTGATTGATGAAAGCCCTTTGGAAAAGGTGGAGGGTGATAGTGTAAAGGCCATATTAGATCTGAGCCGTTGATCTCCAGAGATCAATGATGGGGAGCGCATGCAATAAATCATAATGCAAATGGGGGAAAGCGGTTTTGGGAGGAGAAACCAGCGGTATCACGCGGGAAAAGGGGAGAAAGGTGGTTTCACCTTTTCGAACGTGATATGCATTATCAGTTGACACGTGGCATTTCAATACCACCCATTTCGCGTGATTTTGGAAAATTAACGCTCGTGCTTAAAGTTACGCGATATGGAACGTCAGCCGTTAGATCTGGGGCCTCAGATCGAACGATGGGGAGTGAGCGCGATATTGATAAGATGCACGGGCGGAACGAGGTGGGGTCAGAGAAAGGAGGTTTCAATCTAAGCCATTAGATCTAAGATTGCACGGATGAGATCAAATATGAAGGGAGGCAGGACCCATAGGGGTCGGGCTTGTTAGAGTTAATATGGGCCATCAGATGTAAGGATCGACTGTGGAGATTGAATCTGGGACTGAATGGAAAAGTAAACGAGGTGGAGAAAGGTTAAATATGGGCCGTTGATTTGCAGAAATCAACGGCTATGGTTGGCCGAAAAACATTACAAAGAGGGGTATATGATTTTAGCCAAGGTCGGGAGAAAAGATCTGGACCATCAGATGTTGACACGTGGATGGCCCAGATGCAATCGAGGCTTTGCGATCGGCGGGAGGAAAAAAATGAATGGTGTCGATGCAATTGAGCGATGGCCGTCGATCTGAGGATTAGATCGATGGTGGGAAATGAATCGGAGGAGTTTATAGTGGAGGAAAAGGCTTTGAGTGGGAGCAATGGCAACCGTCGGATCTGGGAAGGCGGGGAGGAGATTAACGGTTAACAATTGATCGGGAGATCGCCAATCAGAGGTTCGTGAATAAAATATGAAATGAGCCCAATGAAAAATTCCGACGCAAGATAGCACAGACCGTTGATTAGTCCAATGATCAACGGTGGGGAAAGGTTTGAACCAATGAATGGCAGGCCCCTTTATAATACAAAAAAGGAGAAATTTTGTGAAATACAAAGGTTTAATGGCTTAGGGCGGGTTATATATATGGCTTGGCGCCCGATTGCGGGGCTTGTGGATATATAGAAAAATAAAAGGGACCGGGGTTTATATATGTATAAGGGCCAATCGGCATCGGAAGAAAGGTGATGGTCTTTCAATCTACCCATTCGGATTTCTCCAATGCGAGATAGCGTGGTTCGTCGATTGGGAAAAGATCAATGGTCTTTAACATTTAATAACATTGCACAGGCGGGTTTAATGCAAAACATAGGAAAAAGGGGTTTTTATGTTTTACAAAGGAAATTTGCATCGGATATGGGTTTATTCGCAAAGTTTAGGGCCCTATTGCGGGCTTTGAGGTTATATGAAGCGGCAATGGGGTCAGGGGTTATGTATAAAGGGGCCAATCGCATCGGAGGTTTCATTGAAACAAACAGACTCGGGCTCTCGAATTATTCCCGATGCGATAAGCACCGAAAGGGTTTAGCGCTTGGTTCCAGCACCAAGTCATATGGTGGGGAAGTGGTTTTCGACTTAGCCCAAAGGGGCTTAAGCCCATAGTCAAAAAACTTATTTTTTATGAAATTTTTCAAAGTTTTTGATGGATTTGGGGGTTTCGGCAAGGTTCAAAAATGAGTTTTAATCCTTGTAAAAGGATTTTCATGAAGGGGAAAGGGGAATAAATGGAAAATAGAGGAATTTGATGGGGGAAAAAGGGAATAAAATGAAGGTTAGTTTTGAGTGGAGGAGGGGAAAATGGGATTTTGCAGCAGTATTTTCTTCATGGAAAACAGTAGAATTTCTGAGTTTAAAAGGGAAACAGTAGTGAATATTAAACAAAGGGCATGATGTCTTCATGAGTCTTCAAGAGATAACATTTTTAGCAATAAAATCTATTTCTTGAAGGCTCCAAAAATGATTTAGCCACCATTTGATATGACAAATTTTATTGGTAGCTAACATATTGTTTCATGATTTCTTGGTTGATTATACAATAGAGATGGAGGGGTTTTGAGAAGTTATTTTCCCCAAGAAATCCTTGTGTTGTACGATTGATTTAATTCTTTCTCTTACTTGCATGTGATTGAGCAATCGTGATTTCTATTCTACAAATATTGTAGAAGGATTCAGTATCTTGTTTAGTACATTACATGATCAGATTGAATCCATTGGTGTAATTTCTACACCTTGATCACTGCATCGTCATAGGTGACCAGTTATAAGTACATAGTAGGTGCGAGCTCTGGGAATTTCTCCTCATCCGCTAGGTCCCAGTCCTTGACCTTTAACAATGGAATTTTGGCAAACATATCACCTTCCACAGGTACATTCTTGGGGAGTAGCGAAATATTGATATATGACCACACCTTATCAGGATCCTTTGGGATCTTCACAGAGGCTTTGCGAGGCATGACATACGCAAGCAACCGTGATATGGGATCTACAACCTCGATGACATCCTCCTCCATTATAGTTGTAGGAAAGTCCGCCAAATGTTTCTTCTGACACTTTATAGCAATAGAGCCCGACTTTGGGGTGTTTTGATGGGGCGACGTTCGGGACCACGAGGATTTCCCCTTCTTAGTTTGGGCCGGCGCAGGGGTCTTAACAGCCTATGGAGGGGTCTCTCCAGTTGGCGTCACAAAGGGGGTAGGATTGGTGGAAGTCATGCTTGGTGGAATCAAACCTTGGAACTGAAGCTCCTCAAAGATAATATCAAGGCCAAACATAAGCTTCAGGAAATCTTGAGAAATCAGAGAGCCCGACTTGCAAAAAAAGCAAAGGGAACTAATGTGACCCCTTCGGTCATATTTATAACATAGGCATGCCTTAAACATTCTTATGTGCATTAAGGTAGCCCCATAAACTCTAAACGACTCCAAATATAGCATAATATCCTCATTAAATGTAATTTAGCTGCTCCTCCAAATGGTAATAAAGTTGTCTTGTCTAGAATTATTGTTCCAATGACTATATTCTGGCACCTTTGTGACCCATTCAACCTCCATGCGCAGCTACTGCACACTCGTCGCACTTGTCTGCGCATCTGCCATCCTTACTGCGCAAATCCATATTTCCGGCCATATAGTCATTTTGTGTGCGAAAGGAGAGGGTCATCCTTGAATTATTTCAATGGACTTCCATTGACATACACAGGAAGGTTTTCCCCACTTAATGTTCCTAGGCACACTACACCTTCATTTGTAATTTCCTTGACAACATATGGTCTGAGCCAATTCATTTTGAACTTCCCTGGGTGGAATGCAAACTTTAGGTCATACAGCAAAACCAAATCCTCTTCCTTAAAGACCTTCTGTTGAATGTAATTGTCATGTCAAGCCTTTTTGCGCACCTTTTGCACATGCTGATGAAAAACTGCAATGAATCGATCCTCTTCTAGCACAACAAACTGCGATAATGGTTCTTCCATAATATATTTATATTCCATATTAGTGAATGTTGCAATGCAATAACTTGGAACAATGTACTCCATTGGCATAACAACTTCATGCCCATACACCATCTTGAACAGTGTCTTTCCTGTCAAATTCTTGCACATGGGTTTGTATGCCCAAAGAACCGCAGTTATGTGCACGTCCCAATAATTTCGATTAACATTGCAGATCTTAGTGAGCACAGTCTCCAATATATTATTAAAATCTTCCACTGCACCATTCGCTTGTGGGTGATACAGAATTCTTTTGTTAGAGTTTCAATAGTTCCATTCACAAAGTTTGTACCCCGGTCGCTCATCAAAATCTTAGGGCACCCAAACCAAGTCAATATTTTCTCAAAAATGAAGTGCGCAACTATGTCTACACGACAATCCTTCATAGGCTTAGCTTCATCCCATCTAGTCACATATTCAGTCGCAGTGATTATGTAACGTGTTATCACAAAATTGGATCTGATAGGCTGCTTGATCAGTCAACTTCATGTAACTATTTCAAACCTAAAATTTTGATTGAGGCTTAGCCTCCTCGGCCTAAGAGGGCTCTCTCAAGGGTTAATGATTTGGATAAAAATGTAGATGGCTAACTCTATGTGGGGTAATAAACAGATGAATGATATATATAGGTTAAGAATCACATCAACAAGTACACTTTGGGCTTATGGAGTCAAAATAGTTTCAGTAAACCAATGAATCTACTTAACATGGAAGTTGAGGCATATCAGAGTTTTAGTCAAGAAATAAACATACGTAAAACTGTAAAAACACAGTCAGTTCATTTATATAGGAAGTCAGAGCATCTAAAGGAGTAATATAGATAAACACTACTATAATAGGATAATAAGAGATGCAAATAGAATAGGAACACACCAAAAATCCTTTTGAATCCCAAGTTGGTTAAGTAGAAACTCTCTGTATTAGCTGAAAACCAGTCAATTACACTAAGCACAGTATTTTTCCAAAAATGTCCAACCCCTTGTCCATTCGACTTATTGGTATTTAATAGACCATTTAAAACATAATATGATCTCATATTAGGCTAGATACATCGAATTTCTGACTCTTGACACCTTGCATAACCATAAGACATGGGATTTATTACAAGAAAACAGCTAATCTACTAAACAGTCCTATTACAAATAGGATTCAAACTCCTTGTCACTATCCATAACAACCTTATTTAAATTAATTTACATCATTTTCCAAGTGTATCAACACATGGTCAAATCTAAATTATAGGCTTCAACTCTTCATGACCATATTGTTGACCTCCATCAAAATAGGAAACTGTCCCCTATTTTTTAGGCATAGGGTCCCTTGCATTCTTAGAACATTCTGACCATCGTGTATTATTTTATTTCATGGTCCTTAACTGTTGGATGTTGAATTTACACATTCCAAAACTCCTCCCTAGGCTCCAGCTCTCCAAAACCATTTTCAAACTGTTTAAATGAGCTGCAATACACAGTGCTACGAAAGCACAACAGTTTTGCAACGCCTTTCGTAGCATTGCCTTTTAACCCTTTTTTCTTCAAATTTTTTACTTCTTTATTCCAAAATTGTGTTAATTTCCTTTTAATACATCCTCCCTAGAAATTTCATTTCTTGATTCATTCTCTTACCCTTCAAAATTTTATAAAAAAGAGAAAGAAAAGCCACTACAGTAGTTTTGTAGCGCTTTTCTCTCTTTTTACACTATCTGCGCTATGAAACTGCTGAGTGAGCAGTTTTCTCAAAAATTTTCCAAAGTGTAAATTGTAACTGTGCCAAAAACTCAAAATAAACCTCATTCATCATTTAAAAACCATATCAACTGAAAAACACAGTCATTCCAGCCTCCATGAGGTCCCTTCTTCAATTTCAATTGATTTAGCTATTGAGGCTTCAACGACTGTTATTTTAATACCTCTACTCTTTAAGTCATCTTGAATCAATTTCAGCTGTTTCTCCAAGTCCTCCACTTGATCTTCAAGTCTCCTGTTACTAGATCTCAAGTGAGTATTTATTATTCTGACAAACTTGGCTTCCTTTATTGTTGGGACTGTCCATTTGAAAAACTACTCTGCACTACTTGGAGTTTCATAAATAGAACTGGTTTGACCTTCCCACAGTTCCTTTGTTCTTTTAAACTCTGATTTCTCAAAACTGTGCTTTCTAGCCCTCTTTCTCATCACAAAAATTTCTTGGTTTTCCAACCTCAATTTTTCCTCAAGATGTTGAAACTCTGTCATTTCTTCTTTTCCCCTCTTTGTTCTGCTAGCTGTATGCTTCACTGTAGGTGATGAGAGATCAAAAACTTCTTCAGGAGCTTTAACTATATCCATAGATTTTTGAACTTCCTTTCTACCTTCCTTGAGTTTCTTAGCATGCCTAGTTATAGTCTTTCTTTCTTGAAAGATGAAAGTTGCATCTTCCCGCTCAAACTCAAGCTTCTTTGCAGACGTAGCCCTTTTCGGTTTATGCTTATCTTCCCCAATGAACTCAGCTTGAACAATGGGTGTCTCCTCTATGTCAATAGCATGAAGGTGTAATCTAAATTTCCCTTTGTTACTGGTTTGTCCTCTGTAGCAATTGTCTTTCCTTTTAATGCCACTGCTTGGCTTCTTGTTACTCTTTTGATTTCCTGCTTGCTGACATCTTGTTTCTGTTTTTCCTCTATGACAATCTTTGACCGCTGTTTTGCAGGTGATGGGGTTGGTGTGTCAAAATTTTTTGTCTGCTCTGCCCTTTTCCCAATTTGTTTCCTTGGCTTCAATTTTGCAAATTATTTTGGTTTTGCAACCATAGATGGACTGGGCTCTGCTGATGGTGGTGATGGAACTCCTTTAGTTTTAGGGTTTCTTGCAGGAGTTAGGGTTTCCAATTCAAAACCATTTATAAACAAGAAATATGAACAATCCCTGCCTATTTTCTGAAGTTCATCTAAAATCAATAAATTCATTAAACCATGATGAAGAAAGGATGTTTCACTACCTTTAGATTTTTCTTGTACCTTATCAGCCATTTTTGCAAGACTCCTGTGCAGATAAAAAGGCAAATGGAGTGAAATCTTACTAGGGAAATGCAGAAGAAACTTGAAATGATATGTGTAAACCTTATGATATCTGCCTTCACATGTAAAATACTTCTGAATGTTGAGCAGCAGCTTTGAATAAGTGTCTTTGATGCAGCTTCTAGGGATAGCGTTATTAAGGTCCATGTCTGCATATTCAGGCTTCATGAACTCTTTACATTTCTCCATATCAAATTTGAAACCTTTGAACCAAGTTTCTTGACCTCTTGGTATCTCTGTAATAGTAGAAATGACCTCTGGTGTAATTAGAAAACTTAGCATCCCAACCTTAGTAGCTGTTCCATTGAAGTTCATGGAAAATTCCTTTGATACCTGTGTGTGACAACCCTGCAATTTTTCACAAAACCGAATGCAAACTACTCTTCTGAATGCTTCCATCACTACAGTATCTTCAATTATTTCCTTCATGTCTTTAGGTTCATAGCTTAAGCAGTGTCCCCCTCTGTGAACTTTCTTTTCCTCTACCATGCTTTTCAGAAAACCTGTCAGCCTTGCTTGAATATATAAAACCAGCAGCCTCACTTGATAAATTTTAAATCAGCCTCGCTTGAATAGGGATGTAGAAAACATTTGTATGAAACAACCATAGGTTTGGCTTGACACTTCAGAACTCAGAAATTTTGAATGGAGGCAAAAGGAAACGAGAATGATCAATTAGGAAAGATATTGAAATTTAAAATGTCATCTCATAACTGAATGATGCCTTATTCATAACCTATAATGAAAATGATGACTGAAAACATTGATTTGTACATCGAATCTCATCATTACATGACTCATCATACGACTAACCTACCATTTCCCAACATTTTCTGACACTTTTCAAATCAAATGAGAAGACAACTGGAAAACCCTGCTTTCGTAGCGCCTGCAGTGTAATTTTACCTGTTTACACTAGGAAAATATTAGTGCTTTTGTAGTGCAAATCGAATTTTTTCAATAGGCTGCGCTACGAAAACAAGGTTTCTTGGCTAATTGAATAGTTTTGACATGAAATTTAAGGAAATGACCCAAAAATGAAAATGATGGATATTTGACATGAAGGGACTTTGAAAAAGACTTTATTTGAACTTAAGGGTGGGATTTTAACTATAAAAATCTAACCTACCTTTGATCAATCCTAATTTGAATTCTAAACCCAATTTTGAATCATGATCAAAGACAAACTTGACACAATGATGTTTTGAATTTTTTTTTTTAGGTGATAACATAACGCAAACCTGTCTTCTTTCCTGGAGGGTCATTTGGTTCGAAAAAATCATTGGCCCATTTTTCAAAACCTTGCAATGCCATTTGTGGGTGTAATGGAATTTCATCTCTGCGCGACGGTTTCCCCGTCCTTTGGCATACATCACAAGCATGTAAATATGCATCTGCGTAATTATGCACCTTGGGCCACCATAAGCCAGCTCATAAAATCTTCTGCGTAGTTGGTTTCCTGGCAAAGTGACATCCTGCAACCCCTCCATGACCCTCAACTATGATATTCCATCTTTCAAATTCCAACAGATACCTTCGCAGGACTTCATTTCCATCCATTTTATACAACTGACCAAAAATTAGAGTAAATCTAGCTGCGCACATGACCGAATCTTTCCTCTGTTGTAGCGTGTATTTCGTGGGCGTACTTTGAGTGGTTAGGAAATGAATAATATTTGAAAAATAAACATTGAATATCTTTAAGAAAATATATGCGCATCTGTTAATCCATATTCCAAGATAGTTGGCTCTTCTCCACTTTCAATGCGTGATAGATTATCTAGCCCAGCATTCAGTCTCCCAAGTTTCACAATTACTTCAAAGTCTTACTCCTAAAATAACAGCAACCACCTGTAGATCTTCCCCCCCAACACAAGCTTATTTACCAAGTCCTTCAATGCAGAATGGTCAAGAAAAATATTAAAGTGGCATCCCAATAGATAGTGGTGGAATTTATAGAACGCATAGACCATAGCCAATCCTTCCCTTTCCATATTTGAATAGTTATGCTCCATACTTGATAATTTCCTACTTGTAAATGCAATAGGGTGGTTAGTTTCTCCAGCTTATGGCTATGTTAAAATAGCTCCCAGCGCAATGCAAGAGGCATCGACATGCACATGAAATACCTTCGTCCAGTCTGGAAAGACCAATATGGGTGGAGTGACCATCTTCTCCTTAAGTAATTAAAAACTATTTTTTCATTCTTCGTCCCAAAAAAATGAGGAATCCTTCTTGAGAAGCTTCTCCATGGGCGTAGTGATCAACGTGTACCCTTGTATGAACTTCTGGTAATACCCTGTATGCCCCAAAATTGAGCGCTACTATTTCACATTTACAGGAACTTATAGGTTAGCAATAACATCGATCTTGGCTGGGTCCATCATCAATCCTTGTTGATAAACAATATGATTGAGAAAGATCCAGAATGGCACACATAATATACAATTTTTTAGATTAAGGGAGATCTAATACTTCTGACAAGTATCCAACATTAGGCGTATACTTGTCACATGCTTCTTTAATAATCCAATGAAAGTCTAATCATCAAAGTAGACTTCTAAGAAATTGTGGATGTATTCTTTGAACGCAGCTACTACCACGCGTGAGAAGATAGCTGACACATTCTTCAGACCAAATGGAATGACTGTATACTAAAAGGATCCCCATTTTGTCGCATAGTTTGTCTGTCTTATATCTTTCGGTGCGATTTTGATCTGGTGGTATCCTGAGAAACCACCTGTAAATTAATAGGTCCCTTGTTTTCCTACATTGTCCAGGATCTCATTAGAAAATGGAGTTGGGAATGGATCATGTATGCAAGCATCATTCAATTTGCACAGATCCACACAAATACTTATTTCTCCTTTGGTTTTCTTAACTTGTACCACCATAGGACTCACCCAATATGATTCCTCCACTAGTTCTATGATTCATGAAAAAACCATTTTCTCCAATTATTCTTTGACTTTCTTCTTATATTTGGGATTCAGCTTATACGGGTGCTGCTTCACAGGTCATGCATCTAGTTTCAAGGTAATATTCATCACCCCAAGATGTCCTATTATCCCCTTGAGCTCAGAAAATTTTGTAGGAAACGGGTCCTGATATTCATTCAACAACTCAATGACCTTTCCCACCATATCATCATCCTAGTAATCCCCAATCTTCGCCAATTTTGACTATTCATTTGAGCCAGTGTTGACTTGCCGAATCTTCAGAGGCTTAGTTACATCTAGTGACTCAATTTTAGGTCCAGCAACTGCGCATTATCCTTTAGATTCATGGATCGTAATGTTCCTTGGATATTCCTCATTATGTTCAATTGAAAAATTTTGGCAGTTAACATTGTCCTTCATCTGTGCATCCCATGTTGGCAAGGCGCATTCCACCTTTGGTTTTGTGGTATCAAAGATGAGCTCTTGAATATCCTATAGTGCTTTTTCCAAGCATTCAAACCAGATTTCAAAACTAAATGTCAAGGTAAAACTTTCTCTCAGCGCAGTCCATTCATTGGTTCCTCGTCGAAGCTCAGTTTCTAGGTACCAATCTGCAAGAACCTTCCCCAAAGTGTGGATGAATATATGCACCCATTCTGGTCTCGGCTCTCCACCCCATGCTTCAGTCCATTTAGCCAAATGTTTGCATGTATCACGTTTTTCGGAATAGGTATCTTGCATTATGGTATTTGGATGCTCAAATCGTAGATGCAACATGCGGGTGTATTGTTCCTAGTTACCCAAGTTTCCATTGTGTGTCTCCCACCAGCGTGCTAGGGTTGAGTGTAGTGCTATATCTATTGCATGAAATATTTGTGCCTCTGGAAAAATTTTTTAACGTTCCCCTAAAAACATGCTAACATTAGTTAGAGCATACTAATAAGGAAATTCTCATACCTCTGAGGATATGCACTGAAGATCTTTTGTCACCCGATTGCAGCGCAACACAGATACTTCATGTAACTGGTTCTGCTAATTTTCCAGTTCCTCATATGAATCTGAAAATCATGAACTATCCTTCTTCTATTTGAGTCTTCCATCAGTTTTCAGGTTGATGCAATCTCAATTCTTCACATTAAACTTATAGATATGATCGACATCGTCATCTGCGTGCTCTGTATATCTTTCGCCTTCCACAGGGTGTAAGGAAACCACAACTCTAGTTCCATTATTCTCAAATACCATACTTCTGCACTTAATATTGATGATGACATCCATGTCAATAGCCCAATATAAACCCAACAGTGCAGGATAGGGATCAGTATCATCCACAATCTGTATAACTTCAAAGTCTGCGAGCACCTTTATTCCTTCAATGTCCACTACTACATGCGAGAAGCTTCCTAAGGGGATGATATTTTGTTGATTTTCCATGTGCAGCTTGATAGTAGACCATTCCAGGTTCTCCCATTCATTGCCAAGTATTCTTTGGTAAAACATTCACAGCAGGTCCTAGATCCAGAATGACCTGATCCCTCTCATATGCACCAATCTGAGGAGTCAGGCGCATCTCCCTTCCAGTTCTTATTTGATTCTTATAGATCTTATTACCAACCTTCTGCTTCATCTGGGGTTGTTCTTTCTCCTCGTAGTTGTCTATCAATGCTTGGAGGTTCTTGACTTCCTTCTTATTGAACAATAATGTGAGGCAAGCTTCTAGGAAGGGCTTTATTTCTTCATCTAATCCGATCACATCCATAGGTTTTCTTGATGTTGAGGCGCTTGCTTCTGCAAACCCCTTTTTTGCTTCTACAAAATCTTCTTTTTCATAATGTAAGTTGAATCCTTCTTTCCAAGTGATTTTTCACCTTTGAAAATTCACCTTATGCATCTTCACTGGATGTGCTATGTCTAGTATCTCCGATTTGGGTCCAAAAACCTTGTGTTGTCATTATGATTCTAAAATATTAACATTGCAAAGTTCTTCCTCATCCTCTTCTGTTTTACATTATAACATTATATAACAAGCTCCAACTGCATGACCCAAGCATGCTGTGTCCATTTTGGCTCAGTTGGAGTCTTGAAATCTTCGTGTGGACTAATTGAAGAGCTTTGCCGATGTACTAATCGTCATATTAAAAAATGGAAATCATTATGAATCCTTCGATCAAGTCCTCCCAATTTTTTGTTCCATGTCGCAGCTCAGTTTTAAGATACCAATTCTTAGTTATCCCTTATAATCTGTGAATGAATGTATGTACCCATCCTGGTGCTGGATCTTCGCCCCACATCATAGTCCATTGGAAAATATGTCCTTGAGGGTCATCCTTGCCAACATACTTCACTTCAAATCTAGTATTTACTTGTCCAAATCTGATCTTCATAAATCTGCGGCATTCTCTCCAAATATTAATATTTCCCTTATGCGTACCCCATCATCTAGTAGGCGTAGATTTCAACGCGACATCCAGAGCTTGAAACCTTTGTTCTTCAGGGAATTCTTCTTCAAATTTATCAAGAAAAAAATTGACATATCCTATTCCATCATACTACGGAAAATTACATACCTATGTAGTGATGCAGCGAAGTGATATTGTAATGTTGTTGCATCTCCTTGTAGAAACTTGGTGTATCCTATTTTGCCAATGCTCCAGTTCTTCATCAGAATCTGAAATGCATGAATTTTCCTTCTCCCAGCTCAACCTTCCATCTGGAGTAGGGTTGATCCAATATTTTTTCTACACAATAAAGTTATATATATTATAGATATCCCCTTCACAATATTCATCCCGAATAGGTCTTGTGTACAGGGCTCCTTCTGACGGGTCTAGAGGAATAATGACCCTTAGATCACCTTGTTTAAACACCATCTTTCTCCTCTTTAGATCGATTATTGCATCAATATAAAAATACAAGTCCAATACAAGAAACGTTGGGTATGGATTGCTATCATCTACAATATCAATAACTTCAAAATCTGCCATCGCGCACACTCCTTCAATGTTTACTACTATACCAGAAAATTTTCCCATAGGAATAATATTTTGTTGATTGGCCATTCTCAACTGGATTGACGACCATTGCAACTTCAAACTTCCCATTAGTTCCCACATTTTCTTTGGAAATATATTGGCATTTGATCTCATGTGAAGAATTACATGATCCATGTCATAGTCCCCAATTTGCGCGGTCAACCTCATTTATTTGGCTATCCTTTTCTTATGTCAACACAACTTATTTACTACGTGTGGCTCACTACGTAATTATTCTCTTTTAGCACATGAGTCTATCATCTCCTGTAGAATTACTATAGCCTTATGATCTCGCAAAAACTTCATGCACGTCTACAAAAATGATTTCAATATGGTTGGATCAAACTCCTTTGTGATAGCCACAACTTCATCACTATTCTTCTGAGGCATCATCTTTTGTTGAGGCTGTGGTTGTGGCCTAGATGTCAAAGCTCCAGGTTCCATGAAAATTTCTTTGCCTCCAAAAACTTCCCCTTTTTTCTTTCTATATTGAAACGAGTATTCTTGTCTCTGGCTTTTCGGACCTATGCATCTTCCATAGGCTTCTTACCTGCTACATTATATTCTCCAGTGGTTGCGCCACTTCATGTTACTATGTTGACACTAGGATCTTCTTCATGCAGCTTTGTAATCATCATCTACAAGTTTTGTGTGGGCTATAGAGTCCTTTTCTCCTGCATATTCTCTATTATAACAAGACAATATTCTATTACATTGTAATATTCAAAAAATTTCACATGTTTATTTGGAATATTAGAGTCTTAACAAACTTAATTAATTAAGTAAATAAAAGGGTGGAGGGACCCATTTTTTGGTCAATTTAGTGTGTTCTAAATTGCTACATTAATTTTTCAATCCGAGATTCGTAAGCTGACGAAGTGTGGCGCACTATATGTGCAAGATAACCTATCTCTTACTTTTTGTCGTTTTTGGTTTTTTTTAAATTCAAGTTGGTTTCTAATGTGAGATGGAAATTCTAAAAAGACAAGTATGGTTATGATTGTTCAAGGCAATGATGTCCTTTATAATGATTTCCTTACCAAACTTCAAACTTCAAAAGGATTTTGAAACATATAATGAGAAAATTAGTTCCTAAAAGGAATGAAAATGTGCCACTATTCTAGTTAAACAAATAAAGAACAACATCAGAAAACCATTACCCTTACTGTCTAAACACAAAAGAAACTCAGACTAAAGAAAAGATTGCAAATAAAGTAAAACTAAAATCAAATTACATCAACTCATATTCTGACCCCTCACCATTAGTCTCGCTATGGCTTTCGAAGGTAATCATAAACAACTTGAGCAATCTGATATCTAATTTGCAGAAAAATAATCTGAAACAAGAACACTGATCAGTTAACAACAACATAAAACATAAAAGATTATGGACAGAAGTAAAATGTAAAGCATGAAAGATTATGGACAGAGATGAAACGTAAATACCATGAAAGATGTAATATATATATACACGTGAATGACTATGGCACAATGAACTTAAAGAAATGAAGCATGAAACTATACAGTAATACACAAAACCTCAGCGTGTGCAGGGGCCCTCTGCACAGACCTCGGGAAGCAGCTTTCAAATACGAATTACGCTTATGAACAGAGTCTTCTCATATATTAAAATGCGGTCATAACAGAGAAATAATGTCACAGCACAATGGTGACGCAATTACATTACAGAGCTAACTATTATGCGTATGAGAACACATTATTTATAAATGAAGGTGATATAACTAATTCCCTAAACTCTGTGCTGATAGAAGACACGTGAACCATCACGTCCAGAGATCTAGCATTATGGCTGCCGTGAGGATTAAATCTATGGAGAGTGGCTGTTGGATTCGGCTTATGGAGCTATTTACAGATGTTGATATGTCTCCCATGATTTAGAAACGGCCACGCAAATCTCCACGTGATGAGAAACAGAGTTCTGTCACCATGGGACTCTTCGGTTGACCACCACTTGGCTACCTATGACCATAGCCTTCTTAGGTGAATTCGACTAAGCCAATAGGACACGATCCATGTCCACGTCATTTCTAACTTGCCCATGTGGCTCGATTTGCCTGAAGACACCTGCAATACAGATTTTAACAAAATGGCTGCAGAAAGTTGCAGCAGCTGCGGAAAGTGGCAAGATTCCGCAGCTAAATGAGAAAAAATCTAAATCAAACAGCAGACACAAAACATAGTTAAAAACCATTTTAGATGCTCTTTTACAATTAATATGCAATGATATTGATGACTTAGAAGGTCCAGGTGAATGAAAAAGGTCTAGAAAGGTGTATAAGAAAGATGCAGATTTGAGACTCAACATACCCCCACTGTGAAGGTGTTGCATGTTCTCATGCAACCAAAATTTTGATAATCCTTCTTCAATTCATATGCCTTGACACTTCAGCCAGTACATCCAGTCCTCTTCTCCTCTTCCTTGGTGCTGCTAACATCCTGGGCTTCTTCATCAAGCATCTGAATTTGATATTAACCAGTGCTCTACTTAACTTCTAGCATTTCTTCTTCAATTTCCTGTTCTTTTTCTGCCATAGTCCCAGATGTAGCATGGTATTGTCATGAATGATCTTGTCCAATTTTCTTTGTTCCTTTAATGCCTCATTTTCATTTTTAATGTGTCTATTTAAAACCTCCAACTCAAAGACTTCTTGTTTCAATGATTGGACTAGATCTTCTTGTGCTGTGTGAGGTTGAGTGGATGAAGTACTGGGACCCGTGGTTGCTCTTTCTAAATATTCTATATAATCATACACTTCTTGCTGCTTTGGGTCTATCTCAGGTGTCGTTTTTATTGGGCTGTCCCCAAAATGCCGTGGAGGAGAATTGTCTTCAAAATCTGGCTGAAAAGGGCTCATGTTAACGTCTGGCTGAGAATGAGATGGACTATGTTCAATGTCTGACTGAGAATGAAATGAACTATGTTCAATGTATGACTAAAAATGAGATGGACTATGGCCAGATGGAGTTTTTTCAGATGTTTCTTCTCCCAAATCAATAAAATGGGGTCCTTTCGTTTGTGTTTTCCTCAACTTCCCTTTAAGCCTGGAACTTCTTCTTACACGCTGTGGACTACTGTCTTTTTGCTTTTGTTTCCCTTTTCCTCTCTTTTTGGCCATAGATGACTGTTCCTAAAGGTGAACTAGTCTCTCAGATAACACTTGATGATCTTCTTCTGAAGAAGGAGTTTGATGCATAGCCTCAATTCTTTTTCTCTCTTTTGATTTTATTGGCTTTTTACCCTTGGTTTCTTCCTTCCTCCTTTTTGACAGTCTCTCTTCTCTACTAGTTCTTTCAAATGTAGTAGTAGGAGTACTTTGATTTTCATCATTTTTTCTCTTTCTCCTACTCCTTCTTGATGTACCGCCTTCAGGAATTTCTTGGGGTTCTTCAAAGAAATTTCTAATCAAAAATTGTTCCCATGTGTCCTTTTTCTCTTTTAACTGTTTTTCAATCAAAATTTTCACAAGACCATGGTGATATAAATGTGGTTCTATGTCCCCTAAATTCTTCTGAACGGTCACAGACATCTTCTTCAAACTATTTAATAAAAAGTATGGCAGATTGAGGGTCTCGTTGTCTAGAAAATTCATCAGAAATCGGGTATGATACATATGCATTGACCCAAAACGGCCCTCACAGGTGATATATTTTTGAATAACTAGCAACAAAGTAGCCCACTCCTATTTCAAAGCATGAACAGGAATTCCCCTTTTAAAAATAGTTACATCCATACCTGGGTTACGTAGGATTACTCTCCAGGCTTCATCACTAATACTCTTGTTCTTGAACCAGCGTTCACCTTCTTGAGGAAGTTCTGTGGCAGCTGCTATGGATGCCTCATTCACCGTAAATTTGAGGTCCCCAATCTCTACCTCCAGGCCATTGAAAGACATTGCAAAAGCTTTTGTCACCTCTTTATGGTAGCCTCTAAACTTTTGGATAAACCGAAGCCACTTTTCCTTTTTCAATATATCCCTGACTTGCAGGTATCCTTCCATGAATTTAGGTCCTTCTGGTTCTGTTCTCAACAACTGACCCATCCTTCTTTCTGCTCTTTTAAAACTTGTCTGCGTGAGGAGGGTTCAACGGAGGTAAGACGGCTGAATGAGCGGAAATGAGCACGATGACTGTAGGCAGATATCAGAGAATGGGTATACAGACTGTAGCGTAATAGATAACAAATGGGGTGAAGCGGAACAGTTAAGGGTTACGTGAGCACGGTGGAAATGCAGCTGTAAGATCAATAGAACAGTAGGAGAAGTATAACGCATCCAACAGTTATTTAAAATTGGGTGGCTGCATAGTAAATGTAAGCACATTTATGCAACGGCTACGGATTTTATGCGGCTGAAAGAAGCCGTAGTCAAATCAACCACGTTTCATCATCACGGGTGGAGTATCGGACTATGAGTGAAGATCGGAGGCTTGATTATGGGACCGTTTGAAAATGAATGCAAGGATTGTGGGAGGATCATATAAAGATCATGGAATGGTTACGAAGTTTGTCAACACAATCATTGCATATAATGGAGCTATGGTTTATAACTATGTAAAAATGTGCTTAAATGCCATTTGAAATAAATTTTACTCATACCTTGGAATTCTTGCCATTTTTCCTTGGTCTTCAATTAGTTGCTCCTCATATCTTGAATGCCCCATGTCTTCATAATATGTCTTCATACTTGCATTTGATTTCATGATTGTGGAAATACATCTGACTGTACATTCTTTTGAAAACAGAGTGGTAGCTGCAGAATCTGCTTCCGGCTGCGGAAACTGGTGTCAGCTGCGGAAACAGGCGTCAGCTACGGAAACTGACACAGCTATTATTTGGGTAAATGGAAATAGACGGATGATAACTGACTGAATGAAAATGGTCATGAAAGAAAATTTTATTGGTGAAATGAAATGAAATAGATGAAATGAAGTGAAATGGAATGAAGTGGAGTGAAATGAAGTGGAATGAAGTGGAATGGAATGGAGTGGGTGGTCACAAAACTTGTGAAATGAAAGAGAATTTTTTTTTTTTTAAATATAGGGTGTCAGGTGTTCCTAATTTTCACCCTACATTTTCTGTATAAGACTGCCAATCAATGATTGGTTTTCAGGCTTATACAATTTTTTTTTTTTTTTTTTTTTTTTTTTTAACTGAAAAGAACAAAGGCTAGGCTGGTGGAGAAGAAGAATTCTTTTGTACCAGCCTGATTGCAGAATTTTCTTGAAACATTTTGACAAATTCCTCTTTTGAGAGTGGCTTATGATAGACTTTTAATCTGTGGCCATTCACAATAAGAGGAGTTTGAAATTCATCAATGGTCTTGATTCTTACCGCTCCATTGCTAAAGATCTTGTCAATCTCATATGGCCCAAGTCAATGAGTCTGAAATTTTCCTTTAAAATCTTTAAACTTGGAATCAAATAGCAATGCCCAATCTCCTTCTTGAAACTTCTTCTCTTTGATGTATTTGTCATGCCATTTAGCTCTTTGATATTGAACTAGATCAGTTCTTAGAATTGCCTCTTGTCTGATCTCATCTAGCTCATTTAATTGCTCCATTCTATGCTTTTGGGCTTCTGATAAGTCCATCCCCAACTGAACTGCTATCTTGAAGGTCTTGACTTGGAACTCAATGGGGAGCAAGACTTCTTTCGCATAAACAAGTTCATAGGGAGAATGTCCTGTTGTATTTCTCCATGTAGTTCTGTAGGCCCACAAGGCTTCAGGAAGCCTTTCTGCCCAATCTCTTCTATGTAGATGAACAGTTTTGGTGATGATATTTTCAAGAACTTTGTTTGTGGACTCCACTTGACCATTTGCTTGCGGATGGTAAGGAGTAGATCTTCTGTGCTTGATTTTGTATTCTTCCATCAATTTCTCCACCAAGTTGGATGTGAATTGGCTTCCTTGATCTGTCACAATTTCTCTTGGAACACCAAAGTGAGTAAAAATATCCTCATAAAGAAAATTAACAACTGAATTTTCAGTAGCAGACACTAATGCTTTGGCTTCTACCCATTTAGTAACATAATCAGTACAAACCAATATATACTTCTTTTGCTTAGATGGCGGATTAATAGGTCCAATGAAATCTAAAGCCCATTTTTCAAAGGGTCCAATGAGTACCTGTGGTTGCAATGGCATTTCATTTGAAAGGGTAGGTTTCCCTACTCTTTGGCAGCTGTCACACCTTTTGACATATTGTTTTGCATCTTTGAAGAGGGAAGGCCAATAATATCCTAAAGAGAGGATTTTATAAGCTGTCCTTTTGTCTGCAAAGTGTCCGCCGCATGTTTCATCATGACATGCCTTAAGGATATCAGGCATTTCATCTTCCCTGACACATCTTCTGATCACAAGATTTGGCCCTGTTTTAAAAAATTCGTTAGAAATCCATGAATATTTTGAACTCTCCTGAATAATTTTTCGTTTTTCACTTGGAAATAAATGTGAAGGCAGTTTCCCTATAACCAAATAGTTAGCAATATCTGCATACCAAGGAGTCTTAATAGTTACTGCAAACAAGTATTCATCAGGAAACTTATCCTCTACAGGAGAATCTTATTTAGTATTATGAATCCTAGACAAGAAATCAACTACTGTATTTTGTTTTCCTGGTCTATCCAACACAGTAATATTGAATTCTTGCAAAAGTAAGAGCCATATTGTCACTCTGCCATTAGTAACAGGTTTTTTCATTAGATATCTAATTGCAGAATGGTCAGTATGAATAAAAGTTTCATAGCCTGTTATATAATGTCTAAACTTATTGATTGCATGAACAACAGCTAAAAACTCTTTTTCAGTCACAGTATAGTTCAACTCTGTGGGAGTCAAATTTTTACTGGTATAATAAATGGCATAAGGGACTAAATATTTTTGACCCAACACAACTCCCAGAGCTGTATCTGAAGCATCCATAGAAATATGGAAAGGGAGTTTCCAATTTGGTCCTCTCAAGATAGGTGCTTCAAATATTCTTTTTTTCAAAGTTTCAAAGGCTGATTGACAATCAGGATCCCATTTAAATTCACAGTCTTTTGTAAGCAATTTGAAGAGTGGAGATGCTATTTTAGTGAAGTTTTCTATAAATCTTCTATAGTAACCAGTAAATCCTAGAAAACTTCTAACATCTCTTTGACAATTTGGAATAGGCAACTTGGAGATGACTTCGAATTTTGATCTATCAACCTTAATCCCATCTCCTAAAATATGATGCCCCAAAACAATCCCTTCAGTAAACATCATAAAGCATTTTTCATGGCTTAATGAAAGGTTTGTTTCTTTACATCTTATAAGGACTTTTTCCAAATTTTCTAATGCCTCTTCAAATGAATTACCATAAACCGTAAAATCATCCATATAAACCTCTAAACAATCATGGATTAGATCAGAAAAAATTCCTAGTACTGCTCTTTGGAATGTTGCAGGTGCATTACATAACCCAAAAGGAAGCACTCGATAGGCAAAAGTTCCCCATGGACAGGTGAATGTGGTCTTATCTTGATCTTCAGGTGCTACCTAAATTTGATTATAGCCACTAAAACCATCCAAGAATGAAAATTACTTTTTACCTGCTAATGTATCTAATACTTGATCGATAAAAGGCAAAGGAAAGTGATCCTTCAAAGTTGCTTTTTTCAATTCCCTGTAATCAATGCATACCCTCCATTTACCATTCTTTTTAGGTACTATAACCAAAGGAGAAACCCATCGGCTATCTGAAATTGGATAAATGAAGTTTACATTGAGTAGCTTTTGGAGTTCTTCTTTCACTATCTCCCTAAGATTTGGATTCATCCTTCTTTGAGGTTGTCTGATTGGTCTACTGTTTTCCTCTATATAGATATGATGGATGCAAGTCTTAGGATCAATACCTTTCATGTCAGTATACTCCCATGCAAATGCAGTAGAATGTTTTCGCAAGATTTTGGTTAGTTCTTCTTGTTGTGACTTTTCCAAATGTTTGTTGATATTCAATGTTTTTCCTGGAAAAATCTCAATAGTAGAACTACCAAACTCTTCCATAGAGTAAAGAGACATTTGTCTTGATGATAAATATTCTATGTCAGATTCCAACTGAAATTGTGTGGGGTCATATTCCGAAGATGTCTCAAAATTTTCTAATGTGTTCAGAATTTGACTATCCTCACTGATTTCAGAAATGGTAAAGACAGGTTGTATAATGTCCTCATCATCAACCCATTCATTGTCTCCTAATTCTGTGATTGCTTTTGCTGGAGGATACAAATTGAATTTCTTTGTCGAATTACCATTAGAAATGTACATGTCTCCAGATCTACAACTAATAAAAGCATCAGCTGTGGCTAGCCAAGGTCTTCCTAAGATAAGTGGGTGCCCTCCTAGATTACTCTTGGGAGTCAAAATCATAAAATCTACCGGATATTCCCAAGAATCTAAGGAGACTGAAATATCTTCTAATACACCATCTGGTTTGATAATTGATCGATCTGCAAGTTGCAGTAAAGTAGGTGTAAAAAGAAGGTTAGGAAGTTTTAGCTGATCCATAGTCTGCCTACTCATAATGTTGATAGCAGCCCCTAAGTCAATCAATGTGTTTGGAATTTCTATCCCATTTATATGTGTCTTGAAAATTGGACTTCCTGGATCTACATACTTCTGCATGGTAATTTTTCCCATCATGATATCTACAATTTTTCCTACCAGGTGGATTCTTCTCGTGTCTTTTAGTTTCCTTCCTGGTCTTTTGAAACTCAACTCCTTTATTGTTTTTGCTAGAATAGGAATCTCTCGAATGGCTTGTAGCAAGGGAATCTTGATACAAACATTCTTCAATTCATCTAGAAAATCATAGTTAGGAAACAAGATTTGTTTTTCCACCCCTTGTCAATTTGTAGTCTTTCAGGAAAAGGAGGTGTAGATGAAGATGCAGGTTGCTCAACTATAGGAGTTGTGGGTGTTAACTTTTCTTTTTCTTTTTGAATGTTTGAATTTTGAAGAGATGCTTCCTTAGAACCCTCATTGACTTTAAGAGAGTCCTCCTCAGAGGTATCTTGCTCTTGAATATCTATAGAAGGTTTTTCTAAAACTCTACCAGATCTGAGTTGTACATCATTGAGAGGAACAATCATATAGGTAGGAAATTGTTGTCCTTCTATCATATAAGTATTCTGAGGATTTTTATTGTTAGGATTTGGCAATGGCTGAGCTGGAAGTTGATTTGTCTTTTGTTGGTATGGGAGCATGAGTTGAGGATTTGGATTTTGTTGAGAAGGTTGTTGTTGTGGAAATGGCAATGAAAGTTGTGGATTTGGGTTTGGAAGTTGTGGAGCTTGTTGATTTTGAAAGGATGGAGGATATTGATAAAATTGAGCAAATCTCCCATAAGGATTTTGCATCCCTTGTACCCATGGCTGATATGGATTTTGATGTTGGGGCCAAGGTTTTTTCCAAGGATTCCAATTTGGTGGGGTTTGAAGATTCATAGGGTTGTTAAACCCTTGAGTTTGTTGCCCCTGCCAAGGTCTTCTTGCAACAAAACAGAGAGATTCTACTGAATTTGGGTCTTCTTGAAAGACAACTTTGAGTCCAGGAATTGAAGGACAATCCTTGATCTCATGATTCTCTGAGAAAATTATACATGTTTCTACAAATTTTGCATCCAAGGGACATTCCCTTAAAGCATGTTTCTTCCTACATTTCGGACAAAAGATGGCTAGAGCATCTGTTTCTGCTTTCTTCTTGTTTTGGATCTTAAGGGTGTCTAGTTGTTCACTAAGGCTCCATAAGATATCGGTTTTAAATTCATCAAGCATATTGCCAATCTCTGCCCTACTTACTGATCCAGTTGTAGATTTGTTAGCCCCGATAAGAGAAGGATCCCTAGGCCCTTTTCCTGTTTTAGATTTTCCTCTTGAGAGATGGACACATAGTTCTGTTATGTCACGAAGTGGAAGTTGAGAAATGTCTCCTTTCCCCATCATGTTTAAAATATCTGTCCATTCATCTCTAATGGCTTTTAATATGAGGGCTTTCAAGGTTTCTTCATCTAAATTGCTCATCTTTGCTCTTTTTAAGTTGTATTGAAATCTTTCAAGTAAATCTTCCAAATTTTCATCTTCTTTTTGCATCATTTTGAATACCTCATCCTTATGATTGGTGGGCATACAATAGTCCAAGTATCTATCCAAAAATGTTTGTTTCATATCATTCCAAGTCCTAATAGATTGAGTGGCTAATCCCATGAACCATTTCAAAGCAGCTCCCTTCAATGTTGAAGGAAACAGTTTGAGTTTTTGAGAGTCTTCCATATAGTCATAGGTTCAGCACACGACTTCAAACTCAAACATAAATGTTTCAGGATCCTCACTTCGCAATCCATAAAAGTTGGGGAGGACAGATGGTGAGATGTTTTTCATCGTTGTATGAGTTTCCTCATCAACTATAGGGAATCCAAACAAGTTTTCTCCTTCCCTATTTATTCCATTATTACCTTCACCATTGTTGTCTCCATTGTTTCCTCCTCCTCTACCTCTACCTCTACCTCCAAATCCATCTATTATTTCCTCTGCCATGATAGTTTCTTTAGAGTCCTCAAATTCCTCTAGTTCTTCTATCAAGGGAGGATGAGAGGGAGTCTCTTCCTTTTCTTCTTCAGGTGATTCTACTTCTTTGATTACAATATATTCTCCTGTAGAAGTAAAGAAAGGATCCTTTTCTAAATGAGATTTAGTAGGTGGTATAGGAGAATCCTCTAATTCAGCTTCTCCTTGAATTCAAAAAATCTTAAGGCTAGGGGTAGATGGTGGTGAATCTTGTCTATGCCTTGAAGAAGATGGAGTTGTGAAAATCGAACTCTTGGCTCTAGCTATAAACCTTCCCCTAGAATCTCTTGCTCTATGCATGTCATTTTATTTTTTATTTTTTATTTTTTAAGTTGGGCTAATAATTCTCTTTCTGATCTTCTAGGTCACACTAGGTGCAAGAAGAGAGCATACTTAAGAAATTACTGAACCAATAACTCTCTTTTCTGATCCTCCAGATCACGCTAGGTGCAAGAGGAGAGCATACTTCAAGAAGTTATCAAGTTTTCCCTTCTTTTTATTATTTTGTTTTCTTTCTTTTTTTAAGAAATTGGCTACCTAGTTACACTTCCCCGGCAACGGCGCCAAAATGTTTGGTCAATTTAGTGTGTTCTAAATTGCTACATTAATTTGTCAATCCGGGATTCGTAAGCTGACGAAGTGTGGCGCACTATATGTGCAAGATAACCTATCTCTTACTTTTTGTCGTTTTTGGTTTTTTTTTTATCTTGGTTGGTTTCCTAATGTGAGATGGAAATTCTAAAAGACAAGTATGGTTATGATTGTTCAAGGCAATGATGTCCTTTATAATGATTTACCAAACTTCAAACTTCAAAAGGATTTTGAAACATATAATGAGAAAATTAGTTCCGAAAAGGAAATGAAAATGTGCCACTATTCTAGTTAAACAAACAGTGAACTATTGATCATGAAAACCATTACCCTTACTTTTGTCTAAACACAAAAGAAACTGTACTCAAAGAAAAGATTGCAAATAAAGTAAAACTAAAATCAAATTACATCAACTCATATTCTGACCCCTCACCATTAGTCTCGCTATGGCTTTCGGAGGTAATCATAAACAACTTGAGCAATCTGATATCTATTTTGCAGAAAAATAAACTAATATCAAATTACACACTCATACTTCAATCCCTCACCATTAGTCTCGCTATGGCTTTCGGAGGTAACTGATAATGACATGAGCAATTTAATATCTAACTTGTAGAAAAGTAAACTAATGTCAAACTACACACTCATACTTCAATCCCTCACCATTAGTCTCGCTATGGCTTTCGGAGGTAACTGAAAATGACATGAACAATTTAATATCTAATCTAACTACTAAAGCAAATGTGCAAGACTGAAATAAACAAAACAGTGCTGGAATTAAACAAAAACTAAGAAAAGTAAATTAGCAGAAGGACAATATTGATTCCATGTCATTAGTCATTATAAAAAGATGTGCAAATGCCCGAGCTGCCTATTGTAATCTGAAACAAGAACACTGATCAGTTAACAACAACATAAAACATAAAAGATTATGGACGTAAGTAAAATGTAAAGCATGAAAGATTATGGACAGAGATGGAACGTAAATACCATGAAAGATGTAATGTATATACACGTGAATGACTTATGGCACAATGAACTTAAAGAAATAAAACAAGAAACTATACAGTAATACACAAAACCTCAGCATGTGCAGGGGCCCTTTGCACAGACCTCGGGCAACAGCCTTCAAATACAAATTACGCTTATGAACAGAGTCTTCTCATATATTAAAATTTCGTCATAACAGAGAAATAATGTCACAGCACAATGGCAACGCAATTACATTACAGAGCTAAGCTATTATGCGTATGAGAACGCATTATTTATAACTGAAGGTGATATAACTAATTCCCTAAAGTCTGTGTTGATAGAAGACACGTGAACCATCACGTCCAGAGATCTAGCATTATGGCCGCCGTGAGGATTAAATCTATGGAGAGTGGTTGTTGGATTCTGCTTATGGAGCCGTTTACAGGTGTTGATATGTCTCCCATGATTTAGAAATGGCCACGCAAATCTCCACGTGATGAGAAACAGAGTTTTGTCACCGTGGGACTCTTTGGTTGACCACCACTTGGCTACCTTTGACCACAGCCTTCTTAGGTGAATTCTACTGAGCCAATAGGACATGATCCATGTCCACGTCATTTCTAACTTGCCCATGTGGCTCGATTTGCCTGAAGACACCTGCAATACAGACTTTAACAAAATGGCTGCGGAAAGTTGCAGCAGCTGCGGAAAGTGGCAAGATTCCGCAACTAAATGAGCAAAAATCTAAATCAAACAGCAGACACAAAACATAGTTAAAAACCATTTTAGATGATCTTTTACAATTAATATGCAATGATATTGATGACTTAGAAGGTCCAGGTGAATGAAAAAGGTCTAGAAAGGTGTAGAAGAAAGATGCAGATTTGAGACTCAACACCCATAATCCTCAAAGATGAATAAAATCCACTTTTGATGTGTGTATGTGGATATTCTAGATCTAGATCTAAATCATGGAGTAGTGGAGAAAATCCATTAATGATAAAGGAGTGGAGATCATGTCTCATTTATGAGATAGATCATGGTCAGATGAAACAGTCAAATAAGATCATGGATATTAAATGTAAAATCATGAGGATCTTGAAGAGGTCAACTAAGATCATAATGCATTCAAAGTAATATCATAAATAAATTATGATAAGTTAGTGGAGAAGGGGGTGCATCTAATGAGCACATGATGGAGGAAATATTGCATTTAATGCACACATGATGGAGAGGTTGATCATCACATGTGAATATGATGGAGGACATGGAGAAAAAACACAGTCAACCATCGAGACTTATGTCCACATGTACAGTGTAGTTATGGAATGGGCCTAGGCTATGGAAGGCTCATAATATATATAATGAAGGTGAAGGTACAATATAAGGTAGATTTGGATACTTGGATTATTCTTTGATATGTGTAGATCCGGATTTGTCTTAGGACATTTCTATGCATGATTGAGATGTTTAGCTAATTATGTAGTACTATTTAGCATAGGGTGTTTACGAGCAGAAATCCCACCCTTACCCATGGGGGACTTGTGTGCCTACTCTAGGAAGGTTTTCTATTGGGCTCTATTCCTTATCAGACATTGGTGCCATCTTCAGGAGGTTGTTTCTAGCATTCTAGCTAGGAAATCGGTGGAGGATCCATCCTTCACTTTGTACTTCATATTTAGTCTTCCAGGAGCTTCAAATCTGTATCTGGCATTCAGGCCATCGTATTTTACCTCTAGGCAGAAGCAGTTCCCTCAAGGATTGCATAGTGCAGTTTTGTAGATCTAATGGAGGAAGGAAGTTTTCAGCATTTCAGCTAGAAATCCTGTGAGGGATCATCTCCTCACATCTTAATCCATTGTATCCATCATTCTGGAGTTGTATTGACATATCTAGCAGTAGGCTATTGAGCCTCCCTCTCTCACAGTGTATTTTTCTAAAGTTGTTGTTCATCCAGCAGCTACTTTTAGTGGAGGAGATTGGAGGAGCTAGATCTTGAGAATTTAGCCCAAGGATCTAGTGAAGGGATCAACCCTTCTTGCAGAGATCTGATTTTACATCACTGCAGCCATCATATCATAAGTTCATGCAGCAGATCTGCATATCCAATAGCTACATAGTGCAAGCCCTAAGAGGGTGATTTTCTTATATTGATAGATTTGAGAAATCCTTTATAGGTTATCTTGGGTATCAATCATAGAGCCCGGATTTGTTAGTCATCAGTAA